>OZ035880.1:41545217-41987035 GCA_964034835.1 Muscina levida | reverse complement strand
GTTTGCCCAAATCCTGATGTCCGATAGGCCTTTTTTACGTCGCATTAGCAATCTGTAGAAAGGGTTGTCAACAAAAGTAAAAAAGGCTTCGAATAAAAAATATGAAATACGGAAATATTCGCGTTAAACTCCAATATCGAAAACTTGCGCCCAAGTGCACAAAAGGGACTTTGAAACGTAAAACTCGTCCCACATAAAATTGTCCAAGTACTGAATTGGTTGAATATTATCCAAAAAATTAAATAGCCACATTCACACCACATGAATGATCAGATGAAAGATTATGCGCCGCATAAACTTGACAAAGTGCTCTATAAGTTTGACGAACTTATTTTGAAACTAAATTTCCAGGATTTTTTAAACACTGTTCTAGTGTAAATCTTAGCATGATGATTTACCAAAGTATACTGAGAAGAAAGTCGCAGACACTTCATTAGTATGACAGCTGGTTTTACAATTATCGCTAAGTTCTACACGTCTAAAAATAACACCCGTTACTAATCCCGCCATTGGACATAGTGCACTCAGATTACAATTATCTGACAGGCATTCCTGTAGGCAAGTCTAGTTTAAAGGCTGGTGCATAATCGTTATCAGCTCATCACTGCCCTCTTCGTCAAATTTAATTGTTTGAATTCTTTAGTCTGGCTTTTTTTTTGGTTTTGGGCCCAACTGTTTTACTTTGGAGTATTCACTATGTAAGAAAATTCCTTTCCTCATTTAGTCTTGGGTCAAACAATTAACGACGAAGAAATGATTTAAAAATTTACCTCTTCCACTTATACAAATATTATTAACCCTTACTACACTTCTTTGGCTTCTTCTCTATTTTTGTATTCCTTTTACACTTTAATTTAGCCAACTACATACATATTTATACCCAACAATTCTGGCCTTTTTGTAATTAGAATTTAAAGATAAACGAATTAAACTATTTGAACCGCAAATGAGCTTTTGCTAAAATAAATACAAACCGATTTCTAACTCAAATCGACACTTCAACCATGCATTTGATCCAGGGCAAAGGCATTTGATTTATCTACACATGAATGCATGAAAAATAACCATACGATGTCAAATACAAATGTGTACAACATTATTTGTAGTTTAAATTGAATTATGTACCCACAAAGCATTTGAAATCAGTCCCACACACACACACTCACATGGTTTGGTAAATTGTTGCAGAAATGTTTGGCAACAACCACGGAATGCAGCGATTTGCAAATGCAGAGATAAAATACCCATACCCAGTGATGATGATGAATCCCTTTGACATAAACAAGTCCACCTTGTGTTGTTCAGTTTTTCATAATTTTTGTTACCGTTTTATTTATTTTGTCACTAATCGAATACACTTTGCAGAGGCAGAGCCGATTGGTTCGGCAAAAGCTAAGCTGTAATAGAAGGACACCATAAGTACATTGTGTGTGTAGAGAATAGTGCTTTAGAGAGGGAGAGCGGTGGAAAATTGCACATAACTGTCAGAGCCCATTGTAAAATGCATTGAACCATTATTCCTGATTGAACCGATTAGATGCATTTAAAGTTTCAACGACCATAGGCTTCAGTTGTTTTTTTTTTCTTTTGCGCTTGTATAGGCACAAATCAATTTGAAGGACAGCTGCATCATAAAATTTATTTGTATATTCCATGCTCAGGATACGTATATTGGAGAAAGAGGATTTAGGGTTTTGAGTAGATGCTAACACCCTACACTGGTTGACGGAATAATTTGTAGTGGGAAAGATGTGATTTCGGTAGAAGAAAATACTTTAGTCAAGGTAGGTTATCTGGATACATTGTCGGTATACCGTTTGGCCGGTGTGGAGAACTCTCCTCAAGTTCATCAGTATCATCGTATATACCGAGAACAGATGGTTCAAGGACCACCTATAGTCGAGAAACCTTAGAGGTGCTGATAGAAACACATTTATCTGACTGTCAGCAAAGTGATAACCATTCTATGGAGAACTCATACACTAATGGTTTTGTTATTTCGGGTATATCGGGATCCGATGGAATTATTTTTGCGGAACACATGGAGATTAATCGAGTGTTCTTCTCACTAGTTGGCGCATTCGATATAGTTTAGGCGTATCAAATATTTCTAAGGTGGCGTTCTTCTCTACTCTGTATGACATAGCAGAAATTGTTACCGGCAATGATCCTAACTTACTCTCTGAGATTTTGTATTTCTGCCCTAAAATCGTGCCATAACTATGGGTTGGGTGTAAAACCGAGCAAAACGGAATCCCTCTATTCGCCAAACCCAGACTAAATGAAGTAGATCGTAATTTTATTGATAATGTCAAATACCTTAAACTAATATTGGGCAGTAAACTAAATTGGGAACAAAACACTAAGAGCAGGACCAGCAAATCGGCAACGGCTCTATACTGCTGCACTGGACATCTCCCGATCGAAATACAAGAAATCGGATTGATCACGATGTAATTGATGGAAGGCATGTCTCAAGCGTTATGGACGTTCGAGTGATGCGATGTGCAATCATTGACTTGGGTCACCACATAGTTACATCCAAGGTACGCACGTTATTACTGACTTACTTACTTAATTTCCCTTTACACCCCATGAATGAGGTATGAGATAGCTTCTCGCGTTAGTTTGGTATCCCCTCGAGCTGATACAGCTTTGCGGGATGACACGGACTGACACGAAGTCTTCAGTGAAAATAGGCGAAAATCTAACTGAGCTATTTTCTACAAGGCGTGTCTTTAGACAAGGAGATTGTCTGTCATGCGATCTCTTAAATATCGTAATGGAGATGATCATGTGGAAGGCCGCAGTAAACAGGACTGGTACCATCTTGAACAAAAGCCACATGCTGCTCGCGTATGCCGATGATATTGATATCATTTAATCAGTCTACATTTAATTAATCTATTCTTTAAGTCTTCGCGAGAAAAATACTTCTCAGTATATTTGGACCCATCATTGTTTACGGCGAGTATTGTCGTCGAATGGACCATGGAGGGGACTACCATAACGTAGTTATGGACGTGCGCTTGATTGACCAGCGTTTGGAATTCTATTCCACGTGCAGATGATGGATGAACCTCTGTTGTTGCTGCCATATACAGCCACATTGGTATTCCTCATACTAGGGGAAATCATAAACTTACTTTATTGCCAAGTAAAGATGAAATCAATATCCCACGTGCACAGCTCTACCTAACAGATATGCGTGTGCATTGAGCAAGTGGAGTAAGAATAGTTGCTGCTATATTTGACATGGAATCACAACGGAGTCTATATATGTACCTAAGATAGCTATGCTTAAGGCTGCTGCCAAATTAACCCTACCTATTAAGTCTTTTACCAAAAAGTCGTAGAAAAGAAAGTATTTTGTTCATTTTATAAGAAAACATATGATGTTTTATACTTATTATTCATAATGAATTTTTTTTTTAAAATGCTACTATTATGTTTATTTTCCTAAATAGATTATACGTTTTGCAATGGTTCATAAGTCTTTGTTTATTATATGATATCCTGTACAACAAGATAATTTCTTGTAACTACAGTACAGGAATTATAAATGTTAAAAAATGTTTTGTAACAAAAAAGGGTTTTAAACTAAATAAATAAGTAAAATTAAAAAAACAGATAAATATAAATATAAAATCGTGTTAAGAACATATAGAGAGAAAGGAGAGAGAAAACTATTATAGTTAATTTTTATATAAAAGCATTGAATTATTAGTATCGTGTTTTTTGTATAAATCAGTGATTTGTTTTTTTTGTAATTTATTAATAACATTAAATATGTATTTTTTATTTAAATTATTATTCATTTCTGTCAACGGTATCACATGTTCGACTACGCCAGTTACCAAGCAACGTTCAGTTTTAATTTCTCTTTGGCATCAAATATCATGCCGGCTGTGATTCAAACATATACATTCATCAGAGAAATGCCATAAAAAGCATAAAATTTACCATGTTGACCAATCATTTTTTTTTTACTGCCACAAGGCCGTTTAAAACGTCCGACATATGTGGGACGATGAGGGTGGTGAAACGATGCAAATGGAACAAAGCCATTCGAATCGAAGGCTGAACTGCACTGCTCTGCTTTCGATTTCGACATATCGTCGATTTTGTATCAATCGAACAAATTTCTTTTATCCCAATCAAATGTAAAAATATATTCGTGATAAATTTTGTTCTTTGTTGTTTTTTCTGTTATTTTTCAGCATTACAAATTTTTTTGTTACTCCTATTTCTGCACACATACCTTTAGCAATAATATTCCTGTGTAACAAGTTTTTTCCAAAGGGTAAAATGACAAACGTAATCGATGATATTTTAGTAACAATTTTTTATTTTAGTTCCTTTTAATTTGCTCCAAAGGACAAGAAGAAAAAAAATATTAAAACTTTATGCTCTTTGATGGGTAAAAATATTATAGTGCTTTAAAGCGACAACTATGACGCCCAAATTCTATAAAGATTTTCCTTGAAATAAATACACAAAATTTGCACTTTAAATAAACACTAAGATTCCTAAATAACAAAGAGGGCAGAACTTGAAGGAGAGAATGGTGAAGGACATATATAAAGTGCTAGGTCCTTCCTTTAATGAAACTTTGGTGGCAGGACGAAGTTTACCGGGATAACTATACAATATAAAATATTATATAAAAAAAAAAATAATAATAACATTTTGACAAATTATCGCGAATCCATTTTTATACCCTTCACCATGCGCATGAACAGAGTGACTTACTTAAACTTAATTTCCCTTTGCACCCCATGAATGAGGTATGGGATAGCTTCTCGAGTTGTGGTGAATAAACACGCTTTCTATTTTTAGATTCACAACTAACGGCACCTACTTGTTTTATCGACGAATGCGAACGTGACTGTTTGAGGAAGCTATTACTAGACAATTGACCAGAGTGCGTAGAACAATCAAAATACGCTCTCGCTCTCTTGAGTTATCTTTACAATGAGTTTATCATTTTCAAAACAAGTGAGCGAAAGCAATCAAGCAATCTTTTCTGATAAGTTAAAATGGCGACTGCTTGTTTGAATAGAATTTTTCAATTGAATAACTCATTGTACGCTCATTGAAGCAAACAAGGAGCGCTCACAGGTTTTTTAAATATTTTTCCATTACAAGTAAAGTAAACAATTGTTACACTAAGCAACATAAATATGTACATGATTCCACTTTTAGTGATAGTATTGGTGTTGCCTACTGCTGCTCTAATATTCTTATTAAACAGGAGCACTCAAAACTTAGCTTTGTTGTTGTAAAGAGTTTATCATCGCAATAACTTTTGAGTGAGAAATATTAAAGCATTGAAAGCAATGAGTACTCTTTTGTTGAGTGCTTTCGAAAGCGTATTTAACGAGCGATGACGTTCTAGAGCATTAACAAACGAGCGCTTATTTCTTTTTACGTCGAAAATGAAAACACAAAATTGAGTCGCTCGCAAATAGAGTTGTATTTGAGGAGAAGAGCAAAATAATACTTCTCAATGATAAGTATTTACGAACTCTGCAATTGACTCGACACTAATACTGCGAAGTTGCTGTCAACAACATTCGAGGGGACCCGACAATGAAAGAAAATTTTCTTTCTTTTTTTTTTCTTTTTTTTAAGATGACTGGAGCCAGGTTTGAACCTGCGATCTCCCGCATGGTAGTCGCGTGTTCTAACCACTATGCCACGGCAGGTCCCAAGAGTGAAGGGTATATTAATTTTGTTCTTCCATTTGTAACGCCGATAAGGAGGCGTGGTAGGTATGACAATATATATATATAAATAATCAGCATCGAAATCTGAGTCGATTTAAGGGTGACCATCTGTCCGTCTGTCCCCGCGATTACAGCCGCAGCTTAAGAGATATCGGGCTGAAATTTGGAATGCAAGCTTTTATCCTCAAAGCGGAGGTTCCCTACTCCCACCTCCCACCTCCCATAAAAACTCACCCTTTTTTCGGGTCTGTCCTTGCGATTACAGCCGTTGTTTAAGGACAATCAAGCTAAAACTTTGTATGTGAGCTTCCCTACACTAAGCGGAGGTTGAGTAGTAAGATGAGACCGACCGGTAAAAAACTGCTCCCACCTCCCATACAAAATGCATCTTTTTGGTGGTGTCCGTATGTCAGTCCCCGCGATTACAGCAGTAATTTAAGAGCAATTAAGCTGAAATCTTGTATGAAAGCTTTCCTATACTAAGCGGAGGTTGAGTAGTAAGATGAGAACGATCGGTCAAAAACTACTCTCACCTCCCATACAAAATCTCTCTTTTGGGGGTGTCCGTATTTCAGTCTTCCCGATTACAGTAGAAATTATAGAACAATCAAGCTGAAATATTGTATGCAAGCTTTCCTACACTAAGCGGAGTTTGAGTAGTAAGATGAGAACGATCGGTCAAAAACTACTCTCACCTCCCATACAAAATCCCTCTTTTGGGGGTGTCCGTATTTCAGTCTTCCCGATTACAGTAGAAATCATAGAACAATCAAGCTGAAATATTGTATGCAAGCTTTCCTACACTAAGCGGAGGTTGAGTAGTAAGATGAGACCGATCGGTCGAAAACTACTTCCACCTCCCATACAAAATCCCTCTTTTGGGGGTGTCCGTATGTCAGTCTCCGCGATTACAGTAGAAATTATAGAACAATCAAGCTGAAATATTGTATGCAAGCTTCCCTACACTAATCGGAGGTTGAATAGTAAGATGAGACCGATCGGTAAAAAACTACTCCCACCTCCCATACAAAATTCCTCTTTTTGGGGTGTCCGTATTTCAGTCCCCGCGATTACAGCAGTAATTTAAGAGCAATCAAGCTGAAATATTGTATGCAAGCTTCAATGCACTAATTGGAGGTTGAATAGTAAGATGAGACCGATCGGTAAAAAACTACTCCCACCTCCCGTACAAAATTCCTCTTTTTGGGGGTGTCCGTATGTCAGTCCCCGCGATTACAGCAGTAATTTAAGAGCAATCAAGCTGAAATATTGTATGTATTCATAAAAATATTCTCCAACTCATAAACTTATCGGTAAATCGAATAAAATCGATAAAAGTTATTGACAAAAAAATGGATGTGTGAAGCTAAAAGTAACGTCCACTTCTCAACAACTCCCCTTTTTTGTGCTACAAAGTTTAATAAAATATAGTTGTAGTGCAAATAACCAGTTTTATCACCATTTTTACAAATGGTGAAGGGTATCTGAGCCGGCATAGCCTTACTAGTTAAAGTGGATTTGCTGGTAAGCCAAATCATGTGTCGACGACATCTAGTATCGTCACGTTGCACAGTGGTCTAAACTATCGTAACGAAATAAAAATTGTCGACGTTCGAAATATATTATATACATTCCGATCGGAATGTGATGGAACCAAAAGCAAATAAAGTTCATACATTGAATAACAAAACCCTCAGAACATTAGTTGGTTGTGATTGAAAAACAAAAGTATACTATAAAAATTTGTTTGATTTGTTTACTTTAAAGAAACAGTCATATTTTTTTGTGTTTTTTGACAAACTACCGCATTAAATGAAAACAATAGAACAGAGAACACAAAAATAACCAGAAGTAGTTTACCACCGCAACTGCATAAACGCCCACTACACTAGTAGTAATATCGTAAAATCCTTCCTGCGCACAATTAAATACATTGCTTTAAGTTACCTATGTAGTTAATATTTTCCATATTTCCTCGAAAACCAAATGATATGTACGTTGTTTATAAAACGTTTGTTCTTTGATACAAATATTAATGTTAGACATTATCGGAAAATTTCCTGAAATCCATATTTATATTTTACTTGTACGATAATCGTATAGCAGTAAATGGTAAATACGATATATTCTTATCATAATTGTTACAATTATATTTATTGAAATATATTCAATGCCAATGTGAGTTATAGGTAAATTTCTGGTTAACAAAAGTATACACTTCCTTTACCAAATAAACCTATTCATGTATTTAGTCTTAAACGAATGATACTGTTGATGGCAGTGTATTTGGGTAATTCCATAGCTACATGTAAAATTGTTACTGCTGTTGCTGCTATTTCAATGTTACGGAACATGGATGCTTACAATGTTGGCTTTTGTGTTGCCATGGAACACAACAGCGTGCTAATTATGATGAAAGATTTCTGCTTCTGTTAATATTAATCCATTTGGAAAATTAGAAGTGAAAAAAAGAGGACAAGTTTTAGCCTTACTGCGTTTTATGTACAAAACACGCTTTGGGAATGTAACAGATTATTACTGAATACATTAACCAGAGTATTTTCAACGTATCTGGCAGCTTTTCCAGCGAATTTCGTATAAAGAGAATAATCAAAATTTCAACAATTTTGAATTCCTTGAATTTTGGCATAACCGTACTTCAAGCTGGGGACCGACTGTGGCAAAATGGTTAGAACACGCGACTATCAAGCGGTAAATCTGGGTTCGAGCACTGCTACAGCTTTCTTCATTTCTTTGTTTGGTGGTGCTGAAAATTAAAGAGTGTTAATTCACAATAATGTAGGAATGTCTCATTCATGGAATGTAAAGGTAACCAGTACAGAAATTTCAGTCAGGTAAACTGACTGATAAATACCATCACCCAATATAAGATATTGTTTAAGTCTTGAGTTATTGAAATTAATAGATTTTTAAAATAATATTACTTATGTATTTTTTTTTTGTCTGCATGTAGAGCAAAAACATACAAAATGTTACATATTTGTACAGATGGTAAAATTAGAGGCAGCACAACGTGTCTGATTTTTCTTCGTAAATCAAAGTCCAATGATCGTTTACCTTGGCAAATAGTTAGGGTTTCTGAGGCTTTGCCTCCTAATACAAGATAAATTAACTGACCAAATTTGATTATCCCCCCAGGTGCCGGTTTAGAAATTATGGGAGAAATATTAATTTTCTAAACAAAGTCATTTTGTATGGAATTTACCAGAAGGGGTGATCCGATATAGTCCATATTCATTCCTAAGTAAAATTAACATAACCGTACACCTTACGCAAAATTTTACTGAATTCAGTGTACTTACAAAAAAAGATATGAATGTGAGACTATGGGGATGGGTTCGGTCATTTGCATGGGAGGTACCAATAGGGGTGTGTCAAATAGTTAGGTTTTCTGAGGTTTTGCCTCCAATCAGAAGATAAATTTACCGATCAATTTTCATTACCCGCCAAGTGTCCGTTTGGAAGTTATGGGAGAAATATTAATTATCCAAAAATAGGTAATTTTGTATGGGAGGTACCAGAAGGCGTGAACCGATATAGTCCATGTTCATTCCTAATTCAACTTTTCATAAGCGAAAATCATACGCAAAATTTGAGTGAATTCACTTTAATTACAAAAAAGATATGTATGTGAGACTATGGGGGTGAGTTCGGTCATTTGTATGGGAGGTACCAGAAGGGGTGTGTCAAATAGTTAGGTTTTCTGAGGTTTTGCCTCCTATAAAAATTTAAAATAATCGACCAATTTCCATTACCTCCCAAGTGTCCGTTTGGAAGTTATGGGAGAAATATAAATTTACCAAAAAAAGGTCATTTTGTATGGGAGGTACCAGTAGGCTTGAACCGATATAGTCCATATTTAATCCTGAGTCCAATTTTCATAAGCGAACATCACACGCAAAATTTGAGTGAATTTAGTTTACCTAGAAAAAATATATGTATGTAAAACTATAAGGGTCAATTCGGTCATTTGTATGGAAGGTACCGGAAGGGGTGTGGCAAACGTTTCGGTTTTCTTAGGGTTTGTCTACTTTGCAAGATAAACAAACTGACCAAATTCAAATATCCTACGATCATCCTTTTGGAAGTTATGAAAGAAATATAAATTATCCTAAAATAGGTAATTTTGTATGGGAGGTACCAGAAGGGGTGGGACCATTCCGCCTATTTACAATCCCATAAGTTCGTTTTGAATAATATTAGCACTGGTAAATTTTCATACTGATCCGTTAAAGTTTACTCGAGTTATCCTGCTGACCAGCCATCCAGCCAGACAGACGGACATAGCTTAATCGTCTTTTGAAGAAATTAATTAATATGTATTCGAGACCATGTTTAAGACCTCACACTCTGAGCACCTCTTAACATGCGTGACGCTCTCCATGACGTGATTGGCATTACGAACTGAATACATAATTTAGGTTTCTTCACAGTAGCCACCTTCCCAGATATTGAAGGGGCTTTTGATGTGTCACGTCTGCTAGTGAACTGGGTGGACTGTATGATGAGAAACCGTTTCGTCTACTCAGAACTTGGTGGAAACTGGGTAAAAAAAGATAGCTGCTAGAGGAACACCAAAGGGGGAGCACTGTCCTCCTTCATTGAGTCCTTTTGCTAAACGGGGAACTTAAATCCTTTAATGAGAATGCTACAAAAATTATGGCATATGCGTATGATATGGTTATCAGGATAGATGGGAAATTTCTACCCATCACGTGTAGTCATGTCCAAACTGCCTTGGAAGGCTACTACGTTGGGTCAATACATTTGGTTTGGTGCTGAGTCCTCAGAAAACGGAATTGGTTCTCTTCAATTGGTTCTCTTAAGGGAGGCCAAGTTCGTAGGTGTTGTGCTTAATCAGAAGCTAAATTGGTCAAAGAATATCGAGGAAAGAATAAACCAGTACAGAAATTTCAGTCAAGTAAACTGACTGATAAATATCATCACCCAATATAACATATTGTTAAAGTCTTGAGTTATTGAAATAAATAGATTCTTGATTAAAATAAAATTACTTATGTATAATTTTTCCCCTGCTTGTGGAGCAAAATCGTCCAAAACTTTACTTATTTGTGTAGGGGGTATAGGTGCCGGTTTGGAGTTTAAGTGAGAAATATTAATTTTTCAAAAAAATTTAATTTTGATAGGGGGTACCAAAAGGGGTGAACCGATACAGTCCTTATTCATTTCTGACTCAAATTTTCATACGTACAACTTACGAATAATTTGACTGAATTCAGTGCACTTACAAAAAAAGAAATGTGTGTAAGACTATGGGGGTGAGTTCGGTCATTTGTATGGGAGGTACCAGAAGGGGTGTGTCAAACAGTTAGGGTTTCTTAGGTTTCGCCTCCTATCACAATATAAATTAACCGACTAATTTTCATTACCCCTTAAATGTCCGCTTGGAAGTTATTGAAGAATTATTAATTTTCTAAAAATAGGTAATTTTGTATGGGAGGTACCAGAAGGCGTGACCCGATATAGTCCATATTCACTCCTGATTCATATTTTCATAAGCGTACAAATTACTCATAATTCGACTGAATTCAGTGTACTTAGAAAAAAGATATGTTTGTAAGACTATGGGGCTGAGTTTGGTCATTTGTATGGGTGGTACCAGAAGGGGTGTGTCAAATAGTTAGGGTTTCTGAGGTTTCGCCTCCTATCACAATATAAATTAACCGACTAATTTTCATTACCCCTCAAATGTCCGTTTGAAAGTCATAGAAGAAATATTAATATGCCAAAAATAGGTAATTTTGTATGGGAGGTACCAGAAGGCGTGAACCGATATAGTCCATATTCATTCCTGAGTCCCATTTTCATAAGCGAACATCATACTCCAAATTTGAGTAAATTCAGTTTACTTCCAAAAAGATATGTATGTAAAACTATAAGGGTCAATTAGGTCATTTGTATGGGAGGTACCAGAAGGGGTATGGCAAAGGTTTCGGTTTTCTTAGGGTTTGTCTACTTTTGCAAGATAAATAAACTGACCAAATTTAAATATCCTACGATCGTCCGTTTGGAAGTTATGAAAGAAATATAAATTATCCAAAAATAGGTAATTTTGTATGTGAGCTACCAGAAGGAGTGGGGCTATTTTGCCCATTTACAATCCCATAAGTTCGTTTTGAAAAATATTGATACTGGTAAATTTTCATACCGATCCGTTGAGGTTTACTCGAGTTATCCTGCTGACCAGCCATCCAGCCAGCCGGCCAGCCAGCCAGACAGACGGACATAGCTCAATCGTCTTAAAAAGTCCTGAAGCGAATTTGGTCTTAAGATACTTGGGGTCTCACTCGTCTCCTTTAATGCGTTACACTTTTTTTCGTATCAAAGTTGGGGACGCGTATCAAGTTGGGTACGCAGCCCGAAGGTCAAGGTGAACCATTTGTTTAAAACAATTTGGATGTGTTCTTGGGCCGTCCGCCTCTGGACTTGTACGTCAAGGCTATTGCAGCCCGAGGGGATATCAGACTGATAAATACTGGCGATTGGCATCAATCCATTTATGGCCATGCAAAGATTTTCCAGTTTTTGGGCAATGGTATTTCTTTCCATCTGCCACCTCGTACTGACTTCTTAAAAAATGTGTGGATTTCTGTGCAGTAACCCTTAAACGTCCAGAAAAATCGGAATGGCATGACATTGAGAATTCTTATATTGACTCTATTTTTGTGTTTACTGACGGTTAAAAATGGTAGAGGGCACAGGAGCTGGTGTCTACAGCGAAGATCTGCAGTTAAGCCTCTCTTTCAGATTACAATCTGCATTCAGGCTGAGGAACTGGTCATTCAAAGAGTTGCGGAGGCTATTATGGTTTATGAAATTGATACTAGCTGACGGATAACCATATGTCTGGATAGAGAGGATGCAATAAAAGCGATCAATTCAAAATTGTGTAAATCAAATTTAGTGAGAAAATATAAGGAGAAGTTGGATAGACTAAAGCCACTGGATGGCAGCGACGGTTGGGTTCCAGGACATTGCGAGATTCCTGGTAATGCATCAGCAGACCTTCTGGCCCGGAGTGGCTGTACAATGTCTGATCAAAACTCTCTGGAAGATGTTTACCCGCCCATTTGTTACCTTTATGGCTAAGTGGAGGATTGTATGGGGAAAACAACCATCGGACGTTGGATCTCCAGAACCGACTGCATAACTGCGCAGAGCAATACATAAAGGGAACCCAGGAATCCAGTCTGTTAAATGTTGTTTCAACAAAAATCCTGCAAAGTGAGGTTTGAGCGAATTTTTGGGTTGTATGCAACAAATTGTACAAATAGTGGGTATGTTGCGTGCACGTCATCACTGAACGTACCACGCAATCTGTAATGTTTTATTTTAAATTTTTATGTAATTATTTCGCAATATAATCACCCTGTACCTTATATAAACATAATTTGGTACATTACCCATTTATAACAATCAAAATTTTACATATTTGTTGAGATTTTCATTCATACATACATATATAAATACATACATGCATACAATCTCTATTACTTACCACCGACTGTTAATTCACTCCAACCTATGCTGTTGTTTATAGAGCTCTTGGCGGTAGGGGCTGATAACTGCTAGATCGATGTGAACCGAATACAATATATCCCGGTCGGCGTTTATGGTTGGCCTGGGCAGAAATAATCTGACTCTGGCCTGTGAAATTCTAACAGGTCATTGCAATATCAGGCACCTGACAGGCATATGGGACACATCCATACCGGACTACTGCCGTGTGTGTGAGGAGTAGCCCTGCTCCAGCCCGTAGGAGGCTAACACACTTAGGCGAGAGTTACCTAGAATACCTAGACGATTTTTAGTTCCTTTTCTATACCACCCCCCCTTCCCTGGACAATCACATTGGATCAGCAGATCTTAGTCTGTGTAATGTGATGTGGTTTTTACCAGATAACACGTGTCCGCAGCCTAACCTATAAAATACAGACAATGATTTTCCGGGAACGTTGCAAACCAAAAATGTCAAGTTCACACGGCTGTTAAACTATTTCAGAACAATTTTCTGACAATATTGTAAGATCTGACAAGCGTCTGTACATAGCATGATTACGTATTTCTGGTCACACTAATTGTAACAGCATATCCTTCTACTAAAGGCACAAATTTACGTAAAGTCCGTCTAGCAACCCAACGCCATCCCCTGCAACTTGTAAATTCGCAACATGTAGCCTAAATTGCAAACACGTTATTGCTACACATTCCCATAAATTGCGCGACGACTGCAGCATACATTTATGCATAAACTATAATAACAATATAATAAATATATGAGATCTCTCACATTAAATTATGACATGACCAGCGAACAAATTTATTGACTTTGTTATATAATAATAGTTTTCATTTCCAGAACATACATATCAATGCATTCAAATGTTTGCTAAGGTTATCTCTGCAATTACATAAAATAGAATTTTGAATATTCATTTTGATTAACTTGAATGCACGTACAGTTCAATTAAAATGTGCATACGTTATGCGATGTCCGCAGTGTTTGTGTCTGTGGGTGTGGGTGCACATTTTGCAACGCAATGATAACAATTATTTCAATTATCTCTATTTTCCGCATAGTGACATTGACAGAAATGAACAAATACTCATCGTGGATATCGTTGAAATTATTTTATATTTTAACGCTATTATTGGGGATTATAATTGAATCTGTTAAGTTGCCCACAGTATTCGTGTATGAAAACCATCTAATTAACATTAACTATCTCATTTAAACAAATTAACTTTGTTAATTCCATGGTAAATTTCATTAAATTGTGCAAATTATCTTGAATTACCAGCAATGGATAAGACCTACACATAACTTATGTGAGGATTGTAATAGTGCATATGTGCAAATGTAACTCAATTTACATATGAATGAGTAGACATACTGTGTTACAGTTTTGGCCTTCAGGATTTATGATATGAGAAAGAGAAATATGCTATATAAGAATAATAAATTCAATAGTTTATCTGGCGTTCATAATATTGACGATGGAGTATGGCAAGGGATTAGTATCCACTTGTCTAAAATCAAACAGTGTTTCAATTGGTGCGGATTGGTGTGACATGCCTGAGGCGCCCATGTTGTTTCGGAGAAGGTTTTCTTACCTTTAGTTTATTTTTCATTTATAGTTTTCAAATCACTTGACAAATAATAGGACTATACAGTTAGCCTAAATGATGAAACTGTATTATCAAAGTATATGTTCATTAAAGCAAATGTTGTGACCATTGCGATCTTGTAACGGAAGACTAAGTGGTCCTTCAAAATACAGCAGAGGAAAATACTTCAAAGAAATGCCAAAACTGCTGAGAAATGCATCTGCAGAGGGACTGAACGGAGTGCGAGTAGTAATAATAGTGATACTGTCCTTTCTTCGTAAGGAGATTTCGTGTGTGCTATGTTGCGGGAGGTCTTGCCTCGAACTTAGGTTAAAATTTCTCTCCCTCCAGAGGTGACATTCATCGCCTCGATCCTGGAGAGAGCAGAGCTCGAACAAAGCATGGCGTTCGTAATGTCGCGAAAGTCGCCGAGTAGAGATGCGACTACGGAGGAAATGTTTCAAAACATTTGAATGATGATTCCGCATTACCTGGAGGCTTTGTATTGGGTGAGTAGCAAGGGTCATTGTGTTCTTCATGTCACTATAAGGCCAGGAACAATCCTAGGCCATATCAGTTTATAAGTCTCGTTCCTGAAAATCAATGAAATTTGTAATTAAAATAGAAAATGTTTGATAAAGTGCGATTTTCAGTTTGTTTTGTGTAATCTGCAATCTGTGTAAGCATAGGGCCCTTTTACGAGCTCACCAAAGACATAGGGTAAGAACAGTAATATACACACAGGGAAATCATACATAACATGTGGTGGTTCGATAAAATTGTTCTGTGAGATTTTAATACTAAAATCATTCAGCGGTCGGAAAATTCAGTTAATACAACACCAACGATAATGGATTCAGACTGGTAAGCATAGTAGTGAGTGAAACCAGATTCCGGCATAGAGATAATTACAATGTAACCTGCATATCCCCGTTCAAAAGGCAAAAAAAAACAACATTGATCAAGTGGTAATCAGTCTATGGCACGTCCCAAGCGTTATGAACTTGCGTTTAATACGCGGTCAAAATATTGACACGGATCACTATCTAGTTGCAGCCAAGATACGCACGCGATTAAGAAGTGCTATAAACGCTCATAACCAAAAGCTAAGGAATCTATCGCACCGTGATAGCCACCGAGATGCCTACTCTAACAAACTGTCGCAATTACTTCAAGCAAAACCCCCAAATTCTAATGTTCCCGACATACAGTGGCAGTATATTGCGATTACTATTACTACTGCCGCAAGGACCGTACTTAAAAAAAAAAAACTTAATTTCTTTTCATCGTTCGATTTCAAGATCTTTTCTATTATTGCTAATAGTTTGTTTTACAAGTGTTATGTGAAATGGATTATGTGTCATAGACATACTTAGATCAAAAATACAAAACAATAGCAAAACTTAATTCCCCTTTACACCTCAGGAATAACGTATAGGATAGCTTCTCTCGTCTTTAAGCAGGGATTCCCAAATGTGAGGACAGAGATGGAAACTGGTAACGGACATGCATAGTGCGCTGCATAAGCGCGGTATATGTGAAGAAATCCGCCAATCAACGAGGACGGAGCCGAGAGTCGATAGTCTGCCAGCAGCGCTTTTATACGACGCAGCAATGAGCTAGCAACGGTCATTTACTAGCTCATAAACACGATTAGATTGATCGAATGTATGCCTGATGATTGGAATCTGAGCGTTATATGTCCTGTGCCTAATAAAAGCGATCTATGCATATCATACACATGTGTATGTACAAATTATTTTTGGATCTGATTTTTATCCACGTCATATAAGATCCTGCCTAGTGTGTTTCGTAGATGCAATAAAGATAAATCCAGTACGAAAAATTTTTGAGAACATGTAAGAAATGCAGATCGACGCCCACGATCTGTTCATCGATTACAAAGCTGCATCCGACAGTCCGATACGACATAAATTGATATATGTTATGGCTGAGGTCGGTATCCACGCGAAGCTAATATGACTTTGCGGGATGATACTGACTAACACGAAGTTTTCAGTGAAAATAGGCAAAAATCCGACTGAGCCATTTTCAACCAATTGAGACTTCAAATAGGGCGATAGTCAGTCATGCGATCGCTTTAACATCCAAATTGAGATGATTATGCGAAAAGCTGCAGTAAACACGACATGTACATATCATCTTTAATAAAAGGCACATGCTCGATTATATAGATATCATTAGGCGAGAACTGCAAGATGTTACTGCGACATTTTCGGACATTGAGAGGGAATCGGCAGAAGTGGGTCTGGTAATAAATGAGGACAAAACCAAGTTATAACAAACAAAAAGCCTTCTTGACGCTACGTGAACGTTGGCGACTATAACATATTTTTGGTCTGGTAGATGATTTTGTCCACGTTGCTTGCACCGTAAACAAAAATAATAATGTCAGGGTGGAAATCAAGAGACGAGTTTTGATCGCTTAGCTACGAACAAAGATCCAACTTTACCACACACTGATCCTACCTGCCTTGCTTGCGACGTTAAGAATCCTGGGGAGCGTCATCTTTTAAGCCGCCAACCGTCGTCTTATAAACCATGGCTTGGACACTCTGTACAAATGGATACAAATGTTTCAGCTCGAAATGTCTTCGGCAATAAACTTGATGGGCAGCGCAGGAGGGGTTGACCACAACTTAGTTGGATGGACCAGGTTAACCCTTGTATTACATGCCTTACAATAGCCCTTGTAACCCATCCCCGGTACGGTGAGATTGTTTGTTAATTAAAGTGGTGAATTGTGTGTCTGTATAGGGTGTGGCTATATTTACGTGTCTATGTATAAGGTGAATTGTAAGACAGTTACGTGTAGAAAAGTACTCGGTTTATGCAAAAAGTTGGGAAATAAGATCGAAAATATCAGGCATAGATGCACCTTTAGCATCCAACAGTGGCAGCAAAAAGCAGACTATGAAAATAATTTTGTTCGCAGCGTGAGTAATTTTTAAGTTAAGGACCGAAATGATTAAAAACTTCTCAGCATGCTTTGTCTATTTTATTAATTAATTTATTATATGTGCCTAATTCATTACTAATTGGTGTGTAGACTTAAATTTCACTTACAATTTTAGTTGCGATGTCGATCGAAGTTGACAACCAAAATTGTTATAAAATGTTTACCAATATTTACAAATTATATGATGTAAATTTCAGCTGCGGAAATTTGCGGATTGTTAGGTTATCTTGAATAAAACAAAGCGGCCTCACCGTTTTCGGAGTAATTTTTTTTTTGATTGTGTACTCTAAAAGATGTCCTTGAATCCTTTGCCCGACATTGACCAAACTGTAGGTTTAGTCATAGATTGATGAAGTCAATGAATATACCGACTTTGGTATGCCTACTATGAAAATTTAGAGAGGTCCTTGAATCCATCGTCCGACATTGATCAAATTTTAGACATAGTCATAGATTGATGGAATCAATGGATATGACGACGTTGGTGTGCCTACTATGAAATTTAAATTTTCAGGATCAAGGAGAGGTCCTTGAATCCTTTCACAGGTTTTAACCAAATTTTAGAAATTGGTTTAATTTAAAGAGATTGTGATATGTGCCAAATTCACCTATGATAACTCCTTCTGTTTTTGGCTGCTCTTTGTATGAAACGACAATCACCCTGCGTTGTTTTGAATTAACACGCTTTCTACTTACATTCACAACAAACGGCACCTGCTTCTTTATCGACAAATGCCAAAATCATTGTTTGAGAAGCTTTTACATGCCGATTAACTCGACACTATACTGCGAAGTTGCTGTCTACAACGTCAAGGAAGCCGGCAATGAATGACTTGAGTCGGGAATCGAACCACCGATCTCCCGCATGTCATTTGCGTGTTCTAACCACTATGTCACGGCCGGTACTCATATATACAATGAAGATATTTAAAGTCTGATTTAAATAAGGCATGTTGTTTAAAAGGGTGATTTTTTAAGAGCTATAGGAAAGTTTTTAAAAAAAACACATAAAATTCAGAAAAATCTTTATTTGAATCGATAGTACGGTCCATATAATTTAATGTTTGAAGATTATTTCATGCAAATGTTGACCGTGACTGCGCCTCAAATGGTCCATTCGCTTAGTCAAATATTGGCATACTCTTTCCAACATTTAGGCCGGTATCTCATGAATAAATGCTTCAATGTTGTCTTCCAATGCGTCAATTGAAGCGGGCATGTGTGTATAGACATGAGCTTTAACATAGCCTCACAAACAATAGTCTAAAGGCGTTGAATCGCACGATCTAGGCGGCCAATTGACCGGTCCCGAACGTGAAATAAAATGTTCACTGAACTCGCCTCTCAATAAGTCCATTGTTAAGCGTGCTGTGTGGCATGTGGAACCGTCTTGCTGAAACCACATGTCATGCAAGTCAAGCTCTTGCATTTTGGGCAAAAAAAAAATTGGATATCATCTCACGGTAGCGCTCACCATTCACAGTTACGCTACGATTCGCATCATTTTTCAAGAATTACGGTCTAATGATGCCACCAGCCCATAAACCGCACCAAACTGTGACTTTTTCTGGATGCATTGGTAGCTCTAGCAATGCTTTTGGCTGATTTTCACTCCAAAATCGACAATTCTGCTTATTAACGTACCCATTGAGCCAAAAATGACCTTTGTCGCTGAACACAATTTTTCGCGCCATCAACTTTCTTAACAGAGCACGCATTTTGATAATAAAATGCAATAATAATGCATGTTCGTTTGTAAGACGATTCATGGTTAAATTATAGACCAAAGTGAAGATCACCTTTAATATACCAAATTTCAACCCCATAATGAATGTGGGTCAATTTTATGCTTAACGCTATACATGCATAACACTCAAACTCATTGTCATTCTTCGTTAGCAATAAGCTTATAATAAATAATGCTACAATTTTGCTATCGCCGTTTTTAACAACTTTCACTTAATTTCCGCTTTCACACATTAAGGCTATCAGCACTAAAAGCTTTAACAACATCACATACTAAATAAATCGAGCAAACATGTGCACAATCAAACACGTTAAAATTTTCACTGTCCCATGGCTGTGTTAATACGACTAAGACCGTATTTGTGGATATCCTCTTATTTTCCAAACTGTAAAAAGCAATTGAATTAAATTAAATGTTCAATCGATTTCATTAACTTATACATCCTTCGTTGCACATTTCCTTGCCATGTAGTACTTATAGTGGTGTGTTTAAGGTGTGTAATATATTTAAATGGTGGCTTATAGATAAAATATTCTCCTCAATCCCTTAACAAAAGCGCTAGTGATAGAGATCCTTCTGCTTTTAATTGAGTTTTATAAGATCACATATAAGTATGGTATTGTGTGTGTGTGTGGGGTGTTACAAGTATTTATAAACAGACATTGTATAGTTGTTCCTCTAGCGTCGTTCGATAGTCCCACAAACATAGGAAATATATACATAGAGAAAGGTTGGTCGGCAGCAACTCTTTGCCATTTAATATATATTAGGTATTGACCTAGTATACGATTATGTGTGCTATGGCTAGTATAATCACTACTACACACACACTTGAATGCACAACTTTGTTTTTGCTATAATCTGAGGCAAACCCCCACTTATATTGGTCAAGAACTTAGTAGACATGCACTCATTACTTTTACAAGTAGTTAAGTGGGGTTCAACTGAAATTGTTATTTGGTGCGATGTCGTTCATGTGGGTAAATTTTAGAGTAGTATTGCCAACATACTGTAGTTATTTCTGTGGAAGGGGGTTTAATTTTTTTTTGTAAATGTGCGATTTATTTATAAGTATGCATACCGACCGTGACACGAATTATACCGCAACAACTTTTCCCTCTTTCCCTGTTTTTCTCACATCTGCAACTATATCGATAATATTAATAGATGGCAATCTCCCCATATAATTGCACCCCAACAGCACTTACTCAATTTTTGGTATGGCATGAAATTAAATGTATATATCTAACCAAATACAAAGTTTAATTGGTAAAAATTAAAAACTAAGACTTAGCAAATAAGAGAACGTGTTTGTACTGAAATTGATAGAAAATTTCAAAGTTCACACTAACATTTGGTGGAACAATAAAAAACGTGTCTGTGGTCTTCCCAGGCCAAATGTTATGTTGACATTACCAAAATAATATTTCATATTGCAAACAAAAACAAATGGTGCCTACTCTCAGATACACACACACACACACACATCCTCGCACATACCTATACCTAGTATATACATAAATATCTTTAATATCCGACATGTAAAGATATTTCTGGCGTTAGAGACCACAGAGCTGAAAGTATAACAACAGCACCGTAAGAAGCTTTCATGAACTTTTTCATTAATTAAAAGTCATTTATTGTAATGGTTTAGCTTAAGCAAACTTCGATGAAATGGAAAACGCTTAAGCACACACAAAAATAACATACAAACATACAAGCACACATAATAAATTATTGCATCTAGATACTGGGTCATAATGCAGATGTAGTCAATACGGCGTCAACTGTTTCAGGACACAAAAAAAAAACAGCTTAAATTCTACGAACTATGTGAGGGTCAATAGATATAAAGTAAAATTGCATCAGGATGTGGAAGTAAGACCATCACTTGTGCCCTCGTTTCTGGAATGCATATGTACACAAAGTCAAATTGGACCAATATAATTTATGATTTAAACATAGTAAAAATGTTATGCTTTGGGTTTTGCTCAATCACCAAAACAAATGAAATGACTAAATGCATGGTCAGTTGGGCATACGTAGGTACCCTATGACAGTAATAGAGTTGATTGTGAACACTCGAGCAAAGTGATTATTATGAATTAAGAAAAGCAGTACAGAAGAAGCCATCGCCGTTATTAACATCGGTGTGACAGAGGACTCGAAGTTATCGATCCGACGCCTCCCTCAACAACTCGGTCTCTTCGCGTTACCTATTTGGAACATTTTGAGGAATGATATTGGCCTACATTTGTACAACTGTCTCCGAAACTGTACCCTTTCTAGTAAGATACTAACAGACATGGGTACTGAATTCAAAAATCAGACAATGAATGAACTTTGTAAACTGTTAAAGATTGATAATAAAACTTCAACAGCCTATCATCACCAGACAGTAGGTACAGTAGAAAGATCACATAGGACTTTCAATGAGTACATTCGATCATACATATCTTTATCAATATCAATACTGTCCATACGAGTTAATATTCGGTAAAATACCACCTACAATTGAAAACCTCGGAACGAACACAGTTGATCCTATTTACAACATCGACTCGTACGCCAAAGAGTTGTTGGAGCGTTCAAAAAAGTTAATAAACATAACTGTGACAAAACAGTAAGACCAATCGTTATTAAAGTACATGATTTAGTCCTGTTAGAAGATACATCGGGACATAAGTTGTCAAATCTATATAAAGGACCATATGAAGTTGTTACCATATCGAAGCCTTTCGCCAACTATGAATCGACATACAAGTTCGTGTCTTATTGCATGGCAGCTGTAATAGATTGACAGTTCTTTCGTCGTATACATCACCGCCCCCTCCATTTCATTTTCTGTAGGGCGGCAATGTCAGCCTTATATTTCTTATGTGTTTTTTTTCTATAATATGTCCTTAAAGGCTTGGATAAAATTGTTTCCTACAATCGTAAATTACTCAACATTTCGATGCTCTGCGCTTATCCTCCAATTCATCGCACTAAGCTTGGCAAGGTTTATCAATTGCCTGATCTTTCTTATGTAGACACACTTTTCACTTCGACTACAATATTTTCCTCACAACATGCTGGATGGGGTCTCTTTACAAATCTACAACTATTTATATCAGCATTGTAAACTGACCAAATGTAGCATACAATGCAGCAGCGATATTACATGATGCAGCTGTATATTCGAATTCCCATAAATAATATAAAGAAATATTAAAATTAATTTATAGACTCATAAAACGACGAACGAAAGAGTTGCGAAAGAAGATTTGCTTTCAAACTTCTAAAAATTGTTTACAAACCACATAATTGGAAATTGTGCCACACAAAAAAAGGGCGACAACTAACAGAAACTTATCCGACCAAATGCCCTAACATTGTGTCTACATCCCAATTTAAATGGGTTACGAAGAGACAGAGTAAAGCAAACCTAAACTTCAAGTTTAGTATAATGCAAACGAATGCAAGCAAAAAGTTTATCCTCTACATAATTAACTTTAATTTGTTAAAAATGGAAATTTGATTAATTAACCACATCCGCCATCGACTGAAGCCATCGCCTGCCAAGAACAAAAGAAAATACTGTAACGAACAACTTTTTTTTTTTGGTTGTGTACCAATGTGTCCACCCATTTTTGTAGGAACTTTGCGACACACTATATACATATATACGATTGACGATTGTTTCAACGTAAATTAAATGTAAAAATATCAGTCCTATGGCGATTTGTCGACTGGTTCAGTTGGTTTTGTTCTAAAAGATTCATATCAAACCACATTTCCCTTTAACAATGTAAAAACTCACAAAAGAGGATTTTTGTCTGCACTCTGTGGTAGATTAGTATTAATGATATAAAGGGAATTGTATTCGCTACGTACAACTGTGATACACGTGGCGATAACGTAAATGAAGTTAGTATTTGTATTTTAAGGACACTGAGTATGGGAAGTACTAGAAAGGATGTGGAGAAATATCCCATTTACTCAAATTAACTTACACTTTGAAGAATATTTTAACGACATTGGTTTTGTGATTATCATTTTAATCAGTGATAAGGTGTAAAGGAAAGATATTGGAAAAGGTAACTTCGATGGAAGGTGCAAACATTATTTGATAAATTAAATATGAGAATGATAGCAAATTTTAAAAATATAAGAATACAGGTATAGAACTAATTTTCCATTTACATCACCATGAATCAAATATAGGCATGTTTTCACATTTAAGTGGTTAACACGCTTCTATTTTAAGACTCACACAATGGAACCTATAATTTAACGACGAATCCGAAAGTCAACTGTTTACTAGACTCGAATACTGCAAAGATGCTGTTGGCAATATAGAGAGGGTTGGCGAGCAAAGAATTGTAGATGTTTAAGACAGGATCAGAACTCTGGTCTCCCTAGATAATGGTTAGGCATTTAAATAATTTTGACAAAAAGTTTGGCATACCACTACGTGGTGGCAAATATTGTACAAGTAATGAATATAACCTCTTTAGGTGATTTGGGTTCAAAAATGTTCCGCACCAAACGCGATTTCTAAAACAAGCCAGAGGTTTGTTTTCAATATTTACACCATCACCCTTAGGGATGAGGGTATATATTATTTGGTACGACCCAAAAGTGTAACACATAGAAGGAGTGACTTTAGACCCTAGGTTTCTTTGAACCAAATTCGATTCATGACTTTTTAAGTCGTTTGAGCCATGTCCGTCCGTCTGTCTGTCTGTCTGTCTGGTGGCTGTCCGGCTGGTTCGCACGATAACTTTCGAAAGGCGCAACCAAATGTTTTGAAATTTTGCACGAGTTATTATTTTCGTCGTTATATTTTTCGTCCCCAAATTATTTATTTAGTAAAGCTATAACAGGATAAAGTTTTGGAAAAAATTTTGAAAGCCTAGCCACGCCCCTTCTGGTACCTCCCATACAAATCTACCTTTCCGCCCACTATAGAGATGGAGAAATAATATCAATAAATTAAACGTGATCGTACCCAAATTCTATTTTTAGTAAAGCTATAACAGGGTAAAGTTTTGGAGAAAAAAATTGGAAGTCTTTTTACGCCCCATCTGGTACCTCCCATACACATCTGGTACCGCCCACTTTAGAAATCGATTATTACAAGACCTAACGCGATCGTGCCCAAATTCTGTATTTGGTAAAGTTTAAGCAGGATAAAGTTTTGGAGAAAAAATCTGGAAGTCTAGACACGCCCCTTCTGGTACCTCCCATACAAATGTACCACTCCGCCCACTTTAGAAATCGAGTAATAATATCAATATAATAGAAAATTATTTGTTTTACTGAGGGTAAGGGTAAATGTAAGTTGGTTTGCCCGACAGAAACTTTCTAACTGGTTTTAATTACAAATCGGTTAATTTCAATAACTCAAGACTTAAACAATATCTTATATTGGGTGATGGTATTTATCAGTCTGTTCAACTGACTGAAATTTCTGTACTGGTTTCAATTGTTATATGAAATAAATTTTATGTTTAAAGTATGTGATGATTTATAAAATGGCAAAATGTCTTGCATAATTTTAATTTTCCAATTTCGCCAAAAATAAAATAATAGGAGTTCATACTTTTTATACCGTCACCCTTAGGGATGAGGGTATATATCATTTGATACGACCCAAAAGTGTAACACATAGAAGGAGTCGCTTCAGACCCTAAGTTTCTTAAAACCAAATTCGATTCAAGACTTTTTAAGTCATTTGAGCCATGTCCGTCTGTCTGTCTGTCTGGTGGCTGTCCGGCTGGTTCGCACGATAACTTTCGAAAGACGCAACCAAATGTCTTGAAATTTTGCACGAGTTAATATTTCCCCAAAACTACTTACGGTGTTGCAAATGGGCTACATGGATCCGCCCCTTATGGTACCTCCCATACAAATACATCATTCCGCCCACTTTAGAAATCGAGTTATAATATAAATACACCCAACGGGATCGTACCCAAATTCTGTACTTAGTAAAGCTATTACAGGATAAAGTTTTGGAAAAAAATTGGAAGTCTAGTCACGCCCCTTCTGGTACCTCCCATACAAATTCACCTTTCCGCCCACTTTAGATATGGAGCAATAATATCAATAAATCTATCGCGCTCGTACCCTAATTCTTAATTTAGTAAAGCTATAGCAGGATACAGTTTTTTTTAGAAAAAAAGTGAAGTCTACCAACGCCCAATCTGGTACCTCCCACATACATCTGGTACCGCCCACTTTAGAAATCGATTAATATTATTATTAGAACTACCGCGATCGTGACCAAATTCTGTATTTAGTAAAGTTCAAGCTGGATAAAGTTTTGGAGAAAAAATCTGGAAGTCTAGCCCATTCTGGTACCTCCCATACAAATTTACCACTCCACCCACTTTAGAAATCGAGTAATAATATCAATATAATAGCAATTTTTTTTATTTTACTGATGGTGATGGTATATGTAAGTCGGGTCGTCCGACTGAATCTTTCTTACTGGTTTATGCTCTATTCGACTATGCTATGCCATTTTTTCTATTTGCAAAAATTTTAAAAAGTTATTTGCCTAAAAATGGTCTCCCTAATAACCTATGGGAAGAAATTGATTGCTGAATCAAGTTTGTCTTCATAAATTCTACAGAATTTTAATTTAGATGATATTAGGTTGATATAGGTTTGGGGTTCAAGCTACTTAAAGGGGTTTTCAGTTACACCGGCTTAATGTTGCAATGAAGTGAAACAAGGTGAGTATGAGAAATTAACAAAATTCTTTTTTAAATTGAAAGAACATGTCTACCATTATTCGTGACAGTTTTGGGATCGGCCGTGGCATAGTGGTTAGAACTCGCGACTACCATGCGGGAGATCACAGGTTCAACTCCTGGCCCCAGTCATCTTAGAAATGAAAAAAAATAAGTACATTTTTCTTTCATTGTCGGCTCCCCTCGAATGCTGTCGACAGTAACATCGCAGTATTAGTGTCGAGTCAATCGGCGTGTCTAGTAAGAGCTTCTCAAATAGTGACGTTTGCATTCATCGATAAACAAGTAGATGCCGTTAGTTTTGAATCTAAAAACAGAAAGAGTGTTAATTTACAACAACACGAGAAGCTATCCCATACCTCATTCATGGGGTGTAAAGGGAAATTAAGTTTTTTTTAAGTTGTTGATTTAACAATTTTAAAATGACTCTACCGCATATATCTGGCAGAATTTGGGCGATGTTGGTAGGTATCTCACGTCTCCACCTCGTGGCGTCCAATGCGTGGTACATACCGCCAGCCTTCTGGAATCATCGTTCCCAATATTAACGGCGATAGCCTCCCCATACTTTTCATCTCGGAGATCAACGACATACCAAAATGAAACAGTTACTTTTTGTGATTTAATTACTACCTGGTATATCCTATGCGACATACTGCAATTGTTCTTCTTAACAAAGCCATTCAGACAAAAAAGGGCGAATTCGATTTTGTACGGATAGACTGCATTGTATTTTGCTGCACACTTTCAATGAAAGCGGCGATGTTCGCGAACAACCTGTCATTCTTTTGCCGTAATGAAGGTGTTTAGGATTTTCAATTTGTGTGTTCTGATCGTTATTCACTTGGGAATAACCAGAATATGTCCTTGGAGGCCGCCAAGCGGCTCACAACGTCCAATAGATCACGTGTTCCCCGGACCATGAAGATTCGTTCAGTGGAAGCAAATGTGAGATGGCGCAATGTTGAGCAACCTAGATGTCATGCCACCATCGATGTGTCTTAAAGAGTATGTAATTGAATTACTTCAGCTCAACACAACGCCTCTCTTAGTGACTTTGGCAGCCGCAAGGAGCTAGGATCGAGCGCGGTGCCCTGTAAAAAATATTATGAGATTAAAAAACAAGAACCCCCAAAATGTAGACGACCTTCGAAAACGTATGGACCATGATTTTAAAATATGAACCTGAAATCAAACTCTCTAAAGAGATGGTGCCTCTATCCAATTGGGGGATGTCCTCGACAAATACAAGACTGACATCACCGACATACAGGAAAAGTGATCGACGGTGCACACGACGAAATTTTTGTAAAATCTTTTACAGCTGCCATGCAAAATGACACGAATTTGTATGTAGAGTCAAGAGTTTTCGACATCTGGTCTCGCGTCTAAGCCTGTAAGTGACCGAATAGCCGCTATCCGCATGAAGGCGAAATAATTTTATTTCATGCCAATTTGTGTATACACCTCGACTGAAGAAAGAAACGAGGAAATTTAAAATAAATTCTATGAGCGTTTGAAAGAAACATATGACCGCTGCCCTGCCAATTTCTTTACAGATGGAAAATTTTTTTTTCACATAACGCCTCCTATAACGGTATCAGACTAGTAAGCTTCGCATCGGCATTAAATATGAAATTGATTGGAACCACATTCCCGCATAAAGATATGCGCAAGGCAACCTGGATATGCCCTGATAAAAAAACAAGCAACCAAATTGGTCATGTGGTAATCGATGGAAGTCATAGTCGTCCGGGAAATCGTGTGCTCTGTACGTAATTTTACCAGTTTTTAGTTAATGATGCTATTACATGTTGTTAATACAAATTTGTTCAAATTTGCGATCTATTTTTTTTTGTCTACCTCTTCTAGAAGTCGAGATATTTCGTGATCACTTTGCTCTATGTGCCTTTATTTACGATATACTCAGTACACATCCCGGACAGCGGCATGTATTAAGCGTTTTGGACGAGCATGTGATGCGCGGTACAAATATTAAGTCGAATCACCACATAATTGCAGGCAAGGTATGCGCGCATGTAGACATTACAAAGCTATATACGACCGAGATAACCATTGCCTATGCCAACCAAGTTTCTCAGTTACCACTAGGGTGTTCAAAACCGATACCGAAAACCGCCTAACCGGATTTTTTCTCCGAAACCGTACGCCGGTTTCTTCAAAAATGTTAATTTCGAATACTCGGTTTAACGGGTTTTTGAATAAGCAGTATTTTAACAGAACATTGCTAGGTTAGATCTAGGCAAGTCGGCATAATTGTTGTTTATACTGATCCAATTTTCATTGGGCAAATCTCAGAGAAAGCTTATTGAAATTTTGCAAAATACTTCTTGCCATATCATGTGGGTAGCCGCCCGTATTCATATGAAAAACATTCAATTGTCGATATCACCTGAACTAAGCATCCAATTAGATATAATTTAAAACAAAAGTTGTGAAATCAATAAGATATAGTTAGGATCTCGATATCATATTGAAACGTTAAAACCATGTGTCCGATCTCAAATAGAAGCATAATTTATGATCACCATATACAATAGTTGTGAAATCACCGATACACCGATGCTGTTAAAACCTCATCTTAAAAAAGGTTGGGACCCAACTTAAAGTGGGTGTGGAGCATGTTGATATTTATGTTAAAAACTGTAAGTACAGTTGTTTCCTAATTTCAGCGTCAAATCTTAAAAGATGTTAATTTATGATCACGATATTGATTGGAAATTGATTGGAATCTCACATTGAAATGGGTGGGAAGCGGTCGATATTCATATGAAAAACTTTTAGTGCCTTAATCTAATCTACTAAGTGTCTATTTGTAAAAATGAGACTATTTTTGGATGAAATCGATGTCATAATTCTAAACCATGCTAAGTTTAAAATCTAAGTTGTACAGGAAACGCGATTAAAGGTTTTGATTGATATAAGTAGTTAGATTCCACCTTTATGTTAGGTTCAAATTTCCTTATAACTTCTGTTTGGATGAACTGATCATCCTAAATTAATATAGAATATAAATTAGAGCAAATTTAATTAAATAGCACTAATTAATTTCGATTATGCTAAGTTGACTTAGCGCACTTTAGAATTAAGGTACCGATATTCACTGAATTTTATATTTGGATTTATTTTACAATTTTCGAAACCGGTAAACCCGGTTTTTTACTAAATCAGGTATTCGAAAACCGAATTGTTGGAAAAAGGTATTTTTCGAATAAACGGGAAACCGGTTTTCTGAAAAATTCAAGTATTTGAACACTATAGTTACCACAAACAAACAACCCTTAGTTATGATATTCCCTACACACAGTTGCAGCTTTGACGACTGTCACAACGATCGTACTGGGATATAACCAGTACAGAAATTTCAGTCAGTTAAACTGACTGATAAATACCATCACCCAATATAATATATTGTTTAAGTCTTGAGTTATTGAAAATAATAGATTTGTAATTAAAACCAGTTAGAAAGTTTTAGTCGGGCAACCCGACTTACATTTACCCTTACCCTCAGTAAAACAAATAATTTTCTATTTTATTGATATTATTACTCGATTTCGAAATTGGGCGGAGTGGTACATTTATATGGGAGGTACGTGAAGTTGTGTGTTTAGGCTCCAGATTTATTCTCCATAACTTTATCCTGTTATAGCTTTACTAAATACAGAATTTGCGCACGATTGCGTTGGGTGTACTGATATTATTACTACATCCCAAAAGTGGGCGGAAAGGTACATTTGTATGGGAGGTACCATAAGGGGCGTGTCTAGACTTCCAATTTTTTCTCCAAAACTTTGTCCTGTTATAATATAACAAAATACAGAATTTGGGCACGATCGTGTCGAGTGTATTGATATTATTACCCTATTTCTAAAGTGGGCGGAGTGGTACATTTGTATGGGAGGTACCAGAAGGGGCGTGTCTAGACTTCCAGATTTTTTCTCCAAAACTTTATCCTGCTTAAACTTTACCAAATACAGAATTTGGGCACGATCGCGTTAGGTCTTTTAATAATATTAATCGATTTCTAAAGTGGGCGGTACCAGATGTGTATGGGAGGTACCAGATGGGGCGTGAATAGACTTCCAATTTTTTTCTCTAAAACTTTATCTTGTTATAGCTTTACTCAAAATAGAATTTGGGTACGATCACGTTTAATTTATTGATATTATTTCTCCATCTCTATAGTGGGCGGAAAGGTAGATTTGTATGGGAGGTACCAGAAGGGGCGTGGCTAGGCTTTCAATATTTTTTCCAAAACTTTATCCTGTTATAGCTTTACTAAATACAGAATTTGGGGACGATCCCCTAGGGTGTATTGATATTATTACTCGATTTCTAAAGTGGGCGGAATGATGTATTTGTATGGGAGGTACCAGAAGGGGCGGGGCCATGTAGCCCATTTGCAATACCGTAAGTAGTTTTGAGAAAATAATAACTCGTGCAAAATTTCAAAACATTTGGTTGCGTCTTTCGAAAGTTATCGTGCGAACCAGCCGGACAGCCACCCGACAGACAGACAGACAGACAGACAGACAGACAGACAGACAGACAGACAGACAGACAGACAGACAGACAGACAGACAGACAGACGGACATGGCTCAAACGACTTAAAAAGTCATGAATCGAATTTGGTTCAAAGAAATCTAGGGTCTAAAGTGACTCCTTTTATGTGTTACACTTTTGGGTCGTATCAAATGATATATACCTTCATCCCTACGGGTGATGGTATAAAAAACCACGTTCAGATAAGCTCTGGTACGATGAGGAATGTAGCGCGATGTCTGACGAAATGGGTGGTGCATACAAGGCAAAACAACAATCAATGATAATGCGTGCGGTGACGGAACGAGAAAAAGAGGAGGGATATCACATACGTTCTCTTCTCGTTTCGGCAACGAAACCACTCCAATCTTCGAAATGCTGTCCACCACCGAGCCAAAACGAGATCAGCACGACAATTGAACGATTTAAAAACAATATAGCTGCGTAAGACGATGGACTGTCAGCAGAGTTTTTAAGGTTCATAAACGATCAGAATAAAGGACTACATGACCAATGATTGGAATCTGAGTGTTTGATGTCCTCTTGTTAAGAAAGGTGATCCAAGCGTGTGTACCAATACTTTTACCATCGCATACAAAGTCCTGTCCAGTGTGGTATATAATAGACTAAAGCCCATTCTGGCGAACCTGATTGGACCTTATCAGTGTGGCCTTACACCTAATAAATCCACGACCGACCAGATATTACCGCTGCGACAAATCCCAAAAATGCCTATTATCTGTTTATCGATTACAAAGCTGAATTCGACAGTGCGATATGACAGAAACTGTTAAATGCAATGGTTAAGTTTGGAATACCTGCGAATCTGATACAACATTGCGGGATGACTCTGAAGAAGAATTGAGGACCAATTACATTTCATAAAGCACCATATAAAACTCATCTATGAAGTAATAGATTTCATTACAGCTTTCGAAGACAGTGTGCTTTTGGGACAATTTTAAACAAAAACCAGTAAGAAAGTTTCAGTCGGGCAACCTGACTTACATATACCATCACCCTCAGTAAAACAAAAAAATGTCTGTTATATTGATATTACAACTCCATCTCTAAAGTGGGCGGAGTGATACATTTGTATGGGAGGTACCAGATGGGGCGTGTCTAGACTTCCAGATTTTCTCTCCAAAACTTTATCCTGCTTGAACTTTACTAAATACAGAATTTGGGCACGATCGCGTTAGTTCTATTAATAATATTATTCGATTTCTAAAGTGGGCGGTACCTGACGTGTATGGGAGGTACAAGATGGGGCGTGGATAGACTTTCAGTTTTTTTTTCTAGAAACTTGTATCCTGCTATAGCTTTACTTAAATACAGAATTTGGGTACGATCGCCTTGGATTTATTGATATTACTACTCCATATCTAAAGTGGGCGGAAAAGTACATTTGTATGGAAGGTATCAGAAGGGGCGTGGCCATGTAGCACATTTTCAATACCGTAAGTAGTTTTGGGGAAATATTAACTCGTGCAAAATTTGAAAACATTTGGTTGTGTCTTTCGAAAGTTATCGTGCGAACCAGTCGGACAGCAGAGAGACAGACGGGCATGGCTCAAACAAATTAAAAAAGTCATGAATCGAATTTGGTTCAAAGAAACCTAGGGTCTAAAGTCACTCCTTCTATGTGTTACACTTTTGAGTCGTATCAAATGATATATACCCTCATCCCAAAGGGTGACGGTATAAAAATATGTTGTACAAATGAAAGTAAACTTTCCTTATCGGTAAAAGCTATTTTGCAATCGATTTTTTTGCAACAAGAAATTTTGCTGGGAAAGTAAAGTTATGTCAAAATGCTATAATCAGTAAAAAGCGAAGAAAAATGGGGACAGAAGTATTCATTACCATAATTGCATTGTCCTCCCGTTGCAATAAAAACTGCTTCAATAGTTGAATCGAGAAAATAAACTGTATCGTACAAGAATATGCTTAGTACGCAATTCACAATGTCCATTCATCTCAAAACCAGTAGGAAAATTTCAGTCGGGCAACCCGACTTACATATACCCTCACCCTCAGTAAAACATAAAATAGGAAATATTAATAATCTCAAAAGTGGACGGAGTGGTACATTTGTATGGGAGATATAAGTAGGGGCGCGGCTAGACTTCCAGTTTATGTCTCCAAAACTTTGTCTGTTATAACTTTACAAAATTTGGGTCGCGGTAGGTCTATTAATAATAATAATTGACTTCTAAAGTGGGCCGTACCTGATGTGTATGGGAAGTACCAGATGGGGCGTAGCTAGACTTCAATTTTTTTCTCCTAAACTTTATCCTGTTAATTAAAGAATTTGGATACGATCACGTTCAATTTATTGATATTATTACTCCATCTCTATAGTGGGCGGAAAGGTACATTTGTATGACTTCCAATTTTGTTTTCCAAAACTTTATCCTGTTATAAAGTATGATTTTTTAGCTATTATCTTTTTGGCAACACTGGTTTAAACAGCTGACGCACGTTTCTTGTTTTGGTTCAGTATCAAACATCTTCAGTTTGGTCTATAATTTAACCATGTATCGTCTTATAAACAAACAACGCTTGAAAATTATTGAATTTTATTATCAAAATGCGTGCTCTGTTAAGAAAGTTCATCGCGCACTTCTTCCTTCTTTTATTGTCAGTTTAATCGACCCACTGAAGCGGCAATTCGGGATATTGTGACTAAATTTCGCACCAAATTTACATTGTTGGACAATAAACCACCAACACGCTTACGTAGAGTGCGAAGTGAAGATAATATCGCAGCTGTATCGGCCAGTGTTAATGATGACCATTAAATATGATTCGTCACCGTTTGCTGCAATTGGGCCTCTGTTACTCAACAACGTGGAAAATTTTGCCGAAGGATTTACGGGTGAAGTTTTTTAAAATACAGCTGGTGCAAGAATTGAAGCCGAACGACCTACCGCAACGTAGAATTTTTGGTGAATGGGCTCTTGGAATGTTGGCTGCAGATCCACTTTTTTTTCGAAAAATTGTGTTCAGCGACGAAGCTAATTTTTGGCTCAATGGGTGCGTTAATAAGCAAAATTGTTGATTTTGGAGTGAAGATCAGCCAGAAGCATTGCAAGAGCTACCAATGCATCCAGAAAAAGTCACAGTTTGGTGCGGTTTATGGGCTGGTGGCATCATTGGACCGTACTTCTTCAAAGATGACGCGAATCATAACGTAACTGTGAATGGTGAGCGCTACCGGGAGATGATATCTAATTTTGTTTTGTCCAAAATGCAAGAGCTAGACTTGTGGTTTTAACAAGGTTTTAACAAGGCGGTGCCACATGCCACACAGCACGGTTAACAATGGACTTATTGAGGGGCGAGTTCGGTGAACATTTTATTTCACGTTCGGGACCGGTCAATTGGCCGCCTAGACCGTGCGATTTAACGCCTTTAGACTATTTTTTGTGGGGCTATGTTAAAGCTCATGTCTATACACACATGCCCGCTTCAATTGACGCATTGGAAGACAACTTTGAAGCATTTATTCATGAGATACCGGCCGAAAGGTTGGAAAGAGTATGCCAAAATTGGACTAAGCGGATGGACCATTTGAGGCGCAGTCACGGTCAACATTTGCATGAAATAATCGTAAACATTAAATTATACTGACCGTACTATCGATTCAAATAAAGATTTCATGCATTTTTCTGAATTTTATGTGTTTTTTTTTAAACTTTCCTATAGTTTTTAAAAAATATAGAATTTGGGTACGATCCCGTTGGGTGTATTGATATTATTATTCGACTTCTTAAGTGGGCGGAATGATGTATTTGAGTGGGTGGTACCAGAAGGGGCGGGGCCATGTAGCCCATATGAAATCCCGTAAGTAGTTTTGCGAAAATATTAACTCGTACATTATTTCAAAATTTTTGGTTGCGTCTTTCGAAAGTTATCGTGCGCACCAGCCGGACAGCCAGACAGACGGACGGACATGGCTCATGGGTCGTATCAATTGATATAACTATACCCTCCTACCCGTAGGTTGAGGGTATAAAAAATACTTTGCGCTTAGTAATTTCTTTCAAAGGAATTAGCTGCCAGTTTAACGATGTCGAACATTTATGTTCGCTTGCTTTTTTGAGACAAACAGCTGATTTGCTATTCATATTTCAGCTATTTAACACAAAAAACCCCAAAGTTAAACTTAAACACTTCACTGCATTTAAATTTTTTCCTCAGCTGTTCCACACACATACCTCAACACATACAATTCAGTGCAGCACACACTTAAGTAAAAATAAAAACGTTATTTTTCGCAAGTGATTGACAAACTGCCAAACCATTTCGGCAAAGTTTAATGCACTCACTTTTCCACTACCAAAAATCCATTTTCTGATTCCAATATGAAAGTCTGTTCTCACTGGGTACAGCTTTATATGATGCACTGTTTATTTTTTTATTTCTGTTGAAAACTTCACGCGATACCGAAGATTAAATTAAACAAAAGATTTTTGATAGGATGATAAAATCAAATTTGTTGTGCTTTTTTTTTACAAAAAATTATATTACTTTTGGACACATATGTTCAAATAATAACCCTGCATTGGAGCGCCTGTAATATTATCCAGTCATCTGGTCCACTTCTCTAACACTTGTTTCCATTCACCGAAAACTTTGCTTGATTTGTAATTAGAAAATACCCGCCAACTGTTAGCACATGCATTCCACTTCATTTTGTCTTCTTCCATGCCCCTTTTGTGGCAGTTTGTGATGAGGTCGAGCATTAATTGTTGTTAAAAAGCAAAAAAAAACTGAGCAAGGGAAAATAGCCTTAGGAATGCCACACCATCTGACGTTAACGTTTTTTTTTTTTGGTTTTTTTGTTATTCTTCGTCTGAAAAATGCGTTAATTTTGGTGGGAGAAAATAAATGGTTATGTCGGTGTCCACAAACTAACTAACCGGCTAAACTGTAGCCAGTAAAAGTTGCAAACTGAGCACAATAGCAACAATGGCAACGAAACAGTTTCATTTGTAACTTAAAATTCAAAGAAGCATTATTCTTAGTTTTACCACAAACCGTTCGCATCTAAGCCACAAGAAAGTAAAGGTGTGGCTAGGCAAAAATATCTTTAGCACCCTTAAAAAGTAAACGGAACATAGTTGGGAAAAACCAGTAAAGTTTTCAGTAACAAACTCCCAACCTCCCTCAGGTATTTTACTGTCACTTTGCATTGTACAGCTACGATGCATTGTACAACTGGATGAGTTGGTAAGAGAGTACGTAGGCGAGTTTGTAAAGGAGATTGCTGTAGGATCATGTAGAGTAGAGTTGGCAGAAACGCAGAGAACGCTGATAACAAATGAAATGGCGGGAGAGTGGCAGTTCAAGAAGCAGTTTTTGTACCTGTATTCATATGTTAATTTAGACTTCTAGTGTTAGTGCTTAGGCCCAGTAGGAAGTGTCTGCAAGACATCCTAAAGGATAGGTACATGAACATAATAAATCGTTGATGACACGTGGGGGACCGTCCATACAAATCGTCGACGAAATTTTTATACAAGTGTTCGCTTTGTCATGCACGACCTGATGAGCGATAATATCGGTAAAATTGTCGTTGATGCCTAAATAAGCGACATGTCGCCCACACAATAATGCAAGACCTAATGACCGACAATGTCGGTCAAATTATCGTTATTTAAATTTAAGTAGTTTTATTTAAAAAATGCGATACATGAACCGTCACGCACTGCTGTTTCCAACAAACTAATCATTTTTACTTCTACTTTCCTCTCTTTAATTTTATGTCGTTATTGTTTCGTTACATTAAATTTATTGTTTGATGCACGACAACAGAAGTATTTTGTCGGTTAGCATGTCGTCAACCGAGTGTTTTGACGACAAGTTCAATTTTGTCTTGAGGACAGCGTTGACCACAAAGTCGTGCATGACGATACTTCCCGGCTGTTTAGATGCAATCGGAATTATTAGCCTAACCACATCGATCCTAAATATGATGAATGAGGAAAAGGTGAAGTGGGCTATTATTACTTTTGAGCCCTTCGAAAATGGATCAGCAATACTATGTCAATGAGTTGGTGAGTTGGTTTATTGCGTGATTGTACATTTAGGTGTCCTCCTCATGCAGATCTCTTATCCTATAAGAAGCATTTCATATAGATTTTTGCGATACTATCTTTAGCCATTGGTCTGGGTGATGGTATAATATAAGTTTTACCCCTTTTGGGGCATTTTTAGCACTTAAGAACGTCCCTAAAAAGACGAAGTTCGAGAAATCACTCTAATTCTATAAGGATATTGATAAAGGTACCGGTTTCATCCCTTTTTGGCCTTTTTACACCAAAAAGTACGAATTGCGAAAAATCCCACCTAGCAGCCCTATTGTTCTTTAAGAAGCTTGCTCATATTAATTTCCACGCTGATAGCTTTTGCCGTTTTTACCTGGATAATGTTACCAATTTTCTCACTTGTTACACTTTTTCCTCCTAAAAGTACGAATTTCAAAAAATTCCTTCGTTCAACACTCCAAGTCTATAATGAGATTGCTCATGTACTGGTTTCACGTTGATAGCGTGTCTAAGTCTTAACAAATTTTCGGATAAACATTATTATACCATCACCCTAAGGGATGAGGGTATATATCATTTGATACGACCCAAATGTGTAACACATAGAAGAAGTCACTTTAGACCCTAGGTTTCTTTGAACCAAATTCGAGTCATGACTGTCGTTTGAGCCATGTCCGTCTGTCTGTCTGTCCGTCTGTCCGGCTGGTTCGCACGATAACTTTCGAAAGACGTAAACAAATGTTTTGAAATTTTACACGAGTTATTATTTCCTCAAAACTACTTATGATATTGCAAATGGGCTACATGGCCTCGCCCCTGCTGGTACCTCCCACTTTAGAAATCGAGTAATAATATCAATATACCCAACGGGATCGTACCCAAATTCTGTATTTGGTAAAGCTATAGCAGGATAAAGTTTTGGAAAAAAGTTTTAAAGCCTAGCCGCGCCCCTTCTGGTTCCTCCCATACAAATCTACCTTTCCGCTTACTATATAGATGGAGGAATAATATCAATAAATCAAACGTGATCGTACCCAAATTCTATTTTTAGTAAAGATATAACAGGATAACGTTTTGAAGAAAAAAATTGTAAGTCTATCCACGCCCCATCTGGTACCTCCCATACACATCTGGTACCGGCCACTTTAAAAATCGATTTATAATATCAAAAGAACTTACGCGATCGTGCCCAAATTCTGTATTTGGTAAAGTTCAGGCAGGATAAAGTTTTTGAGAAAAAATCTGGAAGTCTAGACACGCCCCTTCTGGTGCCTCCCATACAAATGTACCACTGTGCCCACTTTAGATATAGGGTAATAATATCAATACACTCGACACGATCGAGTTATGTTAGAATTGGACAAAGTTTTGGAGAAAAATTTGGAAGTCTAGACACGCCCCTTATGGTACCTCCCGTACAAATGTACCTTTCCGCCCACTTTAGGGATGTAGTAATAATATCAATACACCCAACGCAATCGCGCAATTCTGTACTGGTTTTTATGTTTCATATTATATTTGTTTGTTTGTATTGAAATAAAAACAATTTTTTTAATAGATAAAGCTCTTTTTATTTATTTCTTGTTTTGGACCGGGATTTCCCGGGATCCCGAAAAATTATATAAAAATCCCGATTTTCCGGAAAATTAAAAACGCCGGAAAATGAAAAACACTAATTACAATCGAATGGTTTGGAAACTGTTTAAGTGTCCACCTGTGTTTCTGTTATGTTTTTAACAAAAACCAATAATTCCATAAAGCATCAAAATAACACACCCCAATGCCAAACCCTTTTCACCTACGTCTCTCTCACTCTCTATCTCTCTCTGTATATATATACGACTGCCTACGAATATAGTTTGCCATCGTCTTCGTTCCTTATAAACAATGGTTAAAGTTATGCGGTTTTGTTTGTTGGTATCCTTTAAAGGAGCGAACACCTTGCTTTATTTTCTTTTAAGAACATTTTTATTTTTTCTCCGTCTTATGTCAGTGGCGAAACAAACTCTATAGTAGTATTTTTTGTTGTTGTTTGAGTAAACTTCTTCTTCGGCTGCTTGTGGCAATACAGGTTATTTTATTGGTTGTTTTCCTTCATTTTATGCTGAACGCAGCAAAGCAAGGGCCAAAGTAAGGAAATCACGCACCGTAGTTAAATTTCTTTTTAAACTGTTGTGATAAATTTTTAATTTTTTGTATTATGTACATATTTGATACAAGGCTTTAACTTTTGATAAGATTGAACCATTTGTTAAAATCAGATTTAATCGTTGATATCATTAATATTGTTAATGTCTAAAATTATGAATACCTTGTAGAAATACTTCAACGTTATCATATGAATATGTACTAAATATTCCATCTTCATATTATTGAGTTGGGGAATTAAGTCAAGTGATGAGATATTTTTCAAACAGAATTCATAGAATGAAAAAATGTAATATATTACATGTCTTGAAGGTTTAACAGGTGGCAGTTTGATTAATAAATACAAATACCTAACGCCGTTAAGTGAAAATACTAGTCGTAGAGCTGTAGAATGCAATTTTTAAATTTAAAACTCCACATCAACTGTAAGAAGATCAATTCGATATCTCCGGGCATTTGGTCACTTTGTATGGGGAAACCGAAAGGGCCTTACACGGTACCAACTGAGAACTAAGAACACAGAGTCTTATTAATTCGAACAGAAATCTTTAAAAGAAATCATCACTAACCAGTACAGAAATTTCAGTCAGGTAAAGTGACTGATAAATACCATCACTCAATATAAGATATTGTTTAAGTCTTGAGTTATTGAAATTAATAGATTTTAAAATTAAAATTACTTATGTATTATTTTTTGTCTGCATGTAGAGCAAAAACATACAAAATTTGACCGATTTGTACAGAAGGTACAATTAGGGGTAGCACAACGTAACAGGGGAAATATTCGATATATTCATATGGAAGGTACTAGAAGGGATGTGCCAAATAGTTAGGCTCTCTGCGGTTTCGCCTCCTATCGCAACATAAATTTATCGAAAAATTTTCATTACCCCTCCAAGTGTCCGTTTGGAAGTTATGGTAGAAATATTAATTTTCCAAATATAGGTCATTTTGTATGGGAGGTACCAGAAGGCGTGAACCGATAAAACCCATGTTCATTCCCGATTCAAATCTTCATAACCGTATACCTTACGAAAAATTTTACTGATTTCAGTGTACTTTAAAAAAAAAGATATGTATGTGAAATTATGGGGGTGGGTTCGGTCATTTGTATGGGAGGTTGCAGAAGGGGTGTATCAAATAGTTAGGTTTTCTGAGGTTTTACCTCCTATCACAAGATAAATTATCCGACCAATTTTCATTACCTCACAAGTGTCCGTTTAGAAGTTATGGGAGAAATATTAATTTTCCAAAAATAGGTAATTTTGTATGGGAGATACCGGAAGGCTTAAATCGATATAGTCCATGTTCATTTCTGAGTCTAATTTTCTTAAGCGAACATCATACGCAAAATTTGAATAAATTCAATTTACTTACAAAAAAGATATATATGTAAATTAATGGGGGTGAGTTCAGTCATTTGTATGGGAGGTACCAGAAGGGGTGTGTCAAATAGTTAGGCTCTCTGAGGTTTCGCCTCCTATCACAACATTAATTTATCGACCAATTTTCATAACCCCCCCAGAGTCAGTTTGGAAGTTATGGGAGAAATATTAATTTTCCAAAAATAGGTCATTTTGTATGGGAGGTACCAGAAGGCGTAAACCGATATAGTCTATATTCATACCTGAGTCATAATTTCATAAGCGAACATGATACGCAAAATTTGAGTGATCTCAGTTTACTTACAAAAAAGATATGTATGTAAAACTATAAGGGTCAATGCGGTCATTTGTATTGGAGGTACCAGAAGGGGTGTGGCAAAGTTTTCGGCTTTCTTAGGGTTTGTCTACTATAGCAAGATAAATAATCTGACCAAATTTAGATATCCTCCGATGGTCTGTTTGGCAGCTATGGAAGAAATATTAATTTTCTAAAAATAGGTAATTTTGTATGGGACGTACCAGAAGGGGAGGGGCTATTCAGCCCATTTACAATCCCATAAGTTCGTTTTGAAAAATATTAATACTGGTAAATTTTCATACCAATCCGTTTAGGATTACTCGAGATATGCTGCTGACCAGCCATCCAGCTAGCCAGCCAGACGGACATAGCTCAATCGTCTTAAAAAGTCCCGAAACGAATTTGGTCTTAAGATACTTGGGGTCTAACTCGTCTTCTTAAATGCGTTACACATTTTTTCGTATCAAACGATATATACCCTCATCCCTAAGGGTGATGGTATAAAAATGGATGAAGTAAACCACCCGGTTTCTAAAGTGTAACCTGTGAAAATAAAATATTGAAAGTAAACTAGTTTCAACGTTTTAGGGAGTTTCTTTTAGATATTATTGGAAAAGTAATTATTTTCGCGTAACTTATTAACCTACCTATGTTGGGCCAGCACAACTTGTCCGATTTTTGTTAGTAGATCAACACTTAATAAATGATTACCTTGTTCAGAATTTTACTAAAATCAGTGTACTCACAAAAAACATTTGCATTATAGCATATTCAGCTTATACACTTATATTTTTCTTTAACAGATCTGTACAACACAGAAAGAATTTGTAAAATAAATCCTTTTTTTAACGCCAACTTCCTTTCCGTTTTTCCGGTGTACAGATGTAAAAGGATGTGTCAAATGCTTCGGTTTTCTTAGCTTTTGCCTACTTTCGCAGGATAATTAAACTGATAAAACTTTAATTTAATAAATTTATGGCAAAATATTAATTTTTCGACAAACAGGTCATTTTGTATGTGAGGTTCAATACGGGGCTTCCGATATAGTCAATATCCATTTCGGACTCAAATTTCAATAAGGTACATATTGCGCAAAATATGACTGAGTTCAGTGTCCTTAAAACAAAGATATGTATGTCAGACTATAAGAGTGAATTCTGCCATATGTATGGACGGTACCAAATGGACCATGACAATAGTTTTTGTTTTCTCAGGATTAATTTATTTATTTCAAGGTTATTAAGATAGCCAAGTTTAAATAATCTGCGTTCTAAAGATATGCTGAGATTATTTCAGAAATTTACTGGATACGGACACCACTCCAGAAGACCCCGCTACAATCCATGACGATGGTTTTAACTGTCCACCTCCAAGCCAGAGCGAGATAAGCGTCGCAATTTTCCGCCTTAAACAACAAAGCGGCTGGAGCGGCTGATGAATTGTCTAAGGCAGGCGGGGAGGAGCTGATTAGGAGCATGCATCACCTCATTGAGAATATCTGGCTACAGGAGAGCATGCCCGGGGATTGGAGTCTCTGTATGTTAAGTCCCATATACAAAAAAGGAGATTGTAGTGAATGTAGGTACTACCGTAGAATGAGCCTATTTCTAATTGCGTACAAGGTCATTTCGAGCATATTGTGTGAACGTTTAAATCCAATTGTAGAAACGGATCAAATATTCACCTTATCCTAGAAAAAACTCATGGAAAGCAGATCCACACCTACCACCTCTTTGTCAAAATCTGCGGGATGTTACTGCAGTTTTCTCATCGCTAGAAAAAGAGTCAACAAAAATGGGCGTATGCTGGCTAATTGTGGGTGCTTGCGACAACGCACATACAAAACCTGGGATTATTCGAGGATAAAACACTCCGAAAAATAAACGGCGAGTTTCGCCATCGAGCTTGAGCTTTACCACGACATCGACGTAGCTAAAAGAGTCAGAATCCAACAACTACGTTGGCTGGGACATGTTGCCAGGATGGATTTAAATGCTCCAGCGAGAAAGGTGTTTGAAGGCGAACCTGAAGGACGGCGCAGAGCAGGGAGACCCAAACTTCGTTGGAAGGACCAAGTGGTTGGCGACGTGACACGATGCTTCAGACACCTAATTTATGAAACACTTTCGTAAGTTGTAATGGGCCATTTAAGTAAATTTGTTAAACTACACCTATAATCGCTGAGACAGATTTTTTCTTATATGGCAGCAACAACAGAAATTCATACATCACGTAGAAAATAATTCCAAGCGCTTCTTGTACCTGGTCCACCCAACAAAGTAGTGGATACCCCCCTCCTGCGCCGCCCATCGGACTTACTGCCGAAGACTTTTCGTTCCAGAGCATCAAAACGTATTCAAGTCAGCGCATTCGGTCTATTTCAACGCGCTTGAATACGTCGATATTGTTATGCGGCTTATACAGTGTATGGTTCATTCGACGATGGTACTCGCCAATAACGATGATGGGTTCAAATATTTTATGAAGTATGTTTTTCTCGAAAACTCCCAGAATAAATTGATTCGCTTTTGCCATTACCCAGGATTCTGAACTGTAGAGTAAGATAGGTAGGATAAGTGTCTGGTACAGTTGGATCTGTGTTCTTTAAGAGACGGCTCTGTCATTATGTCGCTTGCTTTGGAAATAGTAGTAGCGGTTAACTATCAATACTCACCTCTTCAATTCCAGGCTGACATTATTGTTTTTGTTTACGGGTGAACCAAGCTAGACAAAATCATCTACCACTTCAAAGTTGTAGTTCTCATCGTTCACTCAGCGTCCCAGACGAGTAGACTCATTGTTCGTTGAAACAAACAACTTGGGTTTGTTCTAATTTACCATTAGACCTACTTCCGCCGACTGCTTTTCAATGCTTAAAATGGCAGCAGTAACATTCCGCAATTCACGGCCAATGATATCTACGACCTCGGCATACGCCAGTAGCATGTGACTTTTTTTTTTAAATATTACTAGTCCTGATTACTGCAGCCTTCAGCCTGATCATCTCCATTACAATGTTAAAAAGATTGCATGACAAACTATCGCCCTGTCTTAAGCCTCGTTGGGAAAAGCTTTCTCCTATTATCACTGAAGTTTTCCTGGGTCTTCTCCAGGATTTGTCGTAGTATAACACACTAGGTAGGATCCCGGAAGTGATGTAAGCTGATCCTGCGTAAATGGTACACGCACTGGGATCGCCTTTCTTAAGCACAGGACATAAAACACTGAAACACCAATCACCATGCGTTGCTTGAGCCAAATCTATTTATGAGCTGGTAAATGCATGTTGCCAGCTCATCGCCCTCAGTTTTAAAAGGCTCTATTATTTTTAAGCCGGGCAATGGCCGTGCTGATCACGTTTTGGCTCGGTGGTGGGCAATCAACTCTGTTGTCGATGATTGGTGTGATTTCGTCACTTATGCTGCCTTCGAGAACGATCAGAGAACGAAAGTGTTCCCTCCATATTTGCAGCACACTCTGAGTGTCCGTGACCAGGAGACATAGGGACATCTTTAAATCGATTTAGAAATCGACGCTTATCATTTATATTTGGTACTGATATAAATGATCAGCGTCAGAATGTTGGTGTAGTCAGTCAGTAAATGAAACGAAGTACCTAATTTGTAATCCCTGACATCAGTATGACATTGTAAGCCGACGATCTAAGTACTTATCGTCCGCTCATTATAAGTCCGGTTGAAATGGTACCTACTGAAACCGTCACTTACTTCGTAATCAAGCGTGCTATCAAGCTCGCGTTAAACTCCACTTTTAACCTAATTGTAACTGTAATGACACTTAATGACTTCGTCGCTTACTTTGTAAGCGAGAGCGTATCGATTAAACGGCCTAAATTTAGGGGGGAATATAAGCGAGAGAATCATCACTGATTGCTACTAAATATAGCTGACAACAGCAATTAAGTAATGGGTATGTTTACTGCTAGGAAATTTCGAAATCAGTATTACCTCTATATTTTATATGTCAATATTTTTTTCATTTTGCTGCAATGTGTTATTAACTCTCTCTCCCAGTTTCTAATATATAGGTTTTTTTTGGATACTCCTCCAATTAGAAATGTTCAAGCGGAACCTTACCCTTTAACATTACCCCCTGTGAAAATGCTTGAGGGTGCTGTTGATTTAATTTAATTGCATTGATATAAACAAGGTATTTCCCACCCTTAAATCACCAAATAGCATATGGCGCGGAAATTGCTTTATTAATACAAATAAAATATATGCGCCGTAAATATTTGCCACACATAAAATTGTTTGTTGTTGCTGTTTATATTTAAGGTATTTCATAAACACCATTGACCGTATTTTTCATGCTATAACTTCATTTCGCTGTGTGCACCTTTTTTTTGTCTGTTTGGTTTTTATCCTTGTGTACCTTTTTTGCCCTAAACCTCATTTCCTCGAAACTTGGTTGGCTGCAGAAGTCATGTCATTCTTCTAAGCATTTCTGTTTAGTTATTAAACTGAGTTTCCCGGTGTCACCTTTTTTGCGCCTTCCGGTTTCCGTTCTATCTCCCTCTCTCTCTCTCTCTCTCTCCCTCTTTTAAAGGACACACTACTGGATGTTTTGTCCTCTATTTCTTTTAATCCTTTGCATTTGTCCAAGCATTCAGAACTTTTTTCATTTCGAATCTGTTCATTTTGTTGACATTTGTTGTTGGCCGCTGATGTTGCTGTTGCTGTTGTTGTTGTAGCTGTTGCTGTTGGGCGCTGTGTTGAATGCTCCATTTCAAATATTTCTTATTATTTCAACATTTTTGTAATGCCATAATTTAACTTATGATGTCACTTCTTTCATTTTAGATGTCCGTTCTCCTCGTTGCCTACCCCACCTCACGGCATTTACTATTACCATATTGCCCTGGAGTTTCACCTTTCTTTGCTGTTTGCCATTTTATAATAGCCCTTTAGTTGTTGGGTTTTGGTCTTTTACTCGCTGGTTAGTTTTCGGGAGAAAATTATGTGGAAAAAGTTTTTCTACCTGAGGGACAGATCTCGTGGTTCTTTGTGGTGTGTGCCAACGAAATTAAAGAAAAACTTTTGTTAAAAGCGCAAAAATATTTTATCATTAGTTAAAATTCTAGACACTATGGTGATGATAATTAATTTTTTAAACTCTCTTTCCATTTGTACGTTACTTTACCGTTCATACTGGGAGTATTAAATGTAAACTTTTTGCTACGTTTCGGGAATTTGTTGGGGAATTAGTAAATAATATAATAATTCGCTGTGATTTCTTGTTGAAAAGTTCATTGAAAAGTTAGAAACGTTAAGAACAGTGTGAATATTCATGAATTGCAATTTGAGGTAATGCAAATGTGCACGGGATCAAGTTAAAAATGTTATCAATTTCATTAGATCACATAAAAGAGATGGGTGAAGTGTTTCAAATGGAAAAAGTGTATAATAGTTATTTCCAAGCATTAAGATGATTCGTGAAATAGGTACATGGATTCCGAAAAATGGACAAAACTACTCCTAGCTCCCATACAAACTTCCCCCTTTTGATGGTGCCCGTCTGTCTGTCCCTGCGATTATAACCGTAGTCATTGAAGATAAAGTTCCAATATGAGCAATATTGTGGGTTAGAGTGGGTCAATTTGTATGGAGTAAACAGGAAAACTGAAAATTTTCACAAAAATGTATTAAAATAATAGAAATTTCTTTGTTTCTATCAAATGGCATAATTTTTTGGGGCAATATAACGAAGTATCTGTTTATGATCACTGCAAGCTATTCAGTGCATCTTTGTTTAACAAACATAAGAACCAGTACAGAAATTTCAGTCAGGTAAACTGACTGATAAATCCCATCACCCAATATAAGATATTGTTGAAGTCTTGAGTTATTGAAATGAATATATTATTAATTAAAATAAAATTAATTATGTATAATTTTTCCCCTGCTTGTGGTGCAAAATCGTCCAAAACTTTACTTATTTGTGTAGGAGGTACAGGTGCCGGCTTGGAATTTATGTGAGAAATATTAATTTTTAAAAATTTTTCAAAACCAATAAGAAAGTTTCAATCGGGCAACCCAACTTACATATACCATCACCCTCAGTAAAACAAAAAAATTTCTATTATATCAATATTATTACTCGATTTGTTAAGTGGGCGGAGACTTCCAATGTTTTTTCCAAAACTTTAGTCTGCTATAACTAAACAAAATGCATAATTTGGGCACGATCGTGTTGAGTGTATTGATATCATAACTCCATCTCAAAGTGGGTGGAGTTGTACATTTGTATGGGAGGTACCAGAAGGGGTGTGGTCAAGTAGCCCATTTTCAATACCGTAAGTAGTTTTGGGGAAATATTAACTCGTGCAAAATTACAAATCATTTGGTGGCGTCTTTCGAAAGTTATCGTGCGAACCAGCCGGACGGACAGAAAGACGGACGGACAGACAGACGGACATGGCTCATATGACTTAAAAAGTCATGAATCGAATTTGGTTCTAAGAAACCTAGGGTCTGAAGTGACTCCTTCTATGTGTTACACTTTTGGGTCGTATCAAATGATATATACCCTCATCCCTAAGGGTGATGGTATAAAAAGAGATATGTATGTAAGACTATGGGGGTGAGTTCGGTCCTTTGTATGGGAGGTACCAGAAGGGGTGTGTCAAATAGTTAGGTTTTATGAGGTTTCGCCTCCTATCACAATATAAATTAACCGACTAATTTTCATTACGCCTCAAATGTCCGTTTGGAAGTTATGGAAGAATTATAACTTTTCCAAAAATAGTTAATTTTGTATGGGAGGTACCAGAAGGTGTGACCCGTTATAGTCCATATTCACTCCTGATTCATATTTTCATAAGCGTACAAATTACTCATAATTTGATTGAATTAAGTGTACTTAGAAAAAAGATATGTTTGTAAGACTATGGGTGTGAGTTCGGTCATTTGTATGGGGGGTACCAGAAGGGGTGTACCAAATAGTTAGGTTTTCTGGGGTTTTGCCTCCTATAGTAACATAAATTAATCGACCAAATTTTCATTACCCCCCAAGAGTCTGTTTGGAAGTTATAGGAAAAATGTTAATTTTCCAAAAATAGGTGATTTTGTATGGGAGGTACCAGAAGGCGTAAACTGATATAGTCCATATTCATTCCTGAGTCCTATTTTCATAAGCGAACATCATGCTCAAAATTTGAGTAAATTAAGTTTACTTACAAAAAAGATATGTATGTAAAACTTTAATGGTCGATTAGGTCATTTGTATGGGAGGTACCAGAAGGGTTATGGCAAAGGTTTCGGGTTTCTTAGGGTTTGTCTACTTTAGCAAGATAAATAAACTGGCCAAATTTAAATATCCTACGATCGTCCGTTTGGAAGTTATGAAAGAAATATAAATTATCCACAAATAGGTAATTTTGTATGGGAGGTACCATAAGTTCGTTTTGAAAAATATTACTACTGGCAAATTTTCATACCGAACCGTTAAGGTTTACTCGAGTTATCCTGCTGACCAGCCAGCCAGACAGACGGACATAGTTCAATCGTCTTAAAAAGTCCTGGAACGAATTTGGTCTTAAGATACTTGGGGGTCTAACTCGTCTCCTTAAATGCGTTACACTTTTTTTCGTATCAAATGATATATAGCCTCATCCCTATGGGTGATGGTATAAAAAGGCATTTATTTATTTCTCGAAATTTCCGATATTCCCTGGAAATATATCAATCCCGGTTTCTCGGGATAGGACCGGGAAAACCTGGAATCCCGGTTCCCGGAAATTGAGCAGCACTATTAATTACCCTCAACAAGAATGAAAATTTTTTACGGAAATTTTATTTTGTGGAGAATTTTTGTGTTTTGTTCATTTTAAATGCATTTTGTATGGGAGCACCCTTAAGGGCTGCATATAGGGGAAAGGTATGTTTGGGAAAGATGTTCGGAGGGAAATGCTAGTGGGGTCGGTCGTACATTTGACCTCTATGGAGGCAGCATGGGACAAGCAGGAGCTGATTAAGTAAGTAAAATTATAAAAACAAATAAAATTCTATTGAGGGCGGATAATACATTTGACTCTAGGGGCGACACCCGCACAGTTAGAGCGGTGGGAGCAAAATTTTATAACAAAAATTTCTGTATGGAAGCCCCCTTAGGTGAAGATGGGGAGAAGGTATACTTACAACTTACGAAAGTGGTTCATAAATTTGAGGCCTGAAGTATTAAAGAATTTCACACGCTTGGGTCTTCTGCATGTTTTCTCCAGTAAGTCCTACCATATAGTGGCACGTCGCCAAGCACTTGGTCCTTCCAACGCAGTTTGGGTCTCCCTGCTCTGCGCCGTCCTGCAGATTCGAATTAAAACACCTTTTTTCGCTGGAGCATTTATATCCATCCTGGCAACATCTCCCAGCTATCGAAGTCGTTGGATTCTAACTCTTTTAGCTATATCGATGTCTTGGTAAAGCTCGTACAGCTCATGGTTCATCCGATGGCGAAACTTGCCGCGACACAGACATGTCCACATATTTTTCGAAGTACTTTTCTCTCGAATATTCTCAGGTTTTGTATGCCCGTTGTCGTAAGCACCCACGATTCGGCACGAATTAGCACCTGGCTGTTTCTTAGTATGCCGGGATAAGGTGGTGTTACTAAAGTGGTGCCGAAGTCCGTAAAAACATCGAGCACCATTCTTCGCTTGATTTCTTGGCTGGCATTATTTTCTTATTGACGAAATATCCGAGGTAGGAAAATTCATCTTCTACATCAAAAGAATAATTGTCGACGTTCACGGTGCATGCATTCCAACGAGGAACACTTTGTTCATCGAAATTTTTTTTTTTGGTTTTGTCCTCGTGAAGAGAAAAATGCAGAAACATCCCGCTGATCTCGGCCAATGGTGTCTATATCATCGTCATAGGCTAGTGCAATGTGGCTCTTGTGGAATATTTTGCCAGACTTGTTGACAATAGCCTTTCTCATCACATTCTTCAAAACTATATTTTAAATAGTGTACAGGACAAGCTATCGCCCTGCCTGAGACGTCTTTTCGTATTGAATTGTTCATAGTTATCCTTACCAATCCTTACAGAGGATTTGGTGTTTTCCAAGGTACTTCTGCAAAGTCGAATCAGCTTTGCAGGAATACCAAACTCAGACATGGTCTCATATAGCCTATTTCAGCAGCTTTGTAGTTTTCATAAGTTTTTTCCAGTATTTTTCCCAAGATTTACCAGGTCTAACGCCCCACTGATATGGTCCAATTATTTATTCTACAATTGGCTTTAGACGTTCACACAATATGCTTAAAAGGACCTTGTACGCAATTGATAATAGGCTTATTCCATGGTAGTTCTTACATTCACTACGATCTCCTTTCTTGTATATGGGACATAACAGAGTGGCATGCTCTCCTCTAGCCAGATGTTCTCCATGAACTGATGCATGCTCCTAATCAGCTCCTCCCCACCAGCCTTAAATAATTCAGCGGGGAGACAATATGCTAACACAGCTTTGTTCTTTCTAAGACGGGATATTGCCACACGTATCTTGCTCTGGCTCGTATCTTGCAACCGTCATGGATTGGAACAGGGTCTTCTAGAGTGGTGTCCGTATCCATTAAATTTCTCAAATGATCTCTCCATATCTTCCGTCACTAGCTGCCCATCGCTGTCCTTGCAAGAGGAAACCCATGTTTCACGCATTCTCGCCTTAACACTCTGGTAGAATTTTCGGGCTTCTTCTATACTGCGGAGCAGCTCTGTGGGCTCATCCTGCCTCTTCTTCAGCTCTATATTTTTCCGTCTAAAAGACGAGTTGCCTCTCATATTTTCTCCATGTGCCGTTCATGAACAGCTCCCGTTGCCATTGGCTGCAGTTTCGCCCTGTATGCAGCATCCATTTCTCTCGTGGAATTTCGACATTCATCATCGAACAAAGCATCTTCTTGAGACGGCTTTGAGTACCCAAGTACGCTTCTCGCAGTCCGTTCTATGGAGTAGGCTACATATTGCCACTGTGAGGATATATTATCAGGGGTTATAACATTCCGTAGCGGTTGACTTAGGTGGTTGGAGTAGGCGTCCACTACCTCTGTCGTCCGCAGTTTACCGTTGTCCAGCTTTCGTTGTGCCTGGTAAAGTACGTTGTTCGCCGTGCCTAGCCTTGTGCGTACCTTAACTGCGGTAGCACTCCTGATCACTCGTACGTCCAGAACACTCGATGCGTGCCTTCCATCGACTACCGCGTGAACTATATGATTCCTCGTCAATTGATCTGGAGATAACCATGTTGCCTTCTGAATATTTGTATGGTCAATTCAGTGCTGCTAATTATCATATTTCTTGCCTCAGAGAAATCAATCAGTCTGATGCCATTGTTCGATGATGTGCAGACTAAATTTTCCAATGGCAGACTCGAGTGCGGTCTCCCTGTCTATTTTAGCATTAAAATCGCCTAGTAAAATTTTGATGTCATGGCTCGGGCTACGGTCATATACATTTTCTAGGCTCTCGTAGAGCTCGTCTTTGTTCTCATTGCTTTTCTCTTCTGTCGGAGCATGGTTACATGTGTGTGTTATGTGGAAAAACTTTGTTTTGACTCTAATGGTGGCTATACGTTCACACTCCGGGTTGAACCTTGAGACTAGGTGTCGCAGTCTTTTGTCAACCACAAATCCACATCTAAACTCGTGCTTGTCCGCACGGCCACTATAGTAGATGTCCATTGGACTTCCTGAAAAATGGTAATGTCAGCCTTGTATTCTTCGAGGACTTCCGCCAGTTGGATGGAGCCACCTGGCCTATACAGTGTTTTAACATTCCAGGTGCATATCCTTAAATCATGGTCCTTAATTCGTTGCAATAGTTCAAACGTCGGTGGCTGGTTGTAAGCCTAGCTCACCACGTCGCAGTTTTCTCCTCCTTCCAGGATTTCATTACAGCCGCCCATTCTGGGTCAGAAACTGACCAGGGTACTGCTTCTCCCCTCGTAATTAGCCGTGCTTTGACTTGTGTCAAAGTCATGTTTCTAGGCGTCACTACGTGGAGGTATTCCGTCCGCAGAAGTACCACGAATACGAAGCTCTGTGAGTAGAATTGATGTGCAATTACCAAGGATCCATCCGGGTTGGCCAAGTTAAACCGATCAAAAGCGTTATATTGCATAACACTCCCGAACGTAGAAGTTATGTATCTTAAAACTAATAAAATGGAGGGCAGTATAATTACCTAGCCATACGGCCGAAAGTCCTATCTGCAACCGTTTACGTTCCACAAGAAGGCAAATAACAATACATAAGTATTTTCATTTACAAATCGGTTAATTTCAATAAATCGAGAGTTAATTACCTGGTTTTTTCATAATTTGTACAAATGGTGAGTGGTATCTGAGCTTCGGCTTAGCCGAGGATACAAATATATGATGGTTAGACTCAATTTTGATTATAAATTGTCTTCAATCATATTCTAATCACAATTTATTTATATATTCCACAGATTCAATAGATATCCGTTGGCTACGTAGATCTATCATTAACAAACATTTTCGATAAAGGACATAAACATCGTTAGGGCTCCACAAGGGCTATAATGAAATAGTGGTCATTAAGAAAACGTGCAATTCGTTAAGCTTTATTATAACTGCTGTCAGCTATTATAGTTTCTATCACAACTATCAATACACATAATCATAGATTTAAGTTTTATGAACTTTTCTTTCTAATGTGTTAAGGTTGCAAAAGAAATGGGGCTTGACGAAACCGTATACCATTTATGATCTTCTGGTATCTATCATCTTATTATACCGTGATTATTGCTAACATTAACCTGTAGTTTGATGAACTATAAAGTGCATGGTGTGCTAATGTATTTATAATGCTACAAAGTATCATATCTTTTATAATTCATTTCGTTTCAATAAAAACGAGTAAAGTCTTACATCTTTAAATAAATGTCTAATTGTGATATGGATGTGATATGAAAACATCCACAGCACAATTAGACATTACGATTTATTCATTTCACTAATTACATTTTGATTTTGTAATAACAGTCTCTTCTCATTAAATTGATTTCAATTAAAATTTGTTACACTTGCCCCCCATAAATCAATATGATAATTACCCCATTTTGAAGGCAATTAAATACTCTATATAACCGAAATATAATGTTACCCCATCAATACAGACCCCAATAAACTACAATTGCGCCTAAGTAGGCTTGGCAGTGTATGTATGTGTGTCTGCGGCTGTGTGAATTTGATTGTAGGTTCGAAAATATATATATATATATATAGCAGCATTACATTACATTAACACTTACATCACAATTAATTATCAGTAAAGTCTCCATTTACGATGCACAATAAAATAACATTAGAAACTCATTAAAATTGTCTACTCAAAAGAGAAACCAATACCACAAGCTTCACCGGACCATACAACTCAAATGATTGCGCAGTGTGTATGTGTGTGTGCTAGGGATGACTACGACGAATGTTGGAGTCTTGGATGATTTGAAGGATTGTTTAAAAGTTAATGCAATAGAAAAATAAGCTTTTTAGTACCTCGACATAGAATTTTACTTAACGATATGGATATTTTGGTAAAAGTGGCAGGAAATATATATTATAAATAGAGTAAAGTATGAGCATTAACTAAGTACTTACAATAACATTATGTTTTAAATTAAGAGCCTGTATCTAAACTTATACAGGATATTATATACGCGACAATTGTGAACCATAATTATGACACATTTTATTCACGCACATTATGGTCTTCGAGAGCTTGCGCCTATTAAATATTTTGTAAATTGATTTGTAATATGTTTTTAATCGGGCCTCGGTGTGACACAAGGAAAACTTCTGATCGGTTTAACTTGGCAAACCCAGCGTGATGCTTGTCAGATACAGTTATTTCAAGTCTACTCACAGAGCTTCGTATTCGTTTTTATTCTGCGGACGGAGTACCCTTTACGTGTGACGCCTAGAAACGTTGCTTTTGACACCCATCAGAGCACAGCTAACTGAAAGAGGCACGAAACTCAAAATTCAGGCACGTCGGCTCAGAGTGAGCGGTATCTTGATCAGTGCCCGATCCAGAACGGGGCGGCTGTAATGAAATTCTGGCGAAGTGGTGCGCTGGGCTTGCAATCCACTGCCAACTAGAATAGACTGCTAGAAGGGACTTGGGTATTTAAAGCAGTGGGTCTCAAATTTTCTCTGTGTTCGAGTTAGACGTCTGTTTAATGAAAAGGCTCAACCGAATACTAACCTGTTCGATGTAGAATGTGGGGGGTATATCACCTCTGCTTTTGAATATTGACCAAAGACACTACTAAAAGTTAATGTTAAAATCTGAAATATGTAAAGTTTTTGCGTTTTGTGTACACAGCAAAAAAAACGCAGTATTTTTTTTAAACCTTTATCTTCCCCACGTCCCTCCTTTTTAACGATTCTCCCTTCAGTTTTCTCGAGCCTATCGAACTTAATTTTCGCAAGAGAGTTTGTGTCTCTATATAATATTGTTCTATTATTATTGTTCCTGATACGGCGATAAATTTTGCAAAGCCACGAAAGAGACGGATGCTGTACACGGGGCAAACTACAGCCAATGGCAACGCACGCTGTTCGTGCCGGGTAAAGAGGCGAAAGGCAACTCGTCTCTTTAGATGGAGCTGAAGAAGCGGCAGGATGAGTGCTCCGAAGTAAAGGGGAAGCCCGAACATTCTAGCAGAGATTTAAGGCGAAAATACGTTGAATAGGGCTGCCCTCCTGCAAGGACACTAATGGTCAGCTAGTGACTGACCTGGATAACTTACTGAAGATATGGAGAGAACATTTCAGCAATCTACTGGATACGAACACCACTCCAGAAGATCCCGCTCCAATCCAAGACGATGGTATTAACTGTCCACCTCCGAACCAGAGTAAGATGCGTGTGGCAATATCCCACATCAAAATAAACAAAGCGGATGGAGCCGATAGTCTCACTGCTGAATTGTTTAAGGCAGGTGGGGAAGAGCTGATTAGAAGCATGCACCAACTCATGGAGAACATCTGGCTAATTGAGAGCATGCCCGGGGATTGGAGACTCAGTCTGTTATGTCCCATATGTAAAAAAGGAGATCGTAGTGAGTGTAAGAACAACCGTGGTATAAGCCTATTGCCAAATGCGTACAACGTCCTTTAGAGCATATTGTGTAAACGTCCAAAACAAATTGTAAAAAAATCAATTGTTCCTTATTAGTGCGGCTATAAAACTGCTAAATCTACGACGGATCTAATATCCACCTTAAGACAAATCTCGGGAAAAACCTATGAAAAGCAGATCGACACCTACCAACTGTTTGTCGACTTCAAAGCTGCCTTCGACTCTCCGATAAGGAATTGAATACATGAAGCCATTTAGAGATAGAGATTGGTGAAGATTGGGACCGGCCGTGGCATAGCGGTTAGAACACGCGACTACCATGCGGGAGATCGCAGGTTCAAACCTGGCTCCAGTCATCTTAAAAGAAAAAAAATAAATAAAATTTTCTTTCATTGTCGGCTCCCCTCGAATGTTGTTGACAGCAACTTCGCAGTATTTAAGCGTCGATTCAATCGTCGTGTCTAGTAAGAGCTTCAAAACAGTGACGTTCGCATTCGTCGATAAACAAGTAGGTGCCGTTAGTTGTGAATCTAAAAAGGGAAGCGTGTTAATTCACAACAACGCGAGAAGCTATCCCATACCTCATTCATGGGGTGCAAAGGAAAATTAAGTTCTTTTTTTAAGATTGGCGAAGATCTATCTGAACCGATCGGTTCAGGTAAACTGACTGAAAAAACCATCATCCAATATAAGATATTGTTTAAGTCTTAAGTGATTACAATAAATAGATTTGCTTGTGGAGCAAAACGGTAAAAATTTAATTTATTTGTATATGAGGTACAATTAGGGGCAGCACAACGTGACTGATTTTTTCATAAATCAACGTTCATACGCTTACCTTGGCAAAATTTGTCTGAATTCAGTGTACACACAAAAGTGATATGTATGAAAAATAGAAAATATCGGTTATTTATATGAGGGGTACCAGAAGGGTTATGTCAAATAGTTAGGATTGCAAAGGTTTTGCTTCCTATTACAATATAAATTAGCTGACCAAATTTAATTAATCGCCAGGTGTCGGTTTGGAAGGTAAGGGAGATATATTAATTTTCCAAAAATAGGTCATTTTGTATGGGAGGTACCAGAAGGGGTGATCCGATATAAACCATATTCATTTCTGATTTATATTTTTATAACCGTACAACTTACGCATAATTTGACTGAATTCAGTGTGCTTACAAAAAAGATGTATGTAAGACTATGGGAGTGAGTTCGGTCATCTGTATGGGAGGTACCAAAAAGGGTGTGCCAAATAGTTAGGTTTTCTGGGGTTTTGCCCCCTATAATAATATAAATTAATCGACCAACTTTCATAACCCCCAAGAGTCCGTTTGGAATTCATGGGAAAAATATTAATTTTCCAAAAATAGGTAATTTTGTATGGGAGGTACCAGAAGGCGTGAACCGATAAAGTCCATACTCATTCCTGAGTCCCATTTTGATAAGCGAACATCATACTCAAAATTTGAGTGAATTCTTGGACTTACATACAAAAGATATGTGTGTTAAACAATTAGGTCGTTTGTATGGGAGGTACCAGAAGTGGTATGGCAAAGGTTTCGGTTTTCTTAGGGTTTGTCTACTTTTGCAAGATAAATAAACTGACCAAATACAAATAAAATATAATATAAATTATCCAAAAAAAAGGTAATTGTGTGTGGGAGGGACCCATTAGTTCGTTTTGAAAAATACTTGATACTGGTAAATTTTAAATACCGATCCGTTAAGGTTTACTCGAGTTATCCTGCTGACCAGCCAGCCGGGCAGCTATTTCGTATCAAATGATATATATCCTCATCCCTAAGGGTGATGGTATTATGAAGAAAGTGATATGAAAGGCTGTTGTCTATATGTCTGGCACCTTATGCTACAAGAGCCACATGTCACTAGTCTACGTCGATGGTATAGACATAGTTAGACATCATCGGCCGAAATCTGTGGGATGTTAATGTTTTCTCATCACTGGAAAAGGAGTCAGAAAAAAGGGTTTGCCAGTAAACAAGGACAAAAGTAAAATAATATCTTTGAGCACCGAGTCAACTCCATGGGGACGCACTATGAACGTACAATATTATTCATCCGCTAACAAAAAAATTGTGTAAGCCAAGATATCAAGTGGACAATAATGGTCGCCAATAGATATTTTTACGGACTGCGGCTATCACTTATCTCGGGATATTAAGAATCGTAGGTGCTTACAAAAACGGACATACAAAACCTGGAAAGAGAGGAAGGTACTCCGAAACAAATTGAACAACTATGATGACTGGGACATGTTGTTAGGAAGTAAATGCTCAAGCGAGAAAGGTATTCGAAGGCAAACCTGGAGGATGACGCAGAGCAGGGAGACCCCGACTTCGTTGGAAAGACCAAGGGGTTGTCGACATGGCAACATCTGGTGGGACTACTTGCAGAATGCAACGCGTGTGGAGTTATTAAATACTTCGGGCCTCTTATTTATGAACCACGTTCAAATATTATAGTGGGACTCTAAAGAAAGTAAGTAAATAGTTGTAATATATTACTGTAACAATTAAATAAATTATGCTCGGATAATGTATTTCTAGGCAGAAAATATTAATTTATATGCTCGCTTCGTCTATATGTACTTTTGACCTTATTTGGCTTAACTGCAATTTAAATCATCATATCGCTCATTTGCTGCAAGACCGGCATAACTCAAAAAAATCGATTCCGAGATAAACGCGTTTAAAGTTTTTAATTTACACCCAACTTGTACGAAATGAAGGAATTCAAATAGCTCTCATGCGGAGTGTATAAAAGATATAAACATGCATTTTTTACACAACATGGAGTATGATGAGATGAACAATTCTACATCATTAACTCCAAAATTTCATATTTTGAGTGATGCCGGTCTTGCAGCAAATGAGCGATATACCTATAAGTAAGAAATTTCAATGCAGGAAAGTGCTTATTTTTTAGAATTGAAGCTTGTTGTAAGTAAAAACAATATTTGACCTAAATCTTTAAAGACCACAATTTATATAAATTTCAATACACACCACAACGTGAAATTATATGTAAAAGTATGTATTTACATAAAGTATGTATTTACATACTTTATATACTGCCACATACATTAGGTCTGTCTAATTAGAATATTTTTTTAATTTGAATGTACAAATTTGCACACAATTCGTATACAGAATTTATATGGAACGTCTGTAATCACACCACAGAACACATACTACTACATAATATTGAAGAGTCACGAGTACAAATTGCTATGTTACAGAAAAAAAGACATTCTTAGTGTAGTTTGGCTTTTGGTAAATGCTGATAACTTAGTTTAAGTATTTACAACTTAAGTGGGTGTGGAACTCTGGTAAAGTGTAAGTTACATTTGCTACCAATGGCATTAGAAATACACGAACTATTGGACGTTGTGAACTGCTTTGGGGCCTCCAAAGACAGATTCTGGTAACTTCCAAGTGAATTAAGATTAGAAAACTAAAATTAGAAGTTCTTTTATTGCAAGTTAAGTCACCATACGCATTTTCATTACACAAGTCTCAACATCAGTCCTCTGTCATCACATCACATCACAATTATTGAAGTTATTGGTACAGAGTTCTAGTGACATTATTATCAGGTCTTTCCTTGGTTCCGATGATGGATTTTTAATTAAGAAAGAAGTGTTTGAAATGGGGAATTTTCTAATTTGAGTCTTTCTGATTGTTACTCATTTGGGAATAACCAGAAGCTCTCTTTGGAGGTTCTATAGCAGCTCACAACGTCCGAGCGGTCACGTATTCCCCGGGCAGTGCCAGCCGGAAGAAAGTCATAACTCGCTTTTGAAAAGCCGCATTGACGTAAAACTTTCCACGTTCATAGATTTTATCAATAAAAACACTCACCAAAAAAATGGGCGCAATCTGTAAAATGGGCGTGGCAGATTTTTTATCAAATAAATAAAACAAATATTATAGCTATAATTACATACAAATAATATTGAAGTACCAATCTCGACATAATACGTGTAAATAAAAAACAAAATAAATACGTATAGAACTGAACATATATAAATAATAAAGTATTAATAAAAAAATGTAAATAATACAGTAACCAGTACATAAATTTCAGTCAGGTAAACTGGGTGAGTTTGGTCATTTGTATGGGAGGTGGGTTATGTTTTATGTGGTTTTGCCTTCTATCACAGTGTAAACTAATCGACCAATTTTCATTACCCCCCAAGTGTCCGTTTGGAAGTTATGGGAGAAATATTAATTATGCAAAAATAGGTAATTTTGTATGGGAAGTACAAGCAGGCAATTTTCATAAGTGAACATCATTCGCAAAATTTGAGTGAATTCAGTTAACTTACAAAAAAAATTTGTATGTAAAGCTATGTCATATGCTACGGTCAATTCGGTCATTTGTATGGGAGGTACCAGAAGGGGTGTGGTAAAAGTTTCAGTTTCTTAGGGTTTGTATTCTATTACAAAATAGTTAAACTGACCAAATTCAAATATCTTCCAGTTGTCCGTTTGGAAGTTATTGAAGAAATAGTAATTGTCCATAAATAGGTAATTTTGTATGGGAGGTACCAGAAGGGGTGGGACATTTAAAACTCTAATTGAATTTGGACATTGGACAAAATTTTGACGTATGAGACACATTCGTACAAAACTACATTTTTTGTAAAGCAAACATTTTATTTGAAATATAAAACCAGTACAGAAATTTCAGTCTGTTGAACTGACTGATAAATACCATCACCCAATATAAGATATTGTTTAAGTCTTGAGTTATTGAAATTAACCGATTTGTAATTAAAACCAGTTAGAAAGTTTCAGTCGGGCAACCCAACTTACATTTACCCGTACCCTCAGTAAAACAAATAATTTTCTATTATATTGATATTATTACTCGATTTCTAAAGTGGGCGGAGTGGTACATTTGTATGGGAGGTACGAGAAGGGGTGTGGTTAGGCTTCCAGATTTATTCTCCATTACTTTATCCTGTTATAGCTTTACTAATTACAAAATTTGGGCACGATTGCCTTGGGTGTACTGATATTATTAGTACATCCTTAAAGTGGGCGGAAAGGTACATTTGTATGGGAGGTACCATAAGGGGCGTCGCTAGACTTCCGTTTTTTTCTTCAAAACTTTGTCCTGTTATAACATAACAAAATACAGAATTTGGGCACGATCGTGTCGAGTGTATTGCTATTTTTACCCTATTTCTAAAGTGGGCGGAGTGGTACATTTGTATGGGAGGTACCAGAAGGGGCGTGTCTAGACTTCCAGATTTTTTCTCCAAAACTTTATCCTGCTTAAACTTTACCAAATGCAGAATTTGGGCACGATCGCGTTAGGTCTTTTAATAATATTAATCGATTTCTAAAGTGGGCGGTACCAGATGTGGATGGGAGGTACCAGATGGGGCGTGAGTAGACTTCCAATTTTTTTCTCCAAAACGTTATCCTGTTATAGCTTTACTAAAAATAGAATTTGGGTACGATCACGTTTAATTTATTTATATTATTTCTCCATCTCTATAGTGGGCGGAAAGGTAGATTTGTATGGGAGGTACCAGAAGGGGCGTGGCTAGGCTTTCAAAATTTTTTCCAAAACTTTATTCTGTTATAGCTTTACTAAATACAGAATTTGGGGACGATTCCGTAGGGTGTATTGATATTATTACTCGATTTCTAAAGTGGGCGGAATGATGTATTTGTATGGGAGGTACCAGAAGGGGCGGGGCCATGTAGCCCATTTGCAATACCGTAAGTAGTTTTGAGAAAATAATAACTCGTGCAAAATTTCAAAACATTTGGTTGCGTCTTTCGAAAGTTATCGTGCGAACCAGCCGGACAGCCACCGGACAGACAGACAGACAGACAGACAGACGGACATGGCTCAAACGACTTAAAAAGTCATGAATCGAATTTGGTTCAAAGAAACCTAGGGTCTAAAGTCACTCCTTCTATGTGTTACACTTTTGGGTCGTATCAAATGATATATACCTTCATCCCTAAGGGTGATGGTATAAAGAGTAATATTTGTTCCTATTCCTAAGAGTAATATTTGTTAAATTAATTTCAGCAAAAAAATATTTTAAAAACAAAATATTTAGTTTCGAAATAGTAAAAAAAATACTTTCTTCCGGCTAGGTTGAGCATATGGACCACTGTGCGATCCCCGCAAACTTTATAAGGACCATGATTTAAGGATATGTATGTAGTTTCATAGTCGGTAAAAGTCTTTAATACCTGGTCTCGCGGTTTAACCCTGTATGTGGCCGAATAGCCACAATTCGCATCCGTGCGAAATATTTTTACATTACGCTGATTTGTGTACACGCGCCGACGGAAGACAAGGACGATGACATTAAAGATGCATTCTTTGAGCGCCTGGAGAAGATACATGACATTAAAATTATTCTGGGAGATTTTAGTGCTAAAATAGGAAGGGAAGATGCCCTTGGTTCAGCAGTCGCAAAATTTAGTCTACACAACAACCTCCGATAACGGATTTAGACTGGTTAGTTTTGTGTCGGCAATAAACATGTGAGTTGTGAGTGGAACCAGATTCCCGCATAAAGATATCCACAATGCAACCTGGATATCTCCCGATCAAAATATAAGAAATCAGATTGATTACGTGGTAATTGATAGAAAGGCATGTCTCAAGCATTATAGACATGCGTGTGATGCGCGGTGCAAATATTGACTCGGATCAACACATAGGTGCAGCCAAGGTACGCACACGAATAAGTAGTGCTAAAAACACCCGTAATCAAACGCAAAGGAAGCTAGACATAACAAAGCTACATACCACCGAGATAGCCAATGCCTACTCTAACTAACTCTCTCAAGTACTCCAAACAAATCCCCCCAGTTCTGATGTTCCCGACACACAGTGGCAGCGTTCTATGACCACTGCCGCAACGACCGTACTGGGTTATGAAAAACCACGCTGAGACAATCCCTGAAACGATGATGAATGTCGCGAAATGTCTAAGGAAAATGATGCTGTATACAGGACATAACTGCAGCCAATGGCGACGAGTGCGGTAACGGAGCGTTATATTGAGAATATGAGGGAGATGAAACGCCTGTTCAGGCGAAAAAGGCGTATGTGGAAGAAAAGAGAGAGCCAGGATATCGAAAACTACAGGGATAGGGGTGATGCCCGAAAGTTCTACCAAAGGGTTAAATGCAAAGGTTTTGGAACAGGGATCCCCACCTGTAAGGATAGAGACGGAAATCTGGTCACGGACACTCAGAGTGTGCTGCAAATATGGAGGGAAACTTTCAATCTCTACTCGTTACCGAAGACAGCATAAGTGACGAAATCAACCCAAACATCGGCGATGGAGTAGATTGTTCTCCACCGAGCAAAAACGAGGTCAGCACGATGGACTGCCGGCAGAACTTTTTTAAGCCGGCGGCGACTTGACTCAGGGAGTGCATGTCCGACAATTGGAATCTGAGTGTCCTATGTGCCGAGCTTAAGAAAGGCGATCCAAGTGTGTGTACCAACTATCGCGGGATTAGCCATTTACCCATCGCATACAAGGTTCTATTTACTGTATTATGGGAAAGACTAAAGCCCATTCTGGAGAACCTGATTAAACCTTATCAGTGTGGCTTTAGACCTGGTAAATCCACGACCGACTAGATTTTCACACTACGACATATCCTGGAGAAGACCCAAGAAATGCAGATCGACACCTACCATCTGCTCATCGACTACAAAGCTGCATTCGACAGTCCTATGCGATAAAAAATTGTTGCTGCTTTAGCTGAGTTTGGTATCCCCGCGATGCTAATACGACTTTGCGGGATGTCACAAACTGATACGAAGTATTCAGTGAAAATTGGCAAAAATCTGGCAGAGCCATTTTCTACCAAGCGAGGCTTAAAACAAGGCGATAGTCTGTCCTGCGATCTCTTTAGCATCGTTATGGAGATGATCATGTGGAAGGCTGATAAATATCATTGGCTGTGGATTGTATTGAAAAGCAGTCGGCGGAAGATGGTCTGGTGATAAACGAGGATAAAACCAAGTTATTTGTTTCAACGAAAAGAGAGTCCATTCGTCTGGGACGCTTGTGAACGTTGACAACTATAACTTTGAAGTGGTAGATGATTTTGTCTACCTAGGATCACTATAACCAAAAATAATTATGTCAGCCTGGAAATCAAAAGACGAGTATTGAACGCAAACCGCTGCTACTATGTGCTTAGGAAGCGGTTTAATGACAAAGCGCTTTCTATAAGAAGAAAGATCCAACTCTACCAGACTCTGATCCTACCTGTCTTGCCCTACAGCGCAGAATCCTGGGTAATGACACAAGCGGATCAATCTATTTTGGAGGTCTTCGAGAGAAAAATACCTCGCAAAATATTTGGATCCATCACCGGTAACGGCGAGTACCGTCGTCGAATGAATCAAGAGGTGTATGAGCTGTACAACGACATCGACGTGGTCAAGCGCGTTCAAATAGACCGAATGCGCTGGCTTGGATACGTTGTACGAATGGACGAAAACGCTCCGGCTCGAAAGGTCTTCGTCAATAAACTTGATTGGCGGTTTGAAATTTACCTTTTAATTTTCGTCGAAAATCACATTGTTATTTTCTTACAAGTGAAACTTTCCCTACCATGATGGTTAGAATATTCGACCTCCCTGCGGATTATCTGGATTAGAGACCAAACAAAATCATGTTCATATATTTATTCCAAGGTCGTGCTTATATAGTAATGGGATTAATCGGACTCAGTTGAAACAAATAACACATATTATACAAGTAGGGAGATAGGGATTCCCTGCCACAGTCATTTACAATTCTTTGGACGGCTGCCCCTCTGTGTTTTCGACAACAACTTTGCACTAGTCGAGCCAAACGGATATGTCTAGCGAATGCTTCTCCAACAGCTAATGTTCAGATTTCATGTTAATCACTCAAACACTGAAAGCTCTCAGTTAGTATTATATATGCTTGATTTCACTATCCAATTATTTTAATATACCTTTCCAGCTAATAGCAACACGTTGCATATTTCGTTTTGTATATCATATCTCATTTTTAAGCTTCTCTTTACACGAATATCGCATTTTTATCCCTCTTTAAGCGGAGGCTTATAGTCTTCCCATTGTAGCAATTGAAACCCAATTTTGACATTAGTGTAATATGAGGTCAATTTTCGAGATTATAACACTGATACTGTGCAACATTACTTCCGCAGAAGATTTTATGTGGCCAGACATGTGACAATTCCTATGGAATAACTCCTCTACTTACACAGTGATAAAGCGGATATCATACTCCATATTAAAGTAATATACATGAGTTTTAGCAATAATTGTGACATTAAGGGGATAAACATTGTCGGAGGTTCTCAAGTGTTAGTGTCACACACACAAACACACACATACACACCCCCAAGATTTCAGTTGTGAATGAGTTTTTGTCTGCAAATGGTACAGTACAGTTGTGGCTGCATGTTCATAAGTAATTTTAGGTCACGACATCCAGTAAGCAAAAATACTCGACATTGCTGAAATAGATAAAGACGTTCGTTCGTTTTATTCGATGTTGTGGGAGTTGCGACGAAATTGTTAAAGGGAGAGCTAAACAAATTCCAAGTCGACGAGTTCAACCATTGTTAAGTTAACCTCAATGTTATAGTTGCCGTGGTTATAAGCGTCTGTATGCCAGCGCTCCGGACTACATACCAAGAAGGAAGATAAATGCAAAAACAAAACCGTTGATCCACAAAAAAAAGGAACGACGACATTTCTTTCTTGCAAACCAAGAAAAAAATGGGGTTAACAAAACTGCTTAGTCGCATTACGTTAGAGACTCCGCCACAAACACAGGGACCCGAGAATGTACCATTCCTTTTGCTGCGAGCTTTTGTTACTCATCTTACCACCCTGGCAGCCAGGCAACCATGCATAGGTACAAAATCACGCAACGATCCCACAAGTACATTATTACAATTGAAAATTTTCCAACAGCAAGCGAAAGAACAACAGTGCGCCAAACTTAGTAAAAAAAAATGAAAATAATGTAAACGAAAAGTAAAAATGCAATGTGCATAGATGAATGTATGTAGCATGAACAAAAGGTAAAAAGAAGATAACAACAAGTAAACCTACAAACATTTATATTTTATTTAAATAAAACTCCGTAGAAAAAAAGATAGATGGTTGGTAATGCATTTCAGCTCTATGGGGTTACTTTTGTTTAGTTGTTATGTTTTTTTTGGTTTTGCTTGCAACCTCTTTTATGCTCAGAAATCCCCTATAATCTTATGTGGCATAAGAAACCATATTCTGAAAGACATATAACATGCACACATTAGTACAATGTACTTAAGTTCCAGTTGAAGAAAACTGAGATTAGTATTTCTGGTTGCAAGTTCAAAATCAAATTTTGGTAAAGACACCATTAAGCTACTTTAGCTAAGAACATTTCAACTGCAAATAGTTGGTTTATATGAAAATAAATATGAGCATTTGAGAGACAACATATTAGGACGTTCTTTTGTTTGGAAATGTCATCATGTTTGGCGAATTGGTGATTGGGCTCTTATGTTATATATTATGTCGCATTTTATTTATTTTAAAAAATAACTCAAAGTTGTTGTGTCAAGCTTTATTTTGTATATCATATTTGTAAGAGATTTAGGCGTACATGAATAAAATTGTTTGCATGTATCGTAGGCAAATGAACTGACTCACAATATAATCGTGGGGGACAATCAAATGTTGTGGACGGTCCTTGTGCGGCTTAAGAAGGAATTCTATGGTATTTGAGCCAAGTTATTGTCCTTTTTTTGAGTGTATTGAGTAAAAACTAATATAGAAATTTCTGCCATGGGAACTGACATACACAGCGTCGCCCTACTTTCTCAGCAAGCTCACATACATATATTTAGTAGCAGGCTAGGATTTACAAATATCAATGAATTAGTGTTTGTTTAGATGCTCAAACTTGAAATCGGCGGGTTCATTCGTAATAGCTAAGCTTAGGTTTACGAAAAAAAAGAAAAAACCAGTACAGAAATTTCAGTCCGATAAACTGACTTACCATTACCCAATATAAAATATTGTTTAAGCCTTGAGTTATTGAAATTAATAGATATTTAATTAAAAAAAATACTTATGTATTATTTTTTGTCTGCTTGTGGAGCAAAAAGGCGAAACCGTACAAATTTTACTTATTTGTATAGGAGGTACAATTAGGGGCAGAAGGGGCAATATCTGTTTTTTATATGGGATGTATCAGAAGGAGTGTGACAAATAGTTTGGTTTGAGGTTAAGCTTCCTATTACAAGATATTTTAACTGACCAAATCTGAATGTGCCCCGGGAGCCGGTTTGGAAGTTATGGGACAAATATTAATTTTCCGAAAAGGTCATTTTGTATGGGGGGTACCAGAAGGAGTTAACCAATATAGTCCATATTCATTTCTGAGTCCAATTTTCATAACCGTACAACTTACGCATAATTTGACTAAATTCAGTGTACTTACAAAAACGATGTATATGCAATACTATGTGGGTGAGTTCGGTCATCTGTATGGGAGGTCGCAGAAGGGATGTGTCAATTAGTTAAGTTTTCTGAAATTTCGCCTCCTATCATAATATAAACTAACCGACTAATTTTCAATACTCCACAAGTGTCCGTTTGGAAATTATGTGAGAAATATTAATTTCCAAAAAATAGGTCATTTTGTATGGGAGGTACCAGAAGGCGTGAACCGATATAGTCCATATTCATTCCTGAGTCCAAATTTTCATAAGCAAACATCATAAGCAAAATTTAAGTGAATTCAGTTTACTTTCAAAAAAAATATGTAAAACTATGAGGGTCAATTTGGTCATTTGTATTGAAGGTACCAGAAGGGGTGTGGCCAAGGTTTCGGTTTTCTTAGGGTTTGTCTATTATTGCAAGATAAATAATCTGACCAAATTCAAATATCCACCGGTCGTCTGTTTGGCAGATATGAAAGAAATATTAATTATCCAAAAATAGATAATTTTGTATGGGAGGTACGAGAAGGGGTGGGGCTATATAAAATATATTAATACTGGTATATTTTCGTACCGATCCGTTAAGGCTTACTCGAGTTATCCTGCTCACCAGCCATTCAGCCAGACAGACGGTTATAGCTCAATTGTCTTAAAAAGTTCTGAAACATATTTGGTCGTAAGATACTTGGGGTCTAACTCGTCGCCTTTAAGGCGTTACACTTATTTTCGTATCAAATGATATAAACCCTCATCCCTAAGGGTGATGGTATACAAATTTCAACAGGTATTGCTGTAGGCATTTTAACACCATAGATTCAATTTGTGCACGAAACATGTGTATTGTACCCTATTGTTGGCGGTGGGGTGGATTTATATCGACAATTTCAAACTATGGACAAATTTAACCTAAATGAAGAGTTTATATTTGTTTGATCATGAGAAAAAATAATTTGTATAAATCGAAACGGCAGGTGGCGCTAGGGTGCACATTTTTATACCATCACCCTTAGGGATGAGGGTATATATCATTTGATACGACCCAAAAGTGTAACACATAGAAGGAGTGACTTTAGACCCTAGGTTTCTTTGAACCAAATTCGATTCATTACTTTTTAAGTCGTTTGAACCATGTCCGTCTGTCTGTCGGTCTGTCTGTCTGGTGGCTGTCCGGCTGGTTCGCACGATAACTTTCGAAAGACACAACGAAATGTTTTGAAATTTTGCACGAGTTATTATTTTCTCAAAACTACTTACGGTATTGCAAATGGACTACATGGCCCCGCCCCTTCTGGTACCTCCCATACAAATACATCATTCCGCCCACTTTAGAAAGCGAGTAATAATATCAATACACCCTACGGGATCGTCCCCAAATTCTGTATTTAGTAAAGCTATAACAGGATAAAGTTTTAAAAAAAATGTTAAAAGCCTTAAACGTGATCGTACCCAAATTCTATTTTTAGTAAAGCTATAACAGGATAAAGTTTGGGAGAAAAAAATTGGAAGTCTATTCACGCCCCATCTGGTACCTCCCATACACATCTGGTACCGCCCACTTTAGAAATCGATTAATATTATTAAAAGACCTAACGCGATCGAGCCCAAATTCTGTATTTGGTAAAGTTTAAGCAGGATAAAGTTTTGGAGAAAAAATCTGGAACTCTAGACAGAAATAGGATAATTTGTATTTTGTTATGTTATAACAGGACAAAGTTTTGGAGAAAAAATTGGAAATCTAGCGACGCCCCTTATGGTACCTCCCATACAAATGTACCTTTCCGCCCACTTTAAGGATGTACTAATAATATCAGTACACCCAAGGCAATCGGGCCCATATTCTGTAATTAGTAAAGCTACAACAGGAAAGTAATGGAGAATAATCTGGAAGCCTAACCACACCCCTTCTCGTACCTCCAATACAAATGTATCTTTCCGCCCACTTTAGAAATCGAGTAATAATATCAATATAATAGAAAATTATTTGTTTTGCTGAGGGTAAGGGTAAATGTAAGTTGGGTTGCCCGACTGAAACTTTCTAACTGGTTTTAATTACAAATCGGTTAATTTCAATAACTCAAGACTTAAACAATATCTTATATTGGGTGATGGTATTTATCAGTCAGTTCAACTGACTGAAATTTCTGTACTGGTTCGATCCGATTTTACTCAAAATCTATATATGTTTTGACATGAGAACATTTTGTATGTACGTTTAGAACCAGTAGGTGGTATTTGGGTTATGGTATTTACAATTTACCATTCTCGACAGATTGCAGTGCGTATGAACAGAATGGCTGAAAATACTTAATAACTTACTTAAGTGGCCAATTACAATTTGCGAAACGTAGTTCATAAATTTGAGGCCTGAAGTAATAAAGATTTCCGCACGCTTCGGTCTTCTGCGTGTGTTCTCCAGTTAGTCCTACCAGATGATGGCACATCGCCTACCACTTGGTCCTTCCAAAGGAGTTTGGGTCTCCCTGCTCTACGCCGTCCTTCAGGTTCGCCTTCAAACACCTTTCTCGCTGGAGCATTTACATCCATCCTGGCAACATGTCCCAGCCATCGAAATCTTTGGATTCTAACTCTTTTAGCTACGTCAATATCGTGGTAAAGCTCATACAGCTCATGGTTCATCCGATGGCGAAACTCGCCGTCGACACAGATAGGTCCATATATTTTTCGGAGTTCCTTTCTCTCGAATTCTCCCAGGTTTTCTATGTCCGTTGTAGAAGCACTCATGATTCGGCAGCATACAACAGAACGTATAAGATAAGCACCTGGTATAGCTGTTTTTTAGTGTTCCGAGATAAAGTGGTTTTACTAAAGTGCTGCCGAAGTCCGTAGAAACATGTATTAAAACCTTAATTTCCCTTTGCACCCCATGAATGAGGTATGGGATAGCTTCTCGCGTTGTTGTGAATTAACACGCTTTCTTTTTTTAGATTCACAACTTACGGCACCTGCTTGTTTATCGACGAATGCGAACGTCACTGTTTGGGAATCTGTTACTAGACACGACGATTGAATCGACGCCTAATACTGCAAAGTTGCTGTCAAAAACATTCGAGGGGAGCCGACAATGATAGAAATTTTTTTTTTCTTTTAAGATGACTGGAGCCTGGTTTGAACCTGCGTTCTCCCGCATGATAGTCGCGTGTTCTAACCACTATGCCACGGCCGGTCCCGGTATTGGCTAGCACTATTCTCCGCTTAATATCTTGGCTGACATTATTTTTCTTGTTGTTGGAAGATCCGAGGTATGTAAACTCATCGACTACCTCAAAACAGTAATAGTCAACGTTCGCGGTGCGTCCCAATCGAGAGGACTCTTTGTTCGGCGAAATCATTATTTTTGTTTTGTCCTCGTTGACCGCTAAACCTATTTTTGCTGAATCCTCTTCTAGTGATGAGAAAACTGCAGTAACATCCCGAAGATTTCGGCCAATGATGTCTATATCATCGGCAAAGACTAGTGGCATGTGGATCTTGTGCAATATGGTACCAGACATGTTTACATCATCACCTTCTCCATAACTATATTAAATAGTGTACAGGACAGGCTATCGCCCTCGCTGAGACCTCTTTCCGGGTTAAATGGTTCAGACTGATCTCTACCAATCTTAACCGAGGATTTGGTGTTGTCCAAGGTACATCTGCTAAAACGAATCAGCATTGCAGGAATTCCAAACTCTGACATGGCTTCATATAGCCTATTCCTTATCGGAGAGTCGAAGGCAGCTTTGTGGTCGACAAAGAGGTGGTTGATATCGATCTGCTTTTCATATTTTTTTTCCAGAATTTGTCGTAACGTGAATATATGAACCGTCGTAGATTTACTAGTTCTAAAGCCGGGCATGCTATCCTTCAGGCAGATGTTTTCCATGAGCTGATGCATGCTCCTACTCAGCTCTTCTCCACCTGCCTTAAACAATTCAGCCGGTAGACTATCGACTCCAGGTGCTTTGTTATTGCCACACGTATCTCAGTCTGGCCTTTTTTCCGTCTAAAAAGACGAGTTGTCTCTCGTCTCTTCTCCCTGTGCCGTTTCCAAAGAGTTTGCGTTGCAATTGGCTGCTGTTTCGCCCTGTATGTAGCTTCCGTCAATTTCGTGACATTGCGACATTAGCATCTTCTTGAGACGACTTTGAGCAAAGAACGCTTCTCGCAGTCCGTTTTATGGAGTCGGCTATTAATTGTGTCTGCGATGTAATATTATCAGGGGTTGGAGCATTCCGTAGCAGTTTAGCTAGGTGATTGGAGTAGGCGTCTGCGACCTCTGTGGTTCACTGTGGACAGATGTGCAGCTATCGTTGTGCCTGGTTTCATACATTTTTCGTCATGCTTAGCCTTTTGCGTACATTAACTGCGGTAAGGTAATGATCGGAGTCAATGTTCGCACCCGTGACCTCTCGTACATCCAGAACACACGATGCGTGCCTTCCATCGACTACCACGTGATCTATCTGATTCCTCGTCAATTGATCTGAAGATAACCATGTTGCCTTATGAATATTTCAGTGATCAAATCTCGTTCTGCTAACTTCCATATTCCTTGCGGCAGAGATATCAATCAGTCTGATATCATTATTCGACGTTTCGGTGTGCAGACTGAATTTTCCGATGGTGGGCTCAAATGCGGTATCCCTGCCTATTTTAGCATTAAAATCACTTAGTGAAATTTTGATGTCATGGCTCGGGCTACAGTCATATACATTTCTAGCCTCTCGTTCTTATCACTTATCTCTTCTGGTGGATCATGGGCACATATGAGTGTTATGTGGAAAAACTTCACTCTTGACTCTTATGGTGGCTATTCGTTTACACACCGGGTTGAACCGTGAGACTAGGTGTCGCATTCTCTTGCCGATTATAAATCCACATCCCAACTCGTGCTTGTCCGCATGACCACTATAGTAGATGCCGCACATCTACGTGCGCGAGCATCGGTGTCCCGTCCTCCGGATTTCCTGTAAAGCGGTTATATCAGCCTTGTATACGTCGAGGACTTCCGCCAGTTGGATGGAGGCACCTGGTTTATACAATGTTTTAACATTCCAGGTGCATATCCTCAAATCATGGTCCTTAATTCGATTGCTGTGGTCGTCAACATTTTGGGGGTCCATTTTATTAATTTTTTACCTTTCTTCATTGCAATAGTTCGAAAGTCGATGGCGGGTTGCAAGCCCAGCGCACCACGTCGCAGTTTTCCCCTTCTGCCAGGATTTTATTACAGCCGCCCATTTTAGGTCATACCCTGACCACTCTGAGCCGATGTGCCTGGGTTTAAGGTTTCGTCCCTCACAGTTAGCCATGCTCTGACGGGTGTCAAAGGCACGTTTCCAGGCATCATCATATGGACGTACTCCGTCCGCAGTAGTACCACGAATACGCAGCTCTGTGAGTAGACTTGCAGTGCAATTGACAAGGATCACTCTGGGTTTGCCAAGTTAAACCGAGTTACCTTGTATCACACTCCCGAAGCCCAATCTCGGTATATAGCTCGTATTATCTTTAGATTAAATGTAGCCACACTGGAAAAAGTCCGTTGAAGTTAGATTAGGATTTCGTGGAGGCCAGTTAATGTTGCACTAAGCGCTCTTCAATTGAAATATGCGGATTCTCATGAACATTCTGGTTTACACTCTACAAGTTTTTTGTCGTTCTTGATGAACTTGGTCGCCCAGATTTTGGCTTTTGTATTCTAAAGCAGGTATCTTCAATGTCACACGGTCCGCTGCCGAAAATTCTCCATAATAGAAACTAAATTCCCAAGAGTCAGGCTACCTACTAACACACAGTCATCTAAGACAATATGAATAATATTGTTACCCGAATAAGCTATATGCATCACTTTTACACTTGGATGTTTAATCACATTCTCTCGAATATTTTGAGAAAACATAAATTTTAAATTACAGTTTTCTATCCTTAAGTTTCTCAGTTAAGGTCTCTATAAAATGATGCAATTCAATCTATTAAAGTAATGGTGTAAGCATTCTTTATACACAACAAACGTATATCAATGTCAAGGGATTAAATATTAAATATTTTTATGTTCACACATTTTATTTTTTTGTTGTTTTTATTATGTACAACATGTATGGATAATGTATGCAATCAACATATCTTTTTCTTTTTAATTTTTTCCCACTTGGAACGTAGCGTGTTCTTGCAACTTTTTTTTTTTTTGATCGTGCAACCAAACTATGAAACATCTGTCACGCCTTATGCAAATTAGCGCAAAACTTGTTTTATATACATACGTTCGCGTATAACAGTAAGCCGTGAAGGCTTTGTATGTATGTGTAGTTAGTACATGGCTGTACATACACATGCATATATTGGTTGTTTCAATCTAACTATGTACTATACACAATGATGCAGAATTGCCATGTACACATGTTCGTCGATATGATTTTGCATATATATGTCTACTTTTTTACTCTGTATACATAGAATACAAGTGCATGTGCATGTTACACTGGGTGTACATGTGTAGGTATGAGTAGGTATTTGCATACGAGTACATACATGTACACGCATATATGCGACTTGATGCTCACATGTACGTATGTATATATATAGAGCGTAGATATTCGTTTGTATCTTGTCATACATCAAATGCCAAAAGCAAATTTACGCTTGATTTACGCTGTTAGTTAGTCGTGGATGTCGCTGTATTCACAGGAAGTCAAATGTCATGTTGTGTAGTGAAATTTTGGGCGATGTCATTTGTTAAAATTTCGGAAACATTCGACATTATTTGATATAGTATACTATGTACATACGATGGTAGCATGTAAGTGTGCACACGCCTGTAGGTGTGTGTGTGTGTGGAGTGTATGAAACCATCATATGCGTTTGCATAGTTTTATCGTATGGAATATAATTAGGATTGAGCATTTTCTTTAAATCAACTTAAGTAAATATTTTATGTAAATATAAGTCATTTGGATAAACTTGGAATTAAAATGTAAACAAATTGAAAACAAGGGTTTATCCTAAGGGGAATTTGCTACAAGTGTCCCAAAATGTTGTGCTGACGCGAGGAGTATTGAAAATGTGTGTGATAATATGAGTCGCATTTCGATAGTAATATCAATTAAAGAACACAATGACATGCTAAAGAATACACAGATTACAATAAATTAATTACAAGTTTTATCGCCAAGCACTTCCTGAAAGTGCCTATACGATTTTGTGTATACGCCTGGGTGAGCAATAGCGCTACACATTGCCCAGGTAGATTTTTCACATCTAAGTACTCAATGTATCAACAAATATTTGAGTATTTTTTGTATCCAAAAGCATTCAATATGAGTATTGATTCTAGTTCTATGTATCCAAAAGTATTTAAAACTTGCATAATAAAAACTCAAAAATCGATTTGGATTTTTACCTAAGACGGTGCCTGGACCATAGCCTCATCTGTGGAGCGCAGTATGCATTCCATAAGGGGAGATCTGTAGACAGCGCTCTGCACGAAGTGGTTGAACATGTGGAAAACGGTTTAGGAAATGCTTTATATACATTATCGGCATTTTTGGACATCGAAGGGGTCTTCAATAATGTGACATCCACAGCCATAATGGAAGAGTTAAGGAAGACTGGAACACCTCTTTTGCTTAGAATCTGGATTGATTTTATGCTGTCAAATCGTATAATCAACTCTACGCTTGCATAAGTACTACACTGGCCACTAAGGGTACACCGTAAGGTAGAGTGCTATTCCTATTGCTGTGGCTACTAGCGTTAAGCGGTATAGAAATAGAAGGAAGATTGTAACCTATGCGGACAACGTCGCTATCCTAGTTACAGGTAGATTTGCTCCAACTTTGAGTGATCTCATACAGGATGACTTACGATTTTTATCAGAATGGTCTACCAGCTGTGGTCTAAATGTCAATTCACAGAAAACGGAGCTAGTACTATCCAATGTTGAGGAAAGGATGAAGAAAGGATTAATTGCTCTATACTGTGTGGTATCACGGGATATTTGGCCAAGACTGGGTGGAACTCGAATCAGATCACAATTGGAACTGGATAGGATGTCCGTTAGATGACTAATTGGAGTAATCATGGGACACTGCGACGTCAGAGAATTTACATCCAACTGGGAGACGACACAGAAGGATTACTGAAGGCTTTGCAACGATGTGGAGGAAATTGACGCCATTGATTTCTCGTTACTTGATGGTTTTTTGATAGTCTCACTGATCTGTCGTCATGCAACATTGATAATCTGGTGAAGTTCAGTGATGGTTTGAACTGGCTTAAGGGCAAATGACTATAGTGTCCACACGTAATCTCACTACTTGTAAATATATGAAGTTGAAGGAGAGAACCCACCAGATTTATTTTTTAGCACTTCTATCTCTTTTCCACTATACTATTCTTCTGAACTCTTTATTTTATTGTAGAACATTCTTCCCTTTATATTTGATCTTTCTTAAATCAGGACAATCACAATGGACCATAATGGTCTCCAAATGTTGTGTATTGTGCTGTGTCATTACATGTCCTCAACCTAAACCTAAACCTATCTATTTGGACTGAAAGAGCAGTGTGCGCTGGGAGTGGGCGTGGCAGATTCAGATAGAATCCTATTTTAATTCGATGCCAATTTGTAATGTCATAATGTTAAAGTCATCTCATTGTGCGCTTTAGGTGTCCGTTTCAATTATCAAGCTTCTCCTCTATTTCTTCAGGGATCATGTCGGGCTATTCCTTTAGGGTTGCCATTTCGGTTCATTGCCATTTTCGGTCTTTAGATACCTAACTACAAGGAATTCTTTCCATGGGAGTTGTGGCATCTCGCAGGAGTTGAGCATATCTGTGTTTGGTTACGCAGGCTTTTCGCCCTATTAAACCTAGTATGCATCTTCCATGCAGTGAGGCAGTGATCCGAGTCGATGTTCGCACCGCTGATCTTATCTACGCCTAAGACATATGACTTCTGATTTACATCGATTACCACGCGTTATATCTGATTTTTCGTGAATCATATCCTAGTGAATGTTTTTATGGTCAAGTCGTGTCCTTCTGACTACCATTTTCCTTGCTGCATGGAAACATATCAGTCTTATTGCATTTGGTGATAATTAGCATCAAACATTCTCGTTTTGGAGCGTACTATTCCTGTCCACCGGATTTCCTGTATGACAGTAATGTCAGAACATTCATACTCCAGAACATTCGCCAATTGAGTACAGGCACCTGATCCGTCCAGAGTTTTAAAATTCCAAGTGCATGTTGCCATGGTACTTATAACGGGTAGGAGGGTATATATCATTTGATACGACCCTTAAGTGTAACACATAGAATCAGTCATTTAAGACTCTGGGTTTCTTTGATCCAAATACGATTCGTGACTATCTAAGACGTTTGAGCCATGACCGTCTGTCCATCCGTCTGTCTGGCTGGTAAGCACGATAACTTTCGAAAGACGCAACCAATTGTCTTGAAACTATGCATGGGTTTATATTTCCCCAAAGCTACTTACGGTATTGCAACTGGGCTCGTAGCCACGCCTCTTCTGGTAACTCCTATACAAATGTACTATTCCACCCACTTTTGAAATAGAGTAATAATATCAATACAACCAATGTGATCGTGGCCAAATTCTGTATGTAGTAAAACAATTACAGTATAAAGTTTTGAAAACCAAACTGCAATTCAGGCCACGCCCCTTTTAGTACCTCCCATACAAATGAACGATTCCGCCCACTTTAGATATTGAGTGATAATATCAACATATCTAACGCGATCGTGCCCAAATTCCGTACATATATAGTAAAACTATAACAGGATAAAGTTTTGAGAAAACAGTAGAAGTCTAGCTACGGCCCTTCTGGTACCTTCCATACAAATCTACCATTCCGCCCACCTTGGATATTATAATCCTATATTTAGTAAAGCTATAACAGCATTAAACTTAGTTAAAAAAAAACTTAATTTCCCTTTGCACCCTATGAATGAGGTATGGGATAGCTTCTCGCTTTGTTGTGAATTAACACGCTTTCTGTTTTTAGATTCACAACTAACGGCACCTACTTGTTTATCGACGAATGCGAACGTCACTGTTTGAGAAGCTCTTACTAGACACGACGATTGACTCGACACTTAATACTGCGAAGTTGCTGTCAACAACATTCGAGGGGAGCCGACAATGAAAGAACAATTTTTATTTAAGATGACTGGAGCCAGGTTTGAACCTGCGATCTCCCGCATGGTAGTCGCGTGTTCTAACCACTATGCCACGGCCGGTCCCCATAACAGCATAAAGCATAAAGTTTTGACAAATAACACCTCCTGGTTACTCCAATACAAATGTACTATTCCGCCCACTTTTTTACATGTTTGAGCATTTAACAAGTTTTCGTCCAGGAGGCGATTAGTCGTGAAAATCTGTTTCTGGCTCGCGGACTACAGTCGGTGAGGTTATTTATCAGTCAGTACATCTGACTTAAAGTTCTGCAGTGCTTTTTTTATTTCATTCACTGCCGTTACTAGTGGCAAGCCCAGCCCACCAGCACAGCCCACCAGTTCTGGATTTTATTAGTACTACCAGGAAGTCGCTCAATACAGCCAGTAAGCAATTTTAAATATATAGATTATGAAAATCTTATTTCAATCGTTCTATTCATGTGACCGACATAAGAATTTTTCCAAAAGGTGCGTGGCACCGTCCACTTTTCAGCGAGACCCCCATGTACCATTAATATATGTTGGAAATCGCATCTTCATACCTTACATGGCTCATGAAATATGACCATTAAAATTTTGGTTTGTGTGGGCGGTTTGTGTCGGCTTCGTTCCTGTAATGGTTTAAAAGATACAGCCATTTCAAAATTCCAGGTGTATGGGAAGGTGCCAAGCCCACTTTACCCCCTTGTAGTTACAAGATACAGCCATTTCAAAATTCCAGTTGTATAGGGAGGTGTCACGTCCATCTTACCCCCTTACAGTCCAATTTTCAATTTCCAATTTTAACTTTAGCTGTTCGGGCTGGGGAGTGATCAGTCAGCATTAAACATATTGAGAACTCGTCTCGACATTCAATGTTTACTATATTACGTCGACGTCTAATCTTTTGGCCATCATTTTTCGGTAGTTCATAACTGCAAACATAACAATTCTTCTCTTTACAACAAACAATAATGTAAGCAAAGTTAACTCAGTTTTGAAGATTTGTGTTTGCCATCCTACTACCTGAATACAAGTATGATAATTGTCATATGTATAAACAATTTGTTCATGACAACTTGTTCCTTAAACCATTGGTTTCTATATAAGATAGATTCCGGCGATACTTGTTTGTTGTGTATGTGTGTGTTAAACTTTGATAGGACAAGAGACTTAAGTTTCTGAATAGTTGCTTCGTTTCTTTCGAATATCAACAATTTGTCAATGATAACAGATAGTTGGTCCATCCTAGCCTGGTACTTGTCTTTGTCAAACTTTCATAAAATGCGAATCATAGGAATAATAGAAACAGTGAAGAAACAACATCAAATGCGAAAAGTACGATTTCTTAACAAAAACTTTTTCAATTTTGGTAAGTTTGGTATTAGTCAGATTTCATTTTAACATTGTTCGGTGTCTTTTCGTCTTTCCTTCTTTTTCTGGTTCGCCATTCTTCGTTACACAAACGAAAGAAGAAATAAAAACGTACATACAAACATACAAATGAATGTGTTGCTCCTTTTTGTGTATGTGTGAGTGTGTGGTCCTCCTAATGCTATTTGTGCTACAAACAAATGACAATGTCAGACGACACACTGAGTTGATAAACGAACTTTTTGATGATGTGCAATTGTGTTGCTGACCATAAAATTTCATCAAGTAAAAGTAACACAAAAAAGTGGCAATACAGGCATCAGCAATGGCTGTGACAGCAGCAGCAGCATCAGAAAGAGACAAAAAAACCCCAGCAATAGAATAAAAATTCAAATTAGATTTGAATGAAAAACACGACACATACACGTACATCCATACCCACACACACACATGCGCGCGTACACATACATCACATCCATGTGCAGCATAAAATTTAACCGAAGGAGACCCATCAAAAGTTCCATAAAAACAAACAGAAGAAAAGATGTAAGAACGACAAGCAAGCATTCAACAATGTAGCTTTAAAGTGTAATTTTCACAATGATTTTTATTACGGGTCCAGGGACCCATAATATATTTTTTGTGGCATCACTGGCTGTGAGGTTGATTGCAATTAATTGACATCTTTTGAGGTTATCGATTTGGTGTTGAAGCCATGCATTTTGCGAAATGGCAAAAATATTTGCTGATATCTTCTGATGGGTGATATGGTGGTGGCCAAGCGATATAATGCCATTGGCAGGACGATGATGATGGTGTGTTGTATTCTGGTTGAGTATACATTTTTAAGTAAGTACGTGAGGGTATTAATTGGTGCCAGGACGTTGAGTGAGTTTGATGTTATACGTGAAATGAATGTAACGATATGATTGTATCAACATATATTCATATTTTGGAATGTACCATGAAAATATGTTCAATTCGAAAATGCATTTATAGCTTAATGCAAATTCATTGCGATTTTGCAGATCTTATGTAGTGCACTAATTCGCATCTGTATAATATTATAAGAAAATCATTAAATTTCTTTCAAAAATTGCAACTCCTCCTCCTGCAACTCCTCCAATTACTGCAAACAAACCCCCTAGTTCTGATGTTCCCGACACACAGTGGCAGTATATTTCGAAATTATAAAAAAACCACGCTTAGACAATCCCTGGCACAATAAGAAGTGTCGATTGGGTGCATGCTGCACATTAAGGCAAAACTGCAGCCAATGACAAAGCATGCGCGGTAACGGAACGCAATCATGAGAAAAGAAGCGAGATGAAACGCCTCTTCAGGCATAAAGCCTGGATATCGCAAATTCCCATGCGGGAGATCTGTGGTTCGTTTCCTGGCTCTAGTCATCTACATTTTCCTTTCAGTACCGGCCCCGTCGATGTTGTCGACAGCATCTTCGTATTATAGTGCCGAGTCAATCGGCATGTCTATTAAAAACCTTCTCAAACAGTGACGTTCGCATTGGTCGATAAACAAGTAGGTGCCGTTTGTTGTGAATCTAAAATAGAAAGCGTGTTAATTCACAACAACGCTAGAAGCTACCCCATACCTCATTCATGGGGTGTAAAGCAAAATTAGGTTTTTGTAAGTAAGTGGTGCAGCCACAAAGTTCTACCAAAAAGTAAAAAGAAAAAGTCTAGTAACACTTCTAAGGACAGAGAAGGAAATCTGGCCACGGACACGCAGAGTATGCTGCAAATATGGAGGAAACACTTTCGTACTCTGTCCATTCCCAAAGGCAAAATAAGTGACTAAATCACGCCAATCGTCGACGACGGTGTAGGTTGTCCACCACCGAGTCAAAACAAGATCAGCACAACAATTGCACAGCTTGAGAATAATATAGCCGCGGGAACCAATGGACGTGCATGCACCAGCTCAGAACCACGATCTGGCTAAAGGAATTCATGACAAACGATTGAATTCTGAGTGTTCTATATCCGGTGCTACTAGAAGGGGATTCAAGTGTGTCCACCAACTACAACGGGATTATCATTTTATCCATCTTATACACAGTTATATTATAGACTAAAACCCATCCTAACAAACCTCATAGGCTCTTTACAGTGTGGGTTTAGACCTGGGAAATCCAAGACCGACCAGATATTCACACTATGACAATTCCTGGAGAAGACAAAAGAAATGCTGATCGACACCTATCATCTGTTTATTAAATGCTGCGACAGAGTTTGGTATTCCCGCGAAGCTGATACGACTTTGCGGGATGGCACTGAGTGACAAGCCGTAACAAGGCGATAGTCTGTCAAGCGATCTCTTTAACATTATAATGGCGTATGCCGATGACAAATATATCATTGGCGGTTGACTGCTGAATGTTACTGCTGCCTTTTCAAACATTGATAAACAGACGATAGAAATGTGTTTGTTTCAACGAACAAGGGTCTACTCCTTAGGGACAACTAAAACTTTGAAGTTATAGTTATACAACTATAACTTTGAAGTTGTAGATGGATGATATTGATAACCTTGGCCCCACCGAAGAGACAAGTATTGATCGTTAACTGCTGCTTCTACACGCTAAGCATGCGATTTAATGACATGGCCCACCCTCGACCAACAAAGATTCAACTCTACCAGACACTAATCCCACCTGTCTTGCTCTACAGCGCAGATTCCAGTGTAAGAAAGCAAGCGGATCAATCTATTCTTAGAGATAAAAAGTACTTCGCTACATTTTTGGATCCACCGTCTTGAACGGCAATCGATGTAGAAAAGGAAACATTATTTGCAATTAAGTGAAAATATCCATCTCATTTTGAAAAAAATTTCGAATTTTTTAAACCGTTACCTCATCTCATCCCTATGGTTGAGGTGCTAAAAAAGAACCAAGCGCATTAAAAATAAATTACTTTTAAAATTGTTGCATCAAATTCAGATTAATAACGAATAATTCTGGATTTATTGAAAACTCTTGTTGGGTAACTTTTATCATATGTAACATTTGAGGATAAAGCGAAAGCTATTTTGGTTCGGTTGAAGATATTTTAAAAAAAACTTTTTAATATTATATCTAAAAGCAATAATGATTTTAGTTTGTGAAAGCTATCAAAGAGTTCAAAGAACATATAATTAAAACTAAAACACATTCATTACTTTTATTGAATACTGGGCTATTTGTTTCTCTCTTCTTTGTTTGCTTTTTAAACCTACAATTAAAAAAATCTAGCACACCAAATATTTCCATAAAATTTTTCTTTTGCGAAATTTATCGTCTCGTCACCTTCTCATCGTACTATAAGATTTAGCTTGTAAGTTTGTAACTGTTATACACATTATCGATTAAAGGAAATTTCGCTACTTTCATTTACACAGAATATTATTCTTTTATCCTGCTGTCTCTCAAAGTGACAGAAAGAAAACCGCCCTCCGAAATTAATTACAAAATTCCTTATTGTCTGCGCTGCATCGCGTAAGTGTTGTCCGCCCGCTCAAGCACATTACTGCTTTCATCAACACCCGTTTGAAGTTGTCACAATTATCTGTGATGTGAAAAAAGGATGTCGCTTCTTGTCACAGTGTGCTTGGAAGAAAACAATTTCGAAATTATCTCTGTGTGTCGCCATATTTTGTTTGCGGCTATTTTTATATTAAATATTAAAAATGTTTGATGTTCTTTTACGCAACCACATAAAGAAAGTAAAAAGACAAAGAGTGATGGTGTAAATGAAAATAAGTGTAAGTAAAAAGAGAACGAATTCTTTGTTTTCTAAAGAGGTCGACGAACTTTTCTGGGAAAGGAAATAATAATATTTGTTTTTGGAATTGCAACTTTTTTGGAGCTGCAACTTTTGCACAGTATAATAAAGACTTGGATGCACTGACATGAAAATTGCACGTTTTTTTGAGTAAGTAAAGTAAAAACCAGTACAGAAATTTCAGTCAGGTAAACCGACTGATAAATACCATCATCCAATATAAGATATAGTTGAAGTCTTGAGTTATTGAAATTAATAGATTTTTAATTAAAATAAAATTACTTATGTATAATTTTTCCCCTGCTTGTGGCGCAAAATTTTACTTATTTGTGTAGGAGGCAGGGCGGACTAAGGCCTAGGCATCCTAGCCACATGCCTAGGGCCCGTAATTTTTGGGGCCCGAAAAGTAGGATTTAAATTTCGTAGTTTTTATAATTAATTTTTATTTAACCCTGATATTACATTACATTTGTAAATATACCTATTTATTTTCATAAATTGTTCATGGAAATATATTTCCAGCGTTATGTTTTTTGACTCCGAATATGCATCAACAGCAGAGGTGCATAAACATTTTTGTCTGCTGGTTCCGATGCTGTGAAATCTCTAGAGGTAAATTATGATGAAATTAAACATTCTTTAAGTAATTTTTCCTCAATCAGTGATGAAAAACCATTAGCATGATAGTGATTTTAGTGACACTTCAATATAGGAACTACAATGTTATGAACAAGATTTAAGCCTAGCAGAACTGTAAATGAAGTATGTATTACAACTTAAGTCTTTTATAAGTCGTTTGAGACTTTTTAATTCGCTTGAGCCATATCCGTCTGTCTGGCTGTCCGGTTGGTGCGCACGCTTACTTTCAAAAGACGCAACCAAATGTTTTGAAATTTGCACGAGTTGATATTTTCCCAAAACTACTTACGGCTACATGGCCCTCCCCTTCTGGTACCTCCCATACAAATACATCATTCCACCCACTTTGGAAATCGAGAAATGATATCAATAAACCCAACGGGATAGTACCCATCCGTACAGGATAAAGTTTTGGAAGTCTAACAACACTCCTTCTGGTACCTTACATACAAATACACCTTTCCGCCCACTACAGAGATAGAGTAATAATATCAATAAATCCAACGTAATCGTACCCAAATTATGTATTTAGTAAAGCTATAACAGGAAAAAGTTTTGGAAAAAAAATACTTGAAGTCTAGCCGCGCCCCTTCTTGTACCTCCCATACAAATGTTCCAATCCCCTTACTTTAGAAAAAGTTTTTGATTACCCCTCAAATGTCCGTTTGGAAGTAATGGGAGGAATATTAATTTTCCAAAAATAGGTCTGTTTGTATGGGAGGTACCAAAAGGGGTGAACCGATACAGTCCTTATTCATTCCTGACTCAAATTTTCATACGTACAACTTACGAAAAATTGGACTGAATTCAGTGTACTTACAAAAAAAGATATGTATGTAAGACTATGGGGGTGAGTTCGGTTCTTTGTATGGGAGGTACCAGAAAGGGTGTGTCAAATAGTTAGATTTTCTGAGGTTTCGCCTCCTGTCACAATATAAATTAACCGACTAATTTTCATTACCCCTCAAATGTCCGTTTGGAAGTTATGGGAGAAATATATATTTTCCAAAAATAGGTATGTTTGTATGGGAGGTACCAGAAGGGGTGACGCGATATAGTCCATTTTCATTACTGGTTCATATTTTTCTAAGCGTACAAATTAGGCATAATTTGACTGAATTCAGTGTACTTACAAAAAAGATATGTTTGTAAGACTGTGGGGGTGAGTTCGGTCATTTGTATGGGAGGTACCAGAAGGAGTGTGTCAAATAGTTAAGTTTTCTGGGGTTTTGCCTCCTATAATAACATAAATTAATAGACCCCCAAGAATTAAACCCCCCAAGAATCCCTTTGGAAGTTATAGGAGAAATATTAATTTTCCAAAACTAGGTCATTTTGTATGGGAGGTACCTGAAGGCGTAAACCGATATAGTCCATATTCATTCCTGAGTCCCATTTTTATAAGCGAGCATCATTTTTATATTTTTATATTTTTGTGATTGTTTCTTATTTATTTTTAAGTTAATGTTTTATGTCGTTAAAAACATATACAATAACTATTTTTTTTAAATGTGAAATTTGACAAAAGATTGAATGTAAGTTTAATATTTTTATAATGTTTAAATTCATAGACTGAAGTAAGTGCTCTATTTGATTGTTTATCGTTACCAGATCAATAAAAAAATCCCTGAAGAAGCTGGGAAATGCCAGCGAAACGTCGGAGGAAAATGAAATAAACGATCTTTTATTCATATTTAAGGAGAAGGACCTTGAAAGCCCATTTAGAAAAATCTAATAAATCTAAACTAAATAATAAAAAAGGTCGATAATTATTAAGCTAATTAAATATCAGCGGAGGGCCCGCCGAATAGATAAACGAAACAACAAAATACGGTTATATTGAAAATGGAGAACTTTTTTCAACAAATAAGAGCAAAATATGGCGAAAACATCTGCCAACTAATGAAAAACTATTGTCGTATAACAAAAAGATTCGCAAAGGAAACAGAGAGACTAAATTTTCTTCTGATATGTAGAAAAATGGGGATGACTCCAAATCACTTGAAAAATTCTACAAAAACTGCGGGAAATCTTTTAAACTTGACTGAAACATCACAAGAGTTTAGGAAAATTGAACAGAAATTTCAAGATAAAGTTTTAAACTTAGAAATCAAAGAAACTAATATAAAAATTAAAGCCACTAAATATGAGACGAACAGCATTAGCAGAACCCTTATTAAAACAATCACTGACGAGGAATTCAAAAACTTCATAGATAGACAGAAAATTAGATTACAAAATCTAAAATCAATGGACAAACAGACTCAGTCGTCCAAAATTCAAGGATTAAAAAAGAAATATTTGGAATTGTACGATCTTCGTTTTAACCCATCTTGGTTTGTGAATAAAACGAATATACAGTTTACGGAAGAAAGCATGTGGTTACTGAGTCTCGGTTCAAAATTTGCACTTCCAGTTAGCAACAACAATTACTGCACTATCAAGCTAATCGCAGATTTGGAACAATGGGTGCAAACACTCACTGATGACAGAGAAAAGGACGTTGTAAGATCACAAATTGCAAATAGGATAATGACACATAAAAGAACGACCAAAAATAGTCCAAAAGAAAAGTTCATACTGAACATATTTAAAGAAACTAAACAATATTTAAAGAGATACAAAGATGAAATAGTGATAACAAAATCAGACAAGGGCAACAAAACGGTCGTAATATACAAACAAGAATACGAAAAAGGAATGAACAAACTATTAGAAGACAAAACCACGTATAAAACTATACGAACTGACCCAACCCAAAAACTTCAAAGGTAAAACAACAAAATTATTACTAATCTACATAAAAAAGAATATATATCCAAATTTGAGAAATTTAAATTCACATCAAACTCAGCAACAGCACCGAGACTTTATGGACTTCCCAAAATACACAAGCCAAATATACCTCTCCGTCCGATATCATCATTCGTAGAAGTACCATGTTACAATTTATCCAAATATATTGGTGAAATTCTACAAAATAATATATTAGAAAAATATAATATAAAAAACCCACTACAGTTAAAGGCTACACTGGACAATATGCTCTTGGACGACGACGAAATAGTAGTATCTTTAGACGTGGTATCATTATTCACTAATATACCGATTCATCTCGCTATTAACAATATTATGGCTAAATGGAATGTTCTAAAAGAACACACAAAAATACCCCGCACGCAATTTTTGAAAATATTAAAATTTTGTCTTAATGACAACAATTATTTCATCTATGGAACCACATACTACAACCAAACGTATGGCATGCCAATGGGAAATCCGTTATCCCCAACTATAGCTGACATTGTCCTGGACCAATTACTGGAAAGTACATTGGAAGAGTTGGAAAGGAACAACATCAGCATAAAACTTATTAAAAAAATATGTGGACGACCTATTGGAAATAATAAAAAACAAAGACGAGGAAACAATATTAAAAACATTTATCACATTATCACAAGAAACTACAGTTTACAATGGAGAAAGAAGAAGACAAATGTATCCCATATCTGGATATGAAAATCTTTCGCGAAGATGGCAGAATTATAATGGGCTGGTATTCAAAACCAACAGCTTCGAGAAGAATCATTAACTTTAACTCCACACAACCATTTAAACAAAAAATAAATACAGCAACAAACCTAATAACAAAAATAAAATCCATAAGTCATGAAAAATTCATTTCAAAAAATATTACAAAAGTTAAAACCATTTTGCACAACAATAATTGCCCAAACTTCATCATAAATAATTTACTTAAAAACATCACAAATGACAAATCCCGAAAAGCAAACAGTAACGACACATCTGGTAACACCACATCTACCGACGACACATCCAGCAACACCAAATATTACAGCCTCTCATATATACCAAAGCTCACAGAGAACAAACAGCTGAGCGAAATAATAACCAACGAAAAAGTGTCAATAGCACATAGACCAAACAAAACAATCTCTTCACTTTTTACACAAACAAAAACAAAAATTGAGATAAAACAGCAAAGCAACGTAGTGTATAAGATCAAGTGTATTGGTAAAGAGAATGAAGAGTGTAATAAAATATACATAGGCACAACTAAACGTAATTTGGAGACAAGATTAACTGAACACGAAACGAACATAAAGAAAAATAAAACAACAACAGCTTTGGCACAACACTGCACAGAGAGTGGACACATCGCAAATTTTACAGATGCTAAAATATTAGACAAGGAGAGGAATGTAAACAAGAGATTTACTTTAGAGAGCTTACGAATTCAGCAGAAATCAAGTAGTGCAATAAATAGAAAAGAAGACAAGGACAGCACTAATGCCAACTACATTATAGCTATAAGTTAGTAATAAGGTTCAGCTGTGAAACTAAACATTAAGAAAACTTTAAACTGTAATATTTTATATTTTTGTGATTGTTTCATATTTATTTTTAAGTTAATGTTTTATGTCGTTAAAAACATATACAATAACTATTTTTTTAAATGTGAAATTTGACAAAAGATTGAATGTAAGTTTAATATTTTTATAATGTTTAAATTCATAGACTGAAGTAAGTGCTCTATTTGATAGTTTATCGTTACCAGATCAATAAAAAAATCCCTGAAGAAGCTGGGAAATGCCAGCGAAACGTCGGAGGAAAATGAAATAAACGATCTTTTATTCATATTTAAGGAGAAGGACCTTGAAAGCCCATTTAGAAAAATCTAATAAATCTAAACTAAATAATAAAAAAGGTCGATAACTATTAAGCTAATCATTCTCAAAATTTGAGTAAATTCAGTTAACTTACAAAAAAAAAAGGATATGTATGTAAAACTATAAGGGTCAATAAGGTCATTTGTATGGGGGGTACCAGAAGGGGTATGGCAAAGGTTTCGGTTTTCTTACTGTTTGTCTACTTTTGCATGATTAAATATCCTACGATAGTAATTTTGAAATTTATGAAAGAAATATAAATTATCCAAAAATATGGGAGGTACCAGAAGGGGTGGGGCTATTTTGCCCAATCCCGTAAGTTCGTTTTGAAAAATATTAATACTGGTAAATTTTCATATCGATCCGTTAAGGTTTACTCGAGTTATCCTGCTGACCAGCCATCCAGCCAGCCAGACAGACGGACATAGCTCAATCGTCTTAAAAAGTCCTGAAACGAATTTGGTCTGAAGATACTTGGGGTCTAACTCGTCTCCTTCAATGACTTATACTTTTTTTCGTATCAAATGATATATACCCTCATCCCTAAGGGTGTTGGTATAAAAAGGTTAATAACGCCAAACAATGATCGAACTTATTATTAACGGGTTTCTGCCGGCTACAGATCATAAGAAAATTAAAGATGTAATATTTATTTTTTATCGACTGTTTAGATAATAAGTTCAATTATTGCTCGAAACCAATGGTAGTCCTCTAATTTCTTTACAATATTTTAATATGCTTTTAAAGGGGTCTCCAATAAGGTCAGGTCGATGTTTTATTATAGGCCGACCTTCTCGATGTTGTAAACAGCCACTTTGAAGTAAAGTGTCGAATCAATCGGAATGTCTAGTAAAACCTTCTCAAACAGTAACGTTCGCAATCGAAGATAAACAAGTAGGTGCCGTATGTTTGGAATCTAAAATAGAATAGCAAGAAGCTGTCGAATTTCTCATTCATGGGATGTAAAGGGAAATAAGGTTTTGGTTGTAAGATGCTTGGGGTCTAACTCGTCTTCTTTATTGCGTTACACTTTTTGCTACTATCAACTGGTATATGCTATTATCCTCAAGCGTAAGGGTATTAAAACCAGTACAGAAATTTCAGTCAGTTAAACTGACTGATAAATACCATCACCCAATATAAGATATTGTTTAAGTCTTGTGTTATTGAAATTAACCGATTTGTAATTAAAACCAGTTAGAAAGTTTCAGTCGGGCAACCCGACTTACATTTACCCTTACCCTCAGTAAATTAAATAATTTTCTATTATATTGATATTATTATTCGATTTCTAAAGTGGGCGGAGTGGTACATTTGTATGGGAGGTACGAGAAGAGGTGTGTCTAGGCTTCCAGATTTATTCTCCATAACTTTATCCTGTTATAGCTTTACTAAATACAGAATTTGGACACGATTGTGTTGGGTGTATTGATGTTATTAAAATACATCCCTAAAGTGGGTGGAAAGGTACATTTGTATGGGAGGTACTATAAGGGGCGTGTCTAGACTTCCAAATTTTTCTCCAAAACTTTATCCTATTATAGCATAACTAAATTCAGAATTTGGGAACGATCGTGTTGAGTGAATTGATATTATTACCCTGTTTCTAAAGTGGACGGAGTGGTACATTTGTATGGGAGGTACCAGAAGGGGCGTGTCTAGACTTCCAGATTTTTTCTCCAAAACTTTATCCAGCTTGAACTTTACCAAATACAGAATTTGGGCACGATCGCGTCAGGTCTATTAATAATATCAATCGATTTCTAAAGTGGGCGGTACCAAATGTGTATGGGAGGTACCAGATGGGGCGTGGATAGACCTACAATTTTTTCTTTAGAGCTTTATCCAGTAATAGCTTTACTAACAATAGAATTTGGGCACGATCACGTTTGATTTATTGATATTATTCCTCCATCTCTATAGTGGGCGGTAAGGTAGATTTATATGGGAGGTAAAAGAAGGGGCGCGGCTAGGCTTTCAAAATTTTTTCCAAAACTTTATCCTGTTATAGCTTTACCAAATACAAAATTTGGGTACGATTCCGTTAGGTGTATTGATATTATTACTCCATTTCTAAAGTGGGCAGAATGATGTATTTGTATGGGAGGCACCAGAACGGGCTGGGCCATGTAGCCTATTTGCAATACTGTAAGTAGTTTTGAGGAAATAATAACTCGTTTCAAAACATTTCGTTACGTCTTTCGAAAGTTATCGTGCGAACTAGCCGGACAGCTAGACAGACAGACAGACGGACATGGCTCAAACGACCTAAAAAGTCATGAATCGATTTTGGTTTAAAGAAACCTAGGGTCTAAAGTGACTCCTTTTTGTGTTACACTTTTGGGTCGTATTAAATGATATATAGCCTCATCCCTAAGGGTGATGGTATAAAAATAATAAAACAACACTTGCCGAGTCAGCTTGTACAATATAAGACTTTAAGCTTTGGTTAATGAGGAAATTTTGTTCTGGTAAACAGAACCAGACATGTTTTCACATTATTGTGTGTCTCCAATCACTAACTAAAAATACTATAGATTTTATTATTTTAAAATTTTTTAGTTTTTTGCATCTTTCTCATCAAAATTACCATAAACTTTTATTACTACTCCCACTAGTGATAATTAATTTCAATCAATAATCTTAAATTTATACGCGTCCACTAGCTTAATTGCAATATAATAATGAAATAACTATAAATTTTAAATGAACTTATGATCAATGAATCAACTCCAAAAGCCAGCACAGCACTCTGCATCATTAGGAGTAAAACCTCTACAAAATAACACCAGCAGACATCGCCATAAAGAGCAAAGCAAGCAATTAGACGCACAAAGAGAAAGAAGACAAAGCAAAAATCGAAAATGGAAAACACTTACTGTCGCCAATGTCATCAACTGTAATGGAAATACTGAAACACTCTCGTGTAGCTTATGTATCAGGCGGCAATAGAGCCAGCAGGACCCCACCATAAATGTTTGGCGTGTGTTTTCAAGTAGTTTACAAACTCCACACACAAGCAGGCGCTGACGAACACTACCCGGTCTATATGTTTATGGTCATTTGAAGTCTTTTGGTTATGTTGTCATTATCATATCTTCGTTAGATGTTGGTAACGTCGCCTCCATATCGGCCTGGAACTCATCAGTGTTATGTGTAGTGTATGGGGAAAAACTAAAAGTACGTATTCACGTCAGTTTGTTACAACCGGAGGAGGATATAAACAAGTTTGGCCAAGTTTTGTAGGTTTATTTCTTCACTCCCCCACTGTGGCAAAATGTTAACAAAAAAGCCCGCATAAAGTAAACTTTTTGATAGTTCTTACTTTTGATGTGAATGAATAAGTGGACGAACAAGGCAATGTGTGTGTGTGTGCTGAAGTGTACATTGTTCGGGGGTGTGTAATCGAAATCAAAATAAAAGACAGTGATTGCATAAATTGTTAAGTTACATCCTTCCCACGTCGGAATAGCTGATGCTTGTAACGCCCGCATTTGGTTAAGATTTGCAACAATATTCCATTGCTAGAGCTGTACTGCTATGTGTTGAGTGAGAGACATACAAAACATATTTAAATCATACATACTCTGAAGAATTAAGTAATGTTTTAAGTAAACTCATTGCGGAATATCGTTAAGCCATGGAAAACATCAGTATTGTAGAATGGAAATTATAAAATAAATACCTGGGTGCAGTATTTAGTATCAGGTGTCTATGTCTTCAGGCTTTATAAAAAATACCTAATGGGACTTTGCCCAGAGGCTGAAAGTTACTGACTGTCACTCACTTGGGAGTGACCAGAATCGATTCCTTTGCGGCACTGTCCAAGCAGCTAACTACTTCCGGTCTTAGACCAAGTATTCCCTGGGCAATGACTTTAAAGCAACCGCTTTGAAGTTAGCTAGAGTTAGAAGGCGAAACGTTGAGTAACCTAATCGGCATGCTACCACCGATGCGTCTTAGGAAGTAGGTAACAGAAGTTACTGAAGCTCAACATAGGCTCTCCTAGTGGCTTTGGCAGCCCCAAGAAACTAGGATCGGGAGCGGTGGCCTAATAAGCCACTCTCCTTAAACTAAATTTATTATGAAAACACGGAGAATAAATATAACAAGAACCCCCCCAAATGTTGACGACCCCCGCAAACGATATAAGGACCATGATTTAAGGATAGGCACCTGGAAAGTCCGAACTCTTTACAGAGATGGTGCCTCTATCCAACTGGCGGATGTCCTCGACAAATACAAGGCTGACATCACCGCCATACAGGAAATGAGATGGACGGGACAGGGATGCACACGACGAAAGAACTGTGACATCTTTTACAGCTGCCATGCAGAAAGACCCGAATTTGGATGTGGTTTCATAGTCGGCAAGAGACTTCGACACCTGGTCTCGCGGTTTAACCCTGTAAGTGACCGTATAGCCACCATTCGCATCCGGGCGAAATATTTTTACATCACGCTGATTTGTGTACACGCCCCGACGGAAGATAAAGACGATGAGATTAAAGATGCATTTTACGAGCGCCTAGAGGAAACATACGACCACTGCCCTGGCCACGACATTAAAATTGTTCTGGGAGACTTTAATGCAAAAATAGGAAGGGAAGATGTTCTTGGTCCATCGATCGGTAAATTCAGCCTGACGTGTCGGTGTCAGACAACGGGTTTAGGCTGGTTAGCTTCGCAGCGGGAAGGAACATGGTAGTTAGTGGAACCAGATTCCAGCACAAAGATATCCACAAGGCAACTTGGCTATCCCCCGATCAAAACACCAAAAATCAAATTGATCATGTGGTAATTGATGGCAGGCATGCATCTAGTGTCATGGACGTGCGTGTGATCCGTGGTGCTAATATTGGCTCGGATCATTACCTTGTTGCAGCCAAGGTTCGCACAAGATTGAGCAGAGCGAAAAACGCACGTAACCAAACACAAAGAAAGCTGGACATCGCGAAGCTGCAAACCCCAGAGATAGCTACTGCCTACTCCGACCAACTCTCCCAACTTTTACGACACAACGCCTCTACTTCTGACGTCCCCGATACACAGTGGCAGCATATTGCGCATTCCATGGCAACCGCCGCAACAACCGTGCTAGGATATGAAAAGCGGCGTTCAGACGAATCCTGGTACGATGAAGAATGTCGCATAGCGTCTGAGGAACAGGATGCTGCTTACATGGCAACGCTACAGCCAATTGCAACCCGTGCTGTTAGGGAACGGCATAAGGAGAAAGTAAAACGGGCAAGACAGCTATTTAGGCGAAAAAAACGTCAGATGAAGGAACGGGAGAGCGAGGATATAGAGCGATACAGGGATAGAGGTGAGGCCCGAAAATTTTACCAGAAAGTAAGAGCAAATGGATACGGTAATGGCCTCCCCACCTGTAAGGACAGTGATGGAAATCTGGTCACGGATACGCAGAGTGTGCTGCACATATGGAGAGAACACTTCCAGCAACTGCTGGTTCCAGAAGGCAGCGCACGTGAAGTTATCACGCCAATTGTCGACGACGGCTTAGATTGCCCACCACCAAGTCAAGCCGAGGTAAGAAGAGCAATATCGCGGCTGAAAAACAACAAAGCAGCCGGTGCCGACGGTCTGCCCGCAGAGCTCTTCAAGTCCGGTGGCGAGGAGTTGATAACGAGCATGCACCAGCTCCTGTGCACGGTTTGGCTTAAAGAGTGCATGCCCGACGATTGGAATGATAGCGTATTATGTCCTGTGCTGAAAAAAGGTGATCCAAGTGTGTGCTCCAACTACCGCGGGATCAGCCTCTTACCCATCGCATATAAGGTCCTGTCGAGTGTGCTATGTGAAAGACTAAAGCCAGTGTTATCCAACCAGATCGGGCCTTGTCAGTGTGGCTTTAGACCTGAAAAATCAACAACTGACCAGATTTTCACACTTCGGCAAATCCTGGAAAAGACCCAAGAGAAACAGATCGACACGAACCATCTTTTTGTCGACTATAAAGCTGCCTTCGACAGCCCGATACGGCAGAAATTACTTGAAGCCATGGCTGAGTTTGGTATTCCAGCGAAGCTGATACGTCTTTGCGGAATGACGCTGACTGACACGAAGTCTTCAGTGAAGATTGGCAAGGACCTTACGGAGCCATTCTATACCAGACGAGGCCTAAAACAAGGCGACGGCCTATCGTGCGATCTCTTCAACATTGTGATGGAGATAATAATGAGAAAAGCTGCAATAAACACGAGTGGCACTATATTCAACAAAAGCCACATGCTACTCGCGTACGCTGATGACGTAGACATCATCGGTCGAAAACTGCGGGATGTGACTGCAGCCTTCTCAGGTATTCAGAAGGAATCAGCGAAAATGGGCCTAACGGTGAACGAGGACAAAACGAAGTTATTAGTTTCAACGAACAAAGAATCTACTCGTTTGGGAAACTGCGTGAACGTTGACAACTATAATTTCGAGGTGGTAGATAATTTTGTCTACCTAGGCTCCGCCATCAACAAAGAAAATAATGTCAGCCTAGAAATCCGGAGAAGAATCCTGCTTGCAAATAAATGCTACTACGGACTAAGCTAGCGATTGAATGACAGAGCCCTCTCTCGACGAACAAAACTCCAGCTATACCAGATACTGGTTCTACCTGTCCTAATGTATGGCTCAGAATCCTGGGTTATGACACAAGCGGATGAATCGGTTCTGGCGGTATTCGAGAGAAAAATACTCCGTAAAATGTATGGGCCCATCATCGTTATATGAGAGTATCGGCGTCGTATGAATCATGAGCTGTACGAGCTGTACACTGACATTGACGTGGTCAAACGCATTAAGGTGCAACGGTTGCGTTGGCTAGGTCATGTTGTACGCATGGACGAAAATGCTCCAGCTCGAAAAGTCTTCGACAATGAACTCGATGGACGGCGCAGAAGAGGGCGACCTAAACTCCGTTGGAAAGACCAGGTTACTGAGAACCTTACAGAACTCGGTGTGACTAACTGGAGAAGAAGCGCAGAAGATCGAGGCGCTTATAATATTTTTCTACGTGCGGTATATAATCCACTGGGATTGCATAGAAGTACCAGCTAAGTAAGTAAGTAAGTAATTAAACGAAACACTTACAAAGATTTAAGCAATATTCGAAATAAAAACACTGGGAAGCAACTTGTAGATAAATTAACGTAAAACCAGTAAAAAAGTTTCAGTCTGGAAAACCGACTTACATATACCCTATTCCTCGGTAAAACATAAAATTTTCTGGTATATTGATATTATAACTCGATTTATTAAGTGAGCGGAATGGTACATGTGTGTGTAAGGAACAAGAAGGGTGGTGGTTAGACTTCAATTTTTTTCTTTCAAACTTTATCCAGTAACATCTACAATGATTAATTAAATTACTATATCGCTTTTTTTCAATACATATATGTATATCCATGTCGAAAATAATGAATGAAATACGAACTGCCAATAGATGACAATACACAAGTTATATAATGTAATCGTTAATTGTATGCGCATAATATAAAATCATTAAAAATTTATTTTTTTTTAAGTTGTATACATTTTGTTAAACTTGCTATTATAAAGCCACATTAAAGAAATATTTGAAAAGTTCACTGAACACATAAGTAAAAAGTTTAATATACTCAAGAGATTACAACTTTGCTTAAAGTACGACACAGTATGGAGTAAACAACCTCTCATAGCCACATCCACGTATAACTACAAACACACCCTCACATCTGAGAAAAAACACAGCAACAAGAAAACATGGCTGCTGGAGCTCGCTCCAGCAAATGAAATAAATGTTTAACAAACATTACACTTTCGAAATGAAATAAATGAAGGAAGAATAAACAAAAACATAAAAGCTGTTGCAAAGAAAAACACACACATAGAGAAAGGATAACTTACCAACATTTACTAAAGAAAAAGCATTCATTAAAATTGATGAGGCATGCTGTAAATGTCATTGCAGCACAGACACTATTTTACGCAATGCAACTTGCACACATCTGCATAACAACCAAGAGTGCAGACAAACCATAATAAATACGTACACATGTGGTATATATCAAATGTAAAAAATATCGTCGTACTATAAAACAACCACTGCGGGTAATTATTTCATAAATATTATATTTACTATCAAAAAGCATGAACAGACATAAAGTATATACACTTATGACAAAAGTTATTATATCGCATATTCGTTATTTTATAGGAAAACTATATTAATTTTAGAATACTTGTAGAGACTTATAAGCTTATTTATACAACAATTTAATAGATATCCCCATATCTAAGACCATTCATCAGTTTCTGAATTATTCCCAAAGTCCTTATAGCATTTCAAGTAAAAAAAATTTTTCTTCGTAGACCTCAAAAGAATCTCAAAATCAGTGAGCCCCTTTGAAAAGAAGGTGTCATCAGTTTTTGTCCAACAGCTAACTCACACGTCATGATAGCGCTAACCTATATTCGGCAAATAATGTACTTTACTTTACTTTATTATCAGTTTATGTCACCAATGTTGGTTATATCTGCCCTTTTTCAAAAAGAAAAAATTGAAGAAGAAATTGTATTTTTTTTTCACTTTTTATACCTTCACCCTTAGGGATGAGGGTATATATCATTTGATACGAAAAACCAGTAAGAAAGTTTCAGTCGGGCGACCCGACTTACATATGCCATCACCCTCAATAAAATAAAAAAAATTGCTATTATATTGATATTATTACTCGATTTCTTAAGTGGGTGGAGTGGTAAATTTGTATGGGAGGTACTAGAAGGGGGGTGTCTAGACTTCTATGTTTATCCTCCAAAACTTTATCCTGTTATAGCTTTACTAAATACAGAGTTTGGGCACGATAGCGTTGGATGTATTCATATTATTAAAAAAAAAAAAACTTAATTTCCCTTTGCACCCCATGAATGAGGTATGGGATGGCTTCTCGCGTTGTTGTGAATTAACACGCTTTCTATTTTTAGATTCACAACTAACGGTACCTACTTATTTATCGACGAATGCGAACGTCACTGTTTTGAGAAGCTCTTACTCTTACTCTTACTCTTACTAGACACGACGATTGAATCGACGCTTAATACTGCGAAGTTGCTGTCAAACAACATTCGAGGGGAGCCGACAATGAAAGAAAATTTTATTTATTTTTTCTTTTAAGATGACTGGAGCCAGGTTTGAACCTGTGATCTCCCGCATGGTAGTCGCGTGTTCTAACCACTATGCCACGGCCGGTCCCATATTATTACTCCATCTATAAGGTGGGCGGAAAGGTACATTTGTATGGGAGGTCCCATAAGGGGCGCCGCTAGACTTCCAATTTTTTCTCCAAAACTTTATCCTAGAGAGAATATTGATATTATTACTCCATCTCTAAAGTGGGCGGCGTGGTACATTTGTATGGGAGGTACCAGAAGGGGCGTGTCTAGACATCCAGATCTTTTGTCCAAAACTTTATCCTGTTATTGCTTAACTAAATATAGAATTTGGGCACGATCGTGTCAAGTGTATTGATATTATAATTCCATCATCTCGTTGGTAGACTTCAGTTTTTTTTCTCAAAAACTGTATCCTGCTATAGCTTTACTAAATTAAGAATTAGGGTACGAGCGCGATGGATTTATTGATATTATTACTCCATATCTAAAGTGGGCGGAAAGGTGAATTTGTATGGGAGGTACTAGAAGGGGCGGAGCCATGTAGCCCATTTGCAATAGCGTAAGTAGTTTTGGAGAAATATTAACTCCTGCAAAATTTCAAGACATTTGGGTGCGTTTCGAAAGTTATCGTGCGAACCAGCCGGACAGCCACCAGACAGACAGACAGGCAGACAGACAGACAGACAGACGGACATGGCTCAAATGACTAAAAATGTCATGAATTGAATTTGGTTCTAAGAAACCTAGGGTCTGAAGTGACTCCTTCTATGTGTTACACTTTTGGGTCGTATCAAATGATATATACCCTCACTTTTGGGTCGTATCAAATGATATATACCCTCATACCTAAGGGTGATGGTATAAAAAGTGTAACGCATTAAAGGAGACGAGTTAGACCCCAAGTATCTTAAGACCAAATTCGTTTCAGGACTTTTTAAGACGATTGAGCTATGTCCGTCTGTCTGGATGGCTGGCTGGCTGGCTGGATGGCTGGTCAGCAAGATAACTGGAAAATTAAACAGTATTAATATTTTTCAAAGCGAACTTATGGGATTGTAAATGGGCAAAATAGCCCCACCCCTTCTTGTACCTCCCATACAAAATTACCTATTTTTGGATAAATTATATTTCTTTTATAACTTCCAATCGAAAGATCGTAGGATATTTGAAATTGGTCAGTTTATTTATCTTGCAAAAGTTGGCAAACCCTAAGAAAACCGAAACCTTTGCCATTCCCCTTCTGGTACCTCCCATACAAATGACCTAATTGACCATTATAGTTTTACATACATATCTTTTTTGTAAGTAAACTTAATTTACTCAAATTTTGAGTATGATGTTCGCTTATAAAAATAGGACTCAGGAATGAATATGGACTATATCGGTTTACGCCTTCTGGTACCTCCCATACAAAATAACCTATTTTTGGAAAATTAATATTTCTACTATAACTTCCAAACGGACTCTTGGGGGGTAATGAAAATTGGTCGATTAATTTATGTTATTATAGGAGGCAAAACCCCAGAAAATCTAACTATTTGACACATCCCTTCTGGTACCTCCCATACAAATGACCGAACTCACCCCCATAGTCTTACAAACATATTTTTTTTCTAAGTACACTGAATTCAGTAAAGTTATGAGTAATTTGTACGCTTATGAAAATATGAATCAGGAGTGAATATGGACTATGGAAGGGGTGACCCGTCTGGTACCTCCCATACAAAATTACCTATTTTTGGAAAATTAATAATTCTACCATAACTTCCTAACGGACATTTGAGGGGTAATGAAAATTAGTCGGTTTATATTGTGATAGGAGGCGAAACCTCAGAAAACCTAACTATTTGACACACCCCATCTGGTACCTCCCATACAAAGGACCGAACTCACCCCCATAGTCTTACATACATATCTTTTTTTGTAAGTGCACTGAATTCAGTCAAATTATTCGTAAGTTGTACGTATGAAAATTTGAGTCAGGAATGAATAAGGACTGTATCGGTTTACCCCTTTTGGTACCCCCTATCAAAATTCAATATTTTTGAAAAATTAAAATTTCTCACATATTTACAATTGGTACAATTTACTGTACCAAAATTACAATTTAGTGTACCAAAATTACAATTGAGTGTAACGAAAAGTAAAATTCATTGTACCAAGTATTTGTTCGGTCGTGGATTTACTATGTCTAAAGCCACACTGATAATGTCCAATCAGTTTCGCTAGGATGTGATTTAGTCTTTCACAAAACACAAACTTTATTGCATAGGGTGAAATCAGGTCTGAGCTGACCCCGCGATAGTTGGTACACTCATATGGATCGTCTTTCTTACGTACAGGACAGAACACTCAGAACATCGTCGCCGCCCCGAAAAAGCTAAATCGGCTTTCCCAGCTTTATTTTTCTTAAGCCATACAATTGCCGTTTTGGTTTCAGCCTGAGCCCAATTATTTTAAGTGGCACAATCATTTTCGCACTGTACGTTCTAAATAGAAAATTTTCTAAAAAAAATTCATAATAATTTATAGGATGATGGGCAAAAACCCCATTCATATATGTTATCGTTATACTCAGTCTTAAATAAGTTATTTCTCAAATATACTGATACATTTAATACAAGTTGAAAAAAACACTAATTTCCGAGAAAATGTTTAATTATTTTAATATCCTGCTGTTCTCACAACTCATTAATTTTGTCGTGACGACAGCATATGATTAATAGGATTCAATAGCAATTGATATTTAAATTGTTGAACGATGTTTATTTTACTGTTCCGGCGTATCATAGAAGATAACACTAAGCAATTGTTATATAACCTATATGTTTTTATTTAAAATTAATGATGTAGATTGAAACAAAAACAAAACGAAAACAAGTAAAGTTGTTGTTTAACCTACATTGTTTTTTCTATTGCATTATATGGAATCACATTTTTTTCGATTCAATAAAAAGTGTATTTTACTAATTTATTTAACGTAACACATATTTATAATAATAATGGTTTATTATTTCTGCTCTTGTGTGCGTGATAAATCAACGAGAAATTATGTTTTCAATTGCCATAGTTTATTAAAAAACAAGCATATTTACATATTTTGCTTATGTATTATTTATTATAAATAATTTTTTTTTTTGTATTGCTGATTTAGCAAAGGCTGTTAAGTATTAAACAAATATGTACTTACATAGCTAGTGGCTAAGGTAGTTGAGTGTTATACAAATACTAACTTACTTTGGTGGTGGTTCCATCGATAGAAGCAAGGATTTGTATGCCCTATGCGATTACCAGGCAAGCAAATTTTTGAAGATCATTTCGTCGCTATCTCGGTTTCGCATAAAAATCTTTGTCTAAAACTATTCTTAATTATTTTTATACCATCACCCTTAGGGATGAGGGTATATATCATTTGATACGAAAAAAAGTGTAACGCATTAAAGGAGACGAGTTAGACCCCAAGTATCTTAAGACCAAATTTGTTTCAGGACTTTTTAAGACGATTGAGCTATGTCCGTCTGTCTGGCTGGATGGCTGGTCAGCAGGATAACTTGAGTAAACCTTAACGGATCAGTATGAAAATTTACCAGTATTAATATTTTTCAAAACGACTTTATGGGATTGAAAATGGGCAGAATAGCCCCACCCTACCTATTTTTGAATAATTTATATTTCTTTCATAACTTCCCAACGGATATTATAACAGGATATTTAAATTTGGTCAGTTTATTTATCTTGCAAAAGTAGACAAACACTACGAAAACCGAAACCTTTGCCATACCCCTTCTGGTACCTCCCATACAAATGACCTAATTGACCCTTATAGTTTTACATACATATCTTTTTTGTAACTAAACTGAATTCACTCAAATTTTGAATATGATGTTTGCATATGAAAACTGGACTCAGCAATGAATATGAACTATATCGGTTCACGCCTTCTGGTACCTCCCATACAAAATGACCTATTGTTGCACATTTAATATTTCTCCCATAACTTCCAAACGGACACTTGGAAGATAATGACAAATGGTCGGTTAATTTATCTTGCGATAGGAAGCAAAACCTCAGAAAACCTTACTATTTGACGCACCCCTTCTGGTACCTCCCATACAAATTCCCGAATTCACCCTCATAGTCCTACATACATATCTTTTTTTTGTAAGTACAATTAACACAGTCAAATTTTGCGTAACTTGTACAGTTATGAAAATTTGAATCAGGAATGAATATAGATTATATCGGATCACCCCTTCTGGTACCTCCAATACAAAATTACCTATAATTGAAAAATTAACATTTATCCCATAATTTCCAAACGGACACTTGGGGGTAATGAAAATTGGTCAATTAATTTATCTTATGATATGAAGCAAAACCTTACAAAACATAGCTATTTAACGCACCCCTTCTGGTACCTACCATACAAAATACCGAACATACCCCCATAGTTTTAAATACATATATTTTTGTAAGTACAGTGTATACAGTCGAATTTTGCGTAAGTTGTACAGTTATGATAATTTGAATCAGAAATGAATATGGATTATACCGGATTACCCTCTGGTACCTACCATACAAAATTACCTTGTTTGGAAAATTAATATTTGTCCCATAAGCTCTAAACCGGAACTTGGAGGATAATCAAATTTGGTAATTAATTATCTTGTAATAGGAATTATTATTGGGTGATGATATTTATCAGTCAGTTTACCTGACTGAAATTTCTGTACTATTTTTTTATATTCTTTGATTCGACTGAAACCTGAAATTGTTGCATTGTGTTATTTTTTATAGGACAACTAGCTGACCCGGTCCGCGTTGCTGGCCCTAAGCAAACATTAGTGTTGTATTACCACACGATTTAAATAGAGCGCGGAATACCTTGTGTTATCGAATATTGCCATTTTCACCCCCTAAATTTAGAAAAATCCAAACAATGTGTAGCCTATGTTACTCGCGGGGTTATTCGGAAGATTCCCTGAAAATTTCATCAAAATCGGTCCCGCCGTTTTCGAGTCCATACGTTACATACATACACACATCCTGTTTTATATATATAGAAGACAACAAATTCAAATGGTCTTTAATATTTATAAACTCACTCATAGGGATGGGGAATTTTTTATTATATTTAATCAAATTATATATGTATTTCATATTATATTTACGTAAATACACATAACATAGAATTGTTGTTGTTGTCGTCGTTTCTTTTTCCTTTTTTGTGTTAATATCATAGTTTAGTATTACCGTCGTTTTTGTTTATGTACATAAGCAGAAATTCAATTACTAATTTCGTTTAGTTTAGGGAGGGGGGAACATAAATATCATTTGATATGAGTATATAAGTATAAGCTCCAATTCAGTCTACACCTCTGACAACGGATTTGGGCTGGTTCGCACCGCGTCGGCAAGAAACATGGTAGTGAGCGAAACCAGATTCCCGCATAAAGATTTCCACAATGCAATCTGTGAAAAAAAACAGATTGAACAAGTGACAATCGATGGAAGGCATGTCTCAAGTCAAGGTACGCACGCGATTACATAGTGTTAAAAACACTCAAATCCAAACGCAAAGGATGCTAGACATCTCAAAACTGCATACCACCGAGATAACCAGTGCCTACTCCAAGTAATCTCTCACATACAGTGGAACCAAATTATCAATTCTATGATCACTGCCGCAACGAATGTACTGGGTTACGAAAAACCACACTTTGACAAGTCCTGGTTCGATGAGGAAAATTGCGCAATGCCTGAGGAAAAGGATGCTGCATAAACTGCAGCCGATGGCAACGTGTGCGGTCACGGAACGACTTTATAAGAAGATCAGGGAGACGAAACCCCTCTTCAAGCGGAAAAAAATCTATGGAGGAACAGAGAGAGTCAGTATATAAAAAAATACAGGGATTAAGGGGAAGCCCGAAAGTTCTACCAAAAGGTAAAAAGCAAAGGTTTTGAAACAGGCGTCGCCACCTGTAAGGACAGAGATGGAAATCTGGTCACGGACACGCAGAGTGTGCTGCAAATATTGAGGAATCACTTTCGCACTCTGCTCATTCCCAAAGCAGCAAAAGTAGAGATTTCACTTTCCAGGGTGTTGCGTGAAAGATTACCCTTTATGTGGTCGGATGACTACATTTGTTGTAATTTTGAAGTATAACTCTTGTAACTTTTTTGTTACAAAAGGGAATGGTACGAAGTTTTTAGTAGCTTCCTAAAAAATTGTTTTTACCAGTTTAGACTTATAAAACCATTAATAAAAAAATACTTATGATGCCTTCACATCATAATTTTAAAATGACTATCACCTGGCCGGCTGACTACAAATGTAGTCAATATATAAAAGGTATGGAAATTCACCTTATTTTCAACTGAAATATATTTTTTTTGTTTGATGTTTGTTGAAACTTGTGCTTTTAGTATTGATTTTGTTTATTCACAATCAGTTCTAAAGAATTAACGCGAAATACGAAATTATACCTGCTGGGTACGATCTTGGAGAAGACCGCAAGAGAACGACGTAGCTAAATTATAAGATTTTCAGATCGATTTGTTTGCATAGCAGGAGGCCGTAACACGCCAGCGTCATGGTGCAATGGTTGCAAAGTATAAAAATTCATCAAATCATTCCAAATGTCGAATAAAGATCTATATGCTACAATACTAAAAGCAGGCGATGTGAAATCAGGTATTTAACCTATATAGAACTGAGAGCGTTCGTTGAACTTATATTGCTAGCAAGCGTCAACAAATCAATCGATGGGATAAGATGTATTGTGCAGCTATAATGTGCTACAATGTCCAAAGCTATCCCTTCTGATATTTTCAATACAATTTTACCTATTTTTTTAATTTAGTCAGTTTAATTATCTTGAAGTAGTAGACAAATCCTCAGAATGTCGAAACATTTGCCACACCCCTTCTGGTAACTCCTTTATTAATGAGATCACTATATTAATCTTATAATAGTATACAAAGCGTCAGAACGCCCCTCCCCTTCACCCATACAAATGTTGGAATTTAGTGCTGTGGCGGAACGATATAATGGGAAGAGTATGGAGACGGGATGTCTCTTGGTTTGACAGCTACCATACATGAGCAGTTTGACTAGACCAAAGCAGCAAGGTGCGATATAGAGAATGGAAGGTCAGTTATAATATTGTTCCTCTAACAAAGTCTGTAGTTCCGAAAAAAAACAATTCTAAATACATATATGATTGCAAAAAAAACGAAAGTATGCATAGAAGAGATGTACAAAATGGTTTCCGCCATACAACCAAAAGTTAAAGTTGGCGTTGCCTTTGGCAATGTTCTACAATATGCTTGATATGTATATGCGTGTTAGTCTTTATTTATTTGGCCGTGTTCGGGAATATGTCAACCAGAGGGGAAATTTTTTTTTTTTGCTTTTACAAAAAATTTTTGTGTGTATGAAATAAGAAGTGTCTAATAAATCTGGAAAAATCTGTTTTTGGTCGAAAATTGCAAAACAGTGGCAACCCTGGCATGTTTTTTCTAGTAAGCTTTAAACTGAGATTTCAAACAAAATGGATAGGTCACAGAAAAAGGTAAAAACAACCTATTTTGCTCAGAAAATGGCATTGTTTTCTTTTGCAATATATAGATAAAGAATTGTTTTAGTGCTGAAAACAAAAAAAAATTAAAAAAATTTTTCAAATGCACATTTGATGGCAATGAAAACTGCGCAATTTCGGTGTAATGTGAAAGACTAAAATTGGAAAAGTTTAATAACGGTGGTTGGACTCTGGTGTTTTGTTATGAAAACATAACTTTTTCTGAGCTGGAGTTCCTAATATCTGGAATGGGTGGTATTTTAAAGTTTAATGCTGATTTCTCAGTTTAAATTGCCATCAAATGTGTGTAATGTGAAAGACCACTTGAAAGAAAAAAAATACTTAATTTTTTTTTTGGTAGCATCCACTAACAAGTGCAGAAAAAAATAAAAATTACATCGAAAAGGTAAAAAAGGAATGGTAAATACGAAGAACACAAAAAAAAAGAGGGCAGAAGCTATGCGTAAATTGAGAGAAAACCGTAAACTGAAGGAAAGTGAAATGCCAAGAAAGGATCGTGAGTCTCTTGCAGAAAGACGTCGCAAAGACTACGTAAATGCATTCAACCTTACATTTTCAACCATTTCTGTCGAAGAAGTCACTGTTGAAGACTTTTGTAAAATAAACAATAAATTAAATGTTGCCGCCAGCTAGAGTCCGGCAATATCCGCATTTTTTCAACTTCCAAAGAAGGATATAATCAATCTTAAAAAATAAAAAATTAAAATCAAAAGAGAAACAAAATAAAAATAGAGTTTGTTTTTCCTTTTTTTTTTTAATTCCGCAAATACAACCGTTTTCAAAAGAATGTAGTTTTATTTGGCATACGGAACAATAGTGACATAAAACTTTAAAGCTTACTAGAAAAAACATGCTAGGGTTGCAATTTTCGACCAAAAAAACACTGTTGCCAAATTTATTAGACACTTCTTATTTCATACACACCAAAAAATTTTCGCGAACACGGCCAGGTGTGGGCACGCCCTTAAATATTGTCATGCTGTTTTTGAATTTTTTGACACCTTTCTTTTTTTTGCCATAAAAAGATGTTAAAAAACACGGTTTTGTCCCACCTGTCACAAATCCCTCTACCCCCACCTCCCAAACCATGATATTTATTACGATTCCTTAGCCCCAAGACCTAATATTGGTCTTTGGTTGTAAAAAAAATTCTTTAAGAAGCATTTATAAGCATAAAAGTCGTTTTTAAATGCAAAAATTTGTACGATGTAATGTGAAAGACTTTCGATGTAATGTAAAAGATTTGATATTTTTAGTCTTAATGAGTTTTGTAAGCAACATATTTAAACCGTTTAAATGCAATTTCCTTTCTTCATTATTCAACTTTTATCTCCAGTACGGGGACAACCCGTTGTCTATAAGAGCAGAACTTTTAGAAAGTATCTGTCTACCTCAAAAGTGACTTCCAAAATTTGTAATGTGAAAACCCGTCTTTAACTGCTTATACCATGAAAACCATAGGACCTGGAAAAAAAATTTCTTTGAAGAAAATATGCACACTGTTAAGCTTTATAATTTTCATGCATAAAACATTAGCATTTAACTAGTTTCAAACCAATTTTTTCAAATTAGTGTGTACAAATGTAATGTGAAAGACTGCGAACACGGCCATTTGGAAAAGCATAGCCATGTTCAAGACAAAAGCATGAATCGAAACTTCCGGCGGAGCTGGACATAATAGCGTTTCATGTCTCTAATAGAACAACGCATGTACATTAGGGTGGGTCGATAAAAAAAAGTTGTGCCAGTCACCCCCTAGAATGAAAGATGATTTAAAAACGAATTCAAAAAAAAAATTTATTTTTTTTTTGCCACGCCCCTTTTTTGTTTCCTGTGTCTCCATTTATAGCCCGATCGTAATGTGTGGCATATCAATGTTCTTGGAATGACAACAGCTACATTTTCATCTCTGATCACTTTTGACTCCGATGTCAAGTTCTAGAAGGCTCTACCGGAATCTCGGTTTTTACCCCCCTAAGTCGAATTTTTTTCGTTACGATAAAAAAAGTTTTTTAAAGTCCACGATATTTTCTCTTTTACCGTATATATTTTTATCCATAAACAAAAAAGTTACAGAGGTACAGTCAAGCGTATTCAAATAAAGTATACGGTGGATTTGACACATTGCACGAATGATTGAAAATGCTCCAGCTCGAAAAGTTTTCGGCAATAAACTATCTAAACATAGTGTAGAAAATTTATGCGGAGCTCACCACCTTTTTTTAAAACTGTTTATGCCCAAGCAGAAAATCACCCAATGCAACATAGGATATAACTTGCAACACAAACGCATATGTTTGCAAATATAGAAGACGAGTTTAAGCATCTTCACTTATTCATTTAGAATTTATTTCAAGCTCAAGACCATTGAAAGAAGTTTTTTTTTTAGCAAAATGATATTCTCATAATGCCCTGGTAGTCTGTACAGCTGTTTCGGACGAACCACGAATCCTCATCAGCAGACTTTGGTATAATGATTGCAAAATGTTTATCATGTCTTATGCACCAGAATTCACAACAAAATGAGAATTCTTTCTTGAGTGCATAGACTCGAAAAACTTTGCAACCATTCACTATGAGAAAACCATTTGCTTAACTTCTTTCTTGTTTGTTTATGTTGAAAAAGCCGTTGGCTTTCAAACAACATGTTTTTGTTGTTGGTTTCGCAACCAACAGATTTGCCATAAGCATTGTTTCAGCTTAAGAAGTTTCAGCTCATAGTGAATGGTTGCAAAGTTTTTCGAGTCTATGCACTCAAGAAAGAATTCTCATTTTGTTTTCATACCTTTAGTGCCGGCATGTAGATTAAGTTTTTTCTGTATGTAGGACGAAAAACCACTTCTTCCAAAAATCGGAAAACAGACATTCCTCTAAAGATCAAAATTATTTATTTTGATCCGTAGTAGCATAAACCATCTGTATGCTAACTATCTCTTTGGTCATAAAAAAAACATTTTTGTTATGCCTTCTCCTATTGACCGCAAATGAAAATTCCGTTTGAAGCTTCATGTCTTTAGCCATAAAAACTCCTTTTGTCATGTCTTCTTCTCACACGGATCAAGAATAATCCGGAATACTATTTTTGTATTTAACTCGTATTACCATTTTTTGAGATACATCGGTCACCAACGTTTGGCTTAACAAAGTGATGGTCTCACGCGCTGTATGGCATGTTACACCGTCGTGTTGGAACCATTTCTCCTTTAAATAATGTGCAATGACATGATAAATAAAAAAAATCATTGACCGCCCACTGGCTCTAGTTTTTCTACCAGTTGGATTTTATATGAATGTGGGCCAAGATCTTTCCTCAGCATTTGCAGAGACCGAGTTGCTAAGAAAGACGTCGGTTCGATAAATTCGAGTCCCCTGTCACACTAACGTCTACAGCGTCGATGGCTTCTATTAGCTGCACCTCAACTTCACTTCATTATATGCACCCTCAGGTAGAGATATTTTTTTTAGCAATGAGCAATTATTCAGTTACTTCAGACCAATGGGCCCGGCTCTAATTTTTACCTACCATTCCGATGTTTGGAGGACCAAGTCGAAAAGAATAGTATATTTTTGATTTTTTTTATTGGGATCCCGCCCAATATTCTGAAAAATGATTTTTAAAAACTTAATTTCTGTATGGCAACTCTCAGAGGCCATAACTTTTTAACAAATACATAGATTTACTTCTGTAATACCTTATTTAGTTTGTAGGGAAGTCAGTTTTACGCAGAAGGTCTCAAAAAATATATATCTGAAGTTTTCGGTTTGTGCTCATTAAAAAACAAACAAAAAATCTTTATTTGAAATCTTCATGCTTTCCAACGCGAGCTAGAAATTGATTTAAGACACAAAGTTTTTGGTGAAATTTTCTTAAAATTCATCGTAGATTCCGATTTTGGTTACGATTTTTGCGAATAAAAAATTTGGCCCACCTTACTGTTCATATCTTTAGGCGAACAGCAATATACTGTGGAATTTTGACAGTTTTAAACCGTTTGTTTTAAAAAGGGTGTGGAACAGCCCATTTCCGCCCTTACTGTAATTCATACTGCAACAACAACATATGTAACAAACCTCTGATAATTCATGAAATATAGCCTTTTTAATTTTCAAATTGTAGGGGCGGTGCCACGCCCCTTAATCCAATTACAACCAAATGTAGTCAGGAACTATCTGCAGGTCAACAGTACCTCATGCGATCTATTAGAAAAGCCGTTAGAGCGATTTTTGAAAAGGGGGCATGGCACCGCCCCCTAGTTCGCCTAGTTCTGCAGTTTTCGGATTGCGCTCATTTAAAAAACAAAAAAATCTCTAACAGAAATCTTTATGCTTCCCAGCGCGAGCTAGGAATTGATTTTAGAACAAAGTTTTTTTAGTGAAATTTTCTTAAAATTCATCGTAGATTCCGATAAATAAAATCAGTCTATTAGAAAAGCCGTCAGAGCAATTTTTGAAAAGTGGTTGTGGTACCGCCTTCTTCCTCCCTGGCAGTTATTAATACTGCTACAATAACATATATACCAAATCTCATCTTCATACCTCTGATAGTTAATGAGATATACCCCTTTTAATTTTCAAGTTGTATGGGCGGTGCCACGCCCCTTTATCCAATGACAACCAAATATAGCCAGGGACTATCAACAGGTCAACAATACCACTTGGTAACATTTTCGTATCAATCGGTCTATTAAAAAAGCTGTTCGAGTGATTCTTTAAAAGAGGGCGTGGCACCGCCCACTTGCACTTTGTCTGAAATTCTAACTGTGCGAACAACATATATCCCAAATCTCATCTTCATACCTCTGATAGTTCATGAGATATAGCCATTTTGATTTTCAAGTTGTATGGGCGATGCCACGCCCATTTATCCAATCACAGCCAAATATAGCCAGGAACTATCAGCTGGTCAACAGTACCACTTGGTAAAATTTTCGTATCAATCGGTCTATTAGAAAAGCCGTTAGAATGATTTTTTAAAAGAGGGCGTGGCACCGCCCACTTGCACCCTGTCTGTAATTCTAACTGTACGAACAACATATATACCAAATCTCATCTTCATACCTCTGATAGTTAATGAAATATAGCCTTTTTAATTTTCAAGTTGTATGGGCGGTGCCACGCCCCTTTATCCAATTACAACCAAATGTAGTCAGGAACTATCTACAGGTCAACAGTACCTCATGGTAAAATTTTTGTATCAATCGGTCTATTAGAAAAGCCGTCTGAGCGATATTTGAAAAAAGGGGCGTGGCGCCGCCCACTTTTGGAAAAAATAAAACCTTTTAAACCATCCGGAAGCTATAGCGAACAAAACAAAAAAAAAATTTTGAAAATCGGTCCAGCCGGTTTTGAGTTTTAGCGAGACAACTGCACATCAATTCATTTTTATATATAAGATGTAATATAGTATTATATAAGACATCATTTTAACAGGCCAAAAACAGATTTATTTAAAACTGACTTATGATAAGATGATAAATTGTTAACTTCCGTTATCCCTTAATTATTCATCTAAACCTATATGTCCCTTAAAGGGACTTCAAAGTTTCAAAAGATATCATTTCTAAAAATGCAATTTTTTTTGATTTTCAACGGAAAAAAATAGTGTAGCCCAACTTTTCCCTATTTATTATATAAAAAAATAAACTGAAATAAAAAAATTATTAGAAATTTTCCGAACAGAAACAATTTTGGGCATAAACCCATATTGGGTTGTATGGGCGGTCAGCAGAGGGCGTGGCCGATTTGAATGAAACTTAGCACGCATCTTTTGTTTATTCTAGGATTTTTTTTTAAAATTTTACTCTTTTCCTTGGATTAGATTAATTGTTTGATTTTATGCAAAAATTCGATTTGAAATGTTAGAGCGGTGGGCGTGGCTGCTTTTGATGAAATTCGGTTTTTATACCATCACCCTTAGGGATGAGGGTATATATCATTTGATACGAAAAAAAGTGTAACGCATTAAAGGAGACGAGTTAGACCCCAAGTATCTTAAGACCAAATTCGTTTCAGAACTTTTTAAGAAGAATGAGCTATGTCCGTCTGTCTGGCTGGCTGGCTGGCTGGCTGGCTGGCTGGCAGGCTGGCTGGCTGGCTGGCTGGCTGGCTGGCTGGCTGGCTGGCTGGCTGGCTGGTCAGCAGGATAACTCGAGTAAACCTTAACGGATCGGTATGAAAATTTACCAGTATCAATATTTTTCAAAACGAACTTATGGGATTGTAAATGGGCTGAATAGCCCCACCCCTTCTGGTACCTCCCATACAAAATTACCTATTTTTGGAAAATTAATATTTCTTCCATAACTTCCAAACGGACAACCGGAGGATGATTGAATTTGGTAAGTTTATTTATCTTGCAAAAGTAGACAAACCCTAAGAAAACCGAAACCTGTGCCCCACCCATTCTGGTACCTCCCATACAAATGACCGAATTGACCCTTATAGTTTTACATACATATCTTTTTTGCAAGTAAACTGAGATCACTCAAATTTTGCATATGATGTTTGCTTATAAATATTAGACTCAGGTATGAATATGGTCTATATCGGTTCACGCCTTCTGGTACCTCCCATACAAAATGACCTATTTTTGGAAATTATATATTTCTCCAATAACTTCAAAACAGTCACTTGGGGGGTTATGAACATTGGTCGATAAATTAATGTTGTGATAGGAGGCGAAACCTCAGAGAGCCTAACTATTTGATACACCCCTTCTGGTACCTCCCATACAAATGACCGAATTGACCCTTATAGTTTTACATACATATCTTTGTTGTAAGTAAACTGAGATCACTGAAATTTTGCGTATGATGTTTGCTTATGAAAATTAGACTAAGGTATGAATATGGACTATATCAGTTCACGCCTTCTGGTACCTCCCATACAAAATTACCTATTTTTGGAAAATTAATATTTCTCCTATAACTTCCAAACGGACTCTTGGGGGGTAATGAAAATTGGTCGATTAATTTATGTTATTATAGGAGGCAGAACCCTAGAAAACCTAACTATTTGACACACCCCTTCTGGTACCTCCCATACAAATGACCGAACTCACCCCCATAGTATTACAAACATATCTTTTTTCCAAGTACACTGAATTCAGTCAAATTATGAGTAATTTGTACGCTTCTGAAAATATGAATCAGGAGTGAACATGGCCTATATCGGGTCACCCCTTCTGGTACCTCCCATACAAAATTACCTATTTTTTTAAATTAATAATTCTCCCATAACTTCCAAACGGACATTTGAGGGGTAATGAAAATTAGTCGGTTAGTTTATATTGTGATAGGAGGCGAAACCTCAGAAAACCTAACTATTTGACACACCCCTTCTGGTACCTCCTACACAAAGGACCGAACTCACCCCTATAGTCTTACATACATATCTTTTTTTGTAAGTGCACTGAATTCAGTCAAATTATTCGGAAGTTGTACGTATGAAAATTTGAGTTAGGAATGAATAAGAACTGTATCGGTTCACCTCTTGTGGTACCCCCTATCAAAATTAAATTTTTTTTAAAAAATTAATATTTCTCACATAAATTCCAAACCGGCACCTATATCCCCTACACAAATAAGTAAAGTTTTGGACGATTTTGCACCACAAGCAGGGGAAAAAATATACATAAGTAATTTTATTTTAATTAAAAATCTATTCATTTCAATAACTCAAGACTTCAACAATATCTTATATTGGGTGATCTTATATTGGGTGATGGTATTTATCAGTCAGTTTACCTGACTGAAATTTCTGTACTGGTTTTATTTTATTATTTTAGTCGATATAATACCCGGTGCAAAATTTTAATGGTCTTGAACCAACACTATTTAATGATAAAATGGGAGTGGTTAATAACTCATACCCCCCTCCTCTCCTACCGTACCCAGGCACCCACATTCACCCCATGTTAGCAAAAACTTGAGAAAATGTACGAAACTTGTTTTTAATTTATATTTTAACAATTTGTTTACAAGATTACTTTTAAACAATAAAAATATTGAATAATTTCATATAAAATAATATGTAATACAAAATTATAAAAAGGTTAAGGGGGGTTGGTTAAAAATATAACGATAGATACTCTTTGAAATAAAAAAAAGAGATAAAAAACTTTGCGTATTCGTTTTTTTTATAACAGTTTTCAAATTATTAATATTAAGGCTGTTTTTTAGTCACAATACCCTTTAAATGATAACACAAGGGAACAAAATTGAACTTTTTGAGTGTTGTTTGGAATTCGATAGCTGTTTTTTACTAATTTGGGGTCGCTGATTTCAAATCTAATCTCCATTTTTCTCCATCAGCTCGAATTTTTAAGTTACAGGTACTAATCGTATTTTCGACTTTTTTCCAAAAAATTATAGTTCAAAAAATCATAATTTTTTTTCACAAGCCGGATTTTAAAATATTTTTCTTTTTTTTTAAAGATATCGTCGTTACCTTTGAAAAAAAATCAAATTTTTTAATATTACAAAAAAAATGACTGAGTAACGGCTGTTTTATTCAAAAAAAAAAAAAAAAAATTACACAAAAAATTACACATTTTAATTTTCTTCACGCTGAAAGTTAATTGGTTGGGGGCAAATTGTTATTTTTATTAGCTTTATTGAATATCATATTAAGATAGCTTTCTAAAACATGTATGTACATAATAATCGATTGAAAATTGAATGAGTTATGCTAAGTTCGGTGATAACAGCTTTTTCGCAATTTTTTGTTTCTACCCAAAAAAAATTAAAATTTTGTATTTTTAAAAATCATGACAAATTTGCAAATTTATTTAAAGTTTAATTTATAGTTTTGCCTCCTATTACAATATTAATTAACAGACCAAATTTAATTAATCGGCAGGTTTCAATATGGAAGTTATGGAAGAAATATTAATTTTCCAAAAATAGGTAATTTTGTATGGGAGGTACCAGAAGGGGTTATCCGATATAGTGCAAATTCATTCCTGATTTATATTTTCATAACCGTAAAACTTCCGCATAGTTTGACTGAATTCAGTGTACTTACAAAAAAGATATGTATGTAAGACTATTGGGGTGAGTTCGGTCATTTGTATGGGAGGTACCAGAAGGGGTATGGCAACGCTTTCGGTTTTTCTAGGGTTTGTCTACTTTTGCAAGATAAATAAACTGACCAAATTTCAATATCCTCCGGTAGTCTGTTTGGCAGCTATCGAAGATATATTAATTATCCAAAAATAGGTAATTTTGTATGGGAGGTACCAGAAGGGGTGGGGATATTCCGCCCATTTACAATCCCATAAGTTCGTTTCGAAAAATATTAATACTGATAAATTTTCATAACGATCCGTTAAGGTTTGCTCGAGTTACACTTTCACAAACATATTAATAAATGTTATTTTTGTATGGAAATCGTGATTTTTGTAAATTTAGTTATCTCAGTAAATTGTTGACAAAATCAAAAGTTGTGCAGATATTTTAATAAAATAAAGCTCATTTGATTCACACTATATTAAACTAAATGTTTTAAGACAAACACTGTGATTTGTGTTGCATTATTTTTTTTTATGAATTTTTAAAAAACAAAAATTTTTTTAAATTTTTTGTTTTATTTTTTAAAACTACAACGATATCTCTGAAACTACTAAGCCAAATTAAAAACAATGTAGGCACGGATTAAAGATAATTTTGTTGACGAGTTTAAGTTTTTTTTTTGTATTTGAATATGGTGAACCGTTTTCAAGTTATTTAAATATTTGTAGTGGAAGTGCCTTAGTTATGGACATAACGGTATATCGCGAAAAGTCGAGCTGATACAAAAAAACCAAGTGCAGATTTGGATTCAGCGTCCCAAATTACCTTTAAAACAACATTCAGTTCTTAAACAACAAATACCTTGTTCCCTTGTGTAATCCATTTCAAAATTAATCTAGCAATTCAAAACCAGATTTTAATAATTTGGACATAAAAACAACGAGGCCGCTTTGGTCTGAGAGAGATAACACAAAGACGAGCAAAAGTGAGCAGCTGATATTACCAATTTTAGAATCTTGAAATATTAACTAATAAACCAAAAAAAGTCCCATTGGAGACTTCAGGGGGGAACACAACTAAAACTCTAGTTAAAATTTACATATATGGACGAAAGAACACTAAAAATGCAACTGGAAAAATTTTAATTTTATAACAAATCTACAACAAGCTTAACACATTGTTATTATTTTAAAACATAGTTAATACCATGTAATTCAATATTCATTTCGATTTATTTCGACAGAAGTTTTTTTTCTTTTGTTTTAATTAATTTAAAGTTGCACTTAATTTTCCACTTTTCACACTGTATAAACCAACTGTTTACTCGCTCTCTTTTTTGAAGCTGTTCTTAAAGAGTACAGATGGAATAAAACAAAAACACCTATAAATTTTAAAACCTTGTTTTTATAAGAAACAGTGATGCCACACTTGGTGACAAACTTCTGACTTTGATTTTTTATTTTTGGCCAATGGAATCGACCACTGTGCATTATACCAAAGTCTGCTGATGAGAATTCGTGGTTGGATCCGAAACAGCTGTACAGACTACCAGGGCATTATGAGAATATCATTTTGCTAAAAAAAAAACTTCTTTCAATGGTCTTGAGCTTGAAATAAATTCTAAATCAATGTTCAATTCAACAGACCGAATAAAAACAAAAAACAAAAACATCTTCACTTATTGATAATAGTATGTATACGTACTTATGCTTTTAGATTTTGCCAATTATGAGTTTTTATGAAATAGCCCAATTGTTGCATCAATATACATAAATATCAATGAAATTAGCTTGATTTAATATTTTTATAATTTGCACATTTCTAGATTGTAATTTAAAAAAAAAGAAAAATTTTTCACCCAATATCCAATATCCGTTTGAGTATAACCCAAACATGTGTTTGAAATGAAAATGCAATTGATTGTTTTTTTTTTGTCTTTTTTGTTATTTTTAATTATAACTATTTTTTATTATATTTAATCAAATTATATATGTATATCATATTATATTTACGTAAATACACATTACATAGAATTGTTGTTGTTGTCGTTTCTTTTTTTCTTTTTTTTTTTTGTTAATATTATAGTTTAGTATTACGGTCGTTTTTGTTTATGTACATAAGTAGAAATTCAATTACTAATTTCGTTTAGTTTAGTTAGGTTTTTGTTATTTGTTTATTTATTATGTTGTTGTCTTTCTTTGTTCGCATTTATTTAAATTAAATTTAGTACTACATATAAATAATCATAATAATTTCATTTTTTTCACATCATGCACACACACAAACACACACACATTTTGAATGTGTGTGCAAGCGTATGTGTGTTACAATTTTTTGTTGATGTAGTTTTTGTATGAGTGTATGGGTGTGTGTGTGTGAAAGATTTGATTATTAGTTTGGGGCGGGAGTATTTATTTTATATTCAGGGGAAAGAAAAATGTAAGGAAGAGGGAGACTCTTTCAATTAAATTTTTTTTCAATTTCAGTTTGTTTTTAATATGTCTCTGGCTCTGCGTTCGTTTAAGGTGTTTGTCTTTTTTTTATAGTTTTACGGATATTGTGTTATCTGAAGCTTAAAAATTAATTGGATTTTCTTCTCTTCATTGGAATGTTTAATTACTTTATTAAATGTTGTGGTTTCTTTGATTTGTGTATTTATTTAAATGCATTATATTTACTTATTTTTTGGGTTAATTTAATTAGTTAGGCTTTAAAACTCTTATGGTTTTTTTTCTGTTTTCTTTTTATACATAGACAATTTTTTTTGCGTTTTATTTGAAACGTAATTTACAAGTTGTCATCGATACGATTAAATGAGTAATAATAATAATTTTTTCAGATCATAGTGTCATATTTGCAACTGAGGTAATGAAAAATTTACTATCACCATACGAGTAAATAAGTGACAAAAAAAAATTAATTAAACATAACCTTCTGCCACCTTGAGGTAAGTATCTTTAAAGTACTTATGTTATTAAATCTTTACACCTTTTAATAACATATTATTGATTTATGAATAGTTCACCTAAGTCTGTGTCAATTTTATTGCATTGCTTATGATGTGAACCTTTGTGTAAACTTATGAGAATGAATTTGCTAGGACTTAAAGAAACACAAATTTTGTAAAAAATAAGTTAAAAAGAGATTTGTTGTTTATTGACATTGCTTCTGAGTACAATTGGCTTTATGGATTTTAGTTGTATGTGACCAATATTCACACTCTTTCTCTCTCTCTCCACACAGCAGACTTCGATTATTTTCAATTTTGTTCTCTGTTGAGCGCTCACGTGACGCTCGTTCAATGTTCAATGTATAGGGAGAGATACGTGTAATGCACACACAATGAGACTTAGGAAATGACAAAAAGGATCAACGCAAACGGTCTTCATTTGCCTTGTTCACATTTCACAGTGGCTCGTTAAGCTAAAAAATCTGTAACTTTAGAATAAGAACAGGTATCAATAAGTGATTTTATAACAATTACATTGCACAACTGGTGTAATAATGATGAGTGCCACAGAATGGCAGTTAATACTCGGTAAATGAGTATACTTAAGTACATACTCAGAATTTATATACTTATGTTGGATGCAGGGGACAGGGATGCACACGTCGAAAGAATAGTGTCGTCTTTTACAGCTGCCACGCAGAAAGACTCGAATTTGGATGTGTATTCATAGTCGGCAAGAGACTTCGACATCTGATCTCGTGGTGTAACCCTGTATGTGACCGAATAGCCACTATTCGCACCAAGGCGAAATATTTTTACATTACGCTGATTTGTGTACACGGCACGACGGAAGGCAAAGTACCTGGAGGAAATACAGGGTGGAACGCGGTAATTTGCTTATTTGGAATGAAAAAAAATAGTATAAACCTTTTAAAAATTTATTTTATATTTTAATTATATCAAACATTAAGGGAATTTAAGTTATGTATCCTCGAATTGCATTTCCTCAAGAGCCGGCTAAAAGATATCCAGTATCATAGTCAAGTACCGTTCGGAGTTCACAGTTACGGCAAGACGGTTATCCTGGAATAAGTAAAGACCAATGATGCCTACTCGTGATATGGCACACCACATAGTGACGCAGTCCGAATGCAGAGGTCTCTGATGAAGTTCTCTGTGGTTTGTTTACACACCCCCTTAGGTGAAAATGTGCCTTATCAGATAAATACGCTTCAACACAAAATGACCTTTCCTCACGTGTCCAATACATGATGGCAACTGAAAGGCAGATGAATACAAATCTCCCGTCAGCCTTTATAAGCCACGCACACCTTCCACACTCTTCGACCAATGGTGCCACCACAGATTGCAGTGCAAAAACGCAAATTACCGCGCCCCACCCTGTATATGACCATTGCCCTGCACATGACATTAAAATTGTTCTGGGAGATTTTTATGCTAAAATAGGAAGGGAATATGCTCTAGGTTCAGTTGTCGAAAAATTATCTATACAACAACACTTTCGATAATGGATTCTCAGACTAGTAAGCTTCGTGTCTGCATAAACCATGAATCCCTATTCAAAATACAAGAAACCACATTGATTACGTGGTAATCGATGGAAGGCATGTCTCAAGCGTTATGGAGTGCGTGTGATGCGCGGTGCTAACACTGACTCAACTCACCACCTAGTTGCAGCCAAAAAACGCACCCGTTTAAGTAGTGCTAAAAACGCTCGTAACAAAGCCCAAAGGAAGCTAGACATCACAAAGCTGCATACCACTGAAATAGCCAATGTCTACTCCAACCAACTCTCTTAACTACTTCAAACAAATCCCCCTAGTTCTAATGTTCCCGACAACCAGTGGCGCATATTGCGAATTATATGACCGCAACGAGCGTACTGGGTTATGAAAACGATATTCAGCAAGCCCTGATACGACGAAGAATGTCGCGAAATGTCTGAGTAAAAGGTGCGGTGACGGAGCGTTATAATGAAAAGAGCCATTCAGGCAGAAAAAGCGTAGTTGGAAGGAAAAAGAGAGAAACAGGATATCGAAAATTACGGGGATAGAGGTAAAGCCCAAAAGGTTAAAATCAAAAGTTTGAGAACAGGGATCCCTACCTGTAAGGAGAGAGACGGAAATCTGGTCACGGACACTGAAAGTGTGCTACAAATAGGGAAGGAAGACTTTGATTCTATTCTAATTCCCGAAGGCAGCATACTTAAAAAAAATTCAATTTCCCTTTACATCATATGAATAAGGTATGGGATAGCTTCTCGCGTTGTTGTGAATTAACACGCTTTATATTTCTAGATTCAAAAATAACGGCACTGTTTGAGAAGCTTTTACTAGACATGCTGATTGACTCGACACTTTACTGCGACGTTGCTGTCTACAACATCGAGGGAGCCGGCAATGAATGAATAATGTAGATGACTGGAGCGGGAATCGAACCCGGGATCTCCCGCATGGTAGTCGCGTGTTCTTATCACTCTCCCCGAAGGCAGCATAAGTGACGGAAACACGTCAAGTATCGACGACGGATTAAATTGGTCACAACTGAGCCAAAACAAGATCGAAAAGCTTAAAAATAATAAAGCTGCGGGAACCGCTGTACTGCCAGTTGGCAACATGCATGCACCTGCTCATAAACACGATTTGGTTCAAGGAATGCATGCCCGATGATTGGAATCTGAGCATTCTATGTCCTGTGCTTAAGTGTGTGTACCAATTATCGCGGCCTTTTACCCATCGCTTACAAGGTCCTGTCTAGTGTGTTATGTGATAGACAAAAGCCCATCCTAGCGAACACGATTGAACGTTATCAGTGTGACTTTAGGCTTGGTAAATCCACGACCGACCAGATATTCACACTACGACAAATCCTAAAGAAGACCTAAGAGAGGCAGATCGATACATCAAATCTGTTTATCGATTACAAAGCTGCATTGGACTGTCCGATTTAAGCTGAGTTTGGTGTCTCCTCGAAGCCAATGCAACTTGCGGGATGACACTGACTGACCCGAAGTCTTCAGTAAAAATAGGCAAAAATCATACTGACCCATTATCTACCAAGCGAGGCTTTATACAAGGCGATAGTCTGTCCTGCGATCTCTTTAACATCATAATGGAGATGATCATGACAAAAGCTGCAGTAACGAGGACTGATACTGTCTTTAACAAAAGTCAAATGGTGCTGGCGTATGTCGGTGCATTGATATCATTGGCCGTGTAATGCGGAATGTTACTGCAGCCTTTTTCTTTTCGGCAGAAGTTGGTCTGGTGATAAATGAGGACAAAGCCAAGATATTTGTTTCAACACACATTGAGTCTACTCGTTTGAGACGCTGCGTGAACGTTGAGAACAATAACTTTGAAGTGGTAAATTATTTTTTCTACCTTGGCTCCGCCATAAACAAAACTAATAATGTCAACCTGGAAAGAAAAGAGTATTAATCGCAAACCGCTGCTACTAGGCGCTAAGCAAAACGTTTAATAACAAAGATCTCCCTCGCAAAACAAAGATCCTACTGTATTAGGCACTAACTCTACCTGTTTTGCTCTAATGCGCAGAATCCTGGGCGGATCTACCTCTACTGGAAGTCTTCGAGAGAAAAATACGTCGCAAAATGTTTGGACTCATCATCGTTAACGGCGAGTACCGTCGTCGTATAAACCATGAGCTGTACAAGGACATCGTCGTAGTTAAGCGCGTTCAAATACATCGAATACCTGGCTTCGATACGTTGCACGAATTCATAAAAATGCTCCAGTTCGAAAAGTCTTCGGCAATAAACTCGATGTGTGGCGCAGAAGGGTGAGACAAAGCATCGTTGGATGAATCAGAAGGATGGAAATGATATCTACATATGGTGTTACAAACTATCTACGAGGCGCAAAAGACGGAATCGCTTGGAATTCTTTTCTACGTGCGGCTACAAATGGATGAAATCTGTTGTTACTTGCATATGAAAAGGATTAGAATACTGCGCACCCTCAATTACTTAGTTTCATTCAGAGGGCATCTGATATTTTTAGATGTTTTTCACTTTTATATATTTCGCTCTATACTCTTACTCTTATTTTTTTTTTCAACGACAGTCAACCTGACAGTAGTTTAAACCTACTACATTGCAGACGTTGTACAAGGAAAGTTTAAAAATTGTTAAATTCGGCCTCAACAATTTTTAAACTAACATTTCAACAGTACTCCTTCGCAAGAATTTTGTCATTCTCTGATAAGTACCGTCGAAAATTTGAATCAATTCACATAATGGTATATTGAAATAAATTACACTTTGAACACTTCAAACGTTTTCTTTTTCTGCACTTGCAGTTTCAGCAAATCTCACGTAGTTCAAATATCATTACATCCAGCAAATATGACACTTATGTGTAAACAATCAAACATATAACAACAACAAAATCATTTGTAATACAAATAAAATATATACAGATGTATGTATATATATGTAAATAATATTAATAAATAAGGAATTATCAGAAATTATATAGTTAAAAACACTTTGTTAAAATTATGTCACATTTTATTATATTGTATAATGTTCATTTATTCAATTTATTGTTATTGTTATTTATTTTAAATACTATTAAAACATTATTAAACTTAAATTTATTTAAATTATGTGTATTTTGTTGTTGTTGTTGTAGCTTTATCCTTTCGTTTAACTTTAATCAATATTATTTCATCATGATAGTGAAAATGTTGTGTTGTTGTTGTTGTTATTCTTGTTGTAATTATTAATCGGTTGTGTTGGCAGATACTTCTTTTTATTATTTTTGCTGTTTTTGGTTTTTTTTTAGTTGCTGCTGGGAGTTTTTTGTGTTTTTTATTTAAGTTTAGTGTGTTTTTTTTGTATATTAATAAATTTTGTTTGGTTTTTTCTTTGTGTTTTTTTTTCTCTGTTTTGGTTTTGGTTTTGTTTGATGTTTTATTCAGTTTAGGTTGCGGTAACTAACACTATCTAAGCATGTCATGTCCTATGACCACCAATCATAATTACGCTGAATATTAATACAAGACTACATGCTGAGTAGGTTTTTGTGGTAACGGGTGCTGATGAAGTAACCGCTGATGCCGAGGATTCACCTGAAAGTAGAAAGAGCACACAGACACACACACACAAAGTTATGAGTTATTGTTTTCGTACTAGTATTATTATTATTATTAAAAAGGAATATCATAAATGTTTGTCGTGGTTGGGTGTGGATCGCTCGTCATGTTTAGGTTGGGGTTTCTGTGGGGTTGAGATATGTTCATGTGTACGTTCGTAATTAAAACTTATGAACTTTATTAAATGTGTTTCATAAATTATACTTTATTGGTGAATGATGATGTCGGCGATGATGACGACGACGATGACTACCGTTTTAAGTTGTCGACTGTGTGTTATATATATATATAAGTATGGATATATGTCATTAGTTAATACTAGTCTGCAAGTCATAAATTATTATTTCTAAGAGCTGTTCGTATTAAACGAGAATTATTTTATTACTACCAAATGCATAAATTTGTTAGGCAGTAAACTGTCAGCAATTAATAAATGAGCTTAAGCTTGGCGTGCTCATTTTATTCAGCTGACCCGGCAGACTTCGCCCTGACTCTAAAATTATGGAACTGTTAGAATTAGTTACATTTAGTTTATTACTTTGGTCTCTGAAACGTTGCGGTTTGATGGTTGGCGGGGTTTTTACTATTTTTCCTCGACAATAATTTCATTCTATAGCTCAAATCAAATAAACTGAATCTCATTTTTATGTATCTATAAAACTAGTAGAATATTTTCTCGAAGTGCCAAAATGTGTTGGCTACACAGCACACGGTGGAATTGTGGTATCAAACACCTATTTTTATACCATCACCCTTAGGGATGAGGGTATATATCATTTGATACGACCCAAAAGTGTAACACATATAAGGACTCACTTTAGACCCTAGGTTTCTTTGAACCAAATTCGATTAATGAATTTTTAAGTTGTTTGAGCCATGTCCGTCTGTCTGTCCATCTGTCTGTCTGCCTGGCTGTCCGGCTGGTGCGCACGAAAACTTTCGAAAGACGCAACCAAATGCTGTGAAATTTTGCATAAGTTAATATTTCCCCAAAACTACTTACGGTATTGAAAATGGGCTACATGGCCCCGACCCCTCTGGTACCTCCCATACAAATACATTATTCCGCACACTTTAGAAATCGAGTAATAATATCAATACACCCAATGGGATCGTACCCAAATTTATAACAGGAAAAAATTTTTGGAAAAAAAATTGAAGTCTAACCTCGCCCATTCTGATACCTCCCATACAAATGTATCTTTTCGTCCACTTAAGAGATGGAGTAATAATATCAATAAATCCAACGCATTCGTACCCAAATTCTTTATTTAGTAAAGCTATAGCAGGATATAGTTTTTGAGAAAAAAAACTGGAAGTCTAGCCACGCCCGATCTGGCACCTCCCATATATATCTCTTACCCCCCACTTTAGAAATAGATTAATATTATTTAAATACCAAAGGCAATTGTGCCCAAATTCTGTATTTAATAATGTTTAAGCAGGATAAAGTTTTAGAGAAAAAATCTGGAAGTCTAGGCATGCCCCTTCTGGTACCTCCTATACAAATGTACCACTCCGCCCACTTTAGAGATGGAGTAATAATATCAATAAACTCGACACGATCGTTTAAAAATTCTGTATTTTGTTAAGTTATAGCATGATAAAGTTTTGGAGAAAAAATTTGAAGTCTAGCGACGCCCCTTATGGTACCTCCCATACAAATGTACCTTTCCGCTCTCTTTAGAGATGAAGTAATAATATCAATACAACCAACGCGATCGTGCCTAAATTCTGTATTTAGTAAAGCAAAAACAGGATAAAGTTTTGGAAAAAAATATGTAAGTCTAGGCACGCTCCTTCTGGTACTTTCCATACAAATGTACCACTCCGCCCACTTTAGAGATCGAGTAATAATATCAATATAATAGAAAATTGTTTGTTTTATTGAGGGTGATGGTATAATTCAACTTGTGATCTTACATAATTCAACTTGTGATCTTTTCAATATTATTCTAGCGAAAATTCTACATGATGCTGTAGTTGGCAGAATCTGGTCTATACACATGCTACACTCACATGAAGTAACTACAAAAGTATGGATCTGCAAAAATTGTTTTGGCAGTTAATCAAGAGAAAACATAGCTGATGGTATCAACGAACGTAAAGTTAAAGATACTAGGACAATATGCGAACGTTGGTGACTACAATATCGAGAAAGTATGAAATAGGTAACACAAGTTACGGAAACTCAATACAACAGCTCGAGAGCGGTAGCTTAATAAGCCACTCTCCTTAAATTGAAACTATTATGTCAGCGCAAAGAAAACAAAAAACAAGAATCCAGGAAGAGGACCATGATTTGCTGATACGCACTTAAAATGTCCGAACTCTCTAAAAGGGTGTTGATTCTATCCAATTGGCGGATATTCTCGACAACTATAAGACTAACATCACCGCCATACAGAAATTCGATGAACGGGACAGGGATGAGTAAAGAGCTCTAACATCTTTTACAGCTGTCATGCAGAAAGACACGAATTTGCATATGGATTCATAGTCGGCAACAGACTTCGACATCTGATCTTGAGGTTTGACTTGAAAGTGACCAAATAGCCACTAACTGCATCAAGATGAAACATTTTTACATCACGCCGATTTGTATACATGCCCCGGCGGAAAACACAGATGAGGACATTTAAGATTGATTATATGAGCGCCTAGAGGAAATATATGACCGCTGCCCTGGCGCTGACATTAAAATTGAGGGGCTTGCAGCAACAACGAGTTAACTCCATTTTGTTTATCTCCCTTGATAGTTCTCAAGGTATCCGCTTTATTCGTTTGGGGCAACATGGAGGCGCTGACTTTTTGTTTCCCCAAATGATTGTCGTAAAACAGCATGGATATAACAGTGGCGATGTTACTTGGCCGGCCTCCAAACGACAGATCCCTCTGCTAGTTGTAATTTTCAGAAAATCTTTTTTGAAAGCTCCTTACATTATAAAACCTGATGATATGAAAGATAAGAACGCCATAACTAAATACAGAGGTTTCATTTATGATGTGGAGCCCGTTAAACAAGGAACCATCAGTTGCAGCTTTACTGTACGCATACAGGAAGCCCATAGCGTAAAAATCCGCGACAACAGAAATAAGACATCGCTGACTCTCGAAAGTCTACAACAAGCATACAGTAGTCCTCTATCGTTGAAACCTGCCAAACTAAAAGACGTGAAGGAACTCGCTGAGAAGTATGTTGGTCACAACGAGATGTGAATCTACGATGATCTATATTCGAATAATGATGTCGACTATACAGAAGAAATCGCCGACACCGAAAGCTTTAGTCATTAGTAGTTTTGCATTAGTTTTTCTTTGGAGATTTTAGTTAGTACTGTTCTTTTCTTGAAATAAACCAATTTTCTATAAGATTTCCCATATTCAATGCTTCCTTACTTTATTAGGAAAGTAATTTTCAATTGTTTGGGCCAAAAAGGAGTTAACTCTAGAATACAATTGACTGTAGAATTGCGAATTTTACGAATATCGTAATGGAATTTGGCCAAAGCTTGTAGTGATACGTTACAAATAATAAGGCAGAGTCACAGACGATTTAAATGCATTCTCTATTTTTGAACAGTTTTTTTTTATTTTCCAAACAATTATAAAAATTGGAGTAAACTCGTTGTTGCTGCATACCCCCAAATTGTTCTGGGAAATTTTAATACTAAAATAGGAATGGAATATGCTCTTGGTTTAGTAGTCGAAAAATGCAGTCTACACAACTACACATCCAATAACGGAATCAGACTGCTAAGCTTCACGTCAGAAACACCCACGGTAGTGAGTGGGACCAGATTCCCGCATAAAGGAAATCTGGATATCCCCGGAGCAAAGAGACCAGATGATTACGCGGTAATAGATGAAAGGCGTGTCTGCAGTGTTATAGACGTGCAAATATTGACTCGGATCACCATCTAGTTGGAAGCCAAGATACGCAAGCGATCAGTAATACTAAAAACAATCGCTACCTAACACAAAGGAAGTAAGACACATAACCATTGCCTATTTCAAACTATTCCTATTACTCCAAACAAACCCCCTAATGCTGATGTTCCCGACATACAGTGGCATTATATTGGGAATTCTATGCCCACTGATCGCAATGACCGTACTGGGTTTATAAAAAACTACGCTCCACACAAGCCCTGTCCGAAGGAAATGCATGCTACATGCAGAGCAAAACTGCAATCAATGGTGACGCGTGTGGGTGACGGAACAATATAATGATAAGAGTGACAAAAACGTCTCTTCAAACATAAAGAACGTCTATGGAAAAAACAAAGAGTCAGGATATCGAATATTACAGGGATAGAGGTGAAGCCCGAAAATTCTATCAAAAGGTCGAAAGCAAAGGTTTTGGAACAGGCATTCCCACCTGTAAGAACAAAGATGGATATCTGGTCAGGGGACATGCACAGTAGGGTAATAACTTTTTTGGACAATATTCTCCCCAGGGCTTTTCTAATGGCAAATATTGTATTAATGATAAAAAAAAACTATTTCAGTTCAATTTGCTAAAAAAATCTTACGCACCGACAGCGATTTTCTAAAATGCCTTTAATATAGGTTTTTTTTAAATATGGTTCATAGCATATGTAAGTATTGTAAACAAATAATAACAATAAATTATTTAAAGTAGGTATTGCTAGATATAAACTTTAGGTTCAAAATACGCGATGTTTTACAAAGCGGATATATATCTTGTACTATTTTTATTTACTAAAATTGTTTTTTGTAAACTTTGTTAGATTCAAACTTTAACGCGTTTGGTGCGTAACCTTTTTTAACGATAGCGAAAAACTAAAAACGCAGTTCTTAATATTTTTCGATGTCCTTCACGATTTTGTCTGGGGAGATTTGATGTTTGCAAAAAATGCAAAAAGTTAGTACCCTAATGCACAGTGTGCTGCTTCATATTCGCAGCACACTGTGCGTTCCCAACTCTGTCGTTTTCAAAGGCAGCGTAAGTGACAAAATCACGCCAATCATAGACGATCGAGTAGATTGTCACCCACAGTGCCAAAACGGCTTAAAAACAATAAAGCTGCGGGAGCCGATGGACTGCTGGGACAGCATTATAAAGTCAGCAGCGATGAGCTGACAACGTACATGCATTAGCTCATAAACACGATTTGGTATAGGGGAATGCATGCCCGCTGAATGAATCTGAGTGTTCTAATGTAAAAGACTAAAGCTTATCCTAGCAAACATGATTTGACCTTTTCAGTGTGGACTTAGACCTGGTAATTTCCATGATCGATATTGACGGTATGACAAATCCTGGTGGAGACCCAAGATTAGATGCTATGTCTGAGTTTGGTATCCCCTTGAAGCTGATTCGACTTTGCGAGATGGCACTGATTGATACGAAGTTTACAGTAAAAATAGGCAAAAATCTGACAGCGCCAATTTACCAAACGAGGCTTTAGACAGGATGATAATCTGTCATGCGATCTCTTTAACATCATAATAGAGATGATCATGCAGAAAGCTGCGGTAACACAAATATTACCATATTAAATAAAAGTCGCATGCTGCTTGCGTATGCCAATGATATTGATATCATTGGCCGAGGCCTACGGCATGTTACTGCGGCCTTTTCAAAGATTGAGAATAGAGTATACAAAACCGAAACCGGAAAACCGGCAAACCGGTTTTTTTGTTCAAAACCGTCAGCCGGTTTTTAACAAATATAGATTTTCGAATAACCGGTTTAACCGGTTTTTTTGAGGTCGGTTTTTCGGTTTTGACGGTTTTTTGAAAATATGAAAATCACAGCATAACAACATATAATATGCTCAATGCTTGCTGTAAAGTCACATTTAAAGATAATTTTCTGACATTTAACGATGTAAGTGTGAAAAAACAGCAAGAAGTGCAGATAGAGAGTTTAAATGTTCCACAAAAAATCCCTTAAATTTCATTGAATACATCTGATATCGAAGATGCACTAAAACATGAAGAAACATAGATGAGATGGTCGGACTTTTTTAGGTCCCTGTTCACACAGTGATTTGAAAACAAAGTGATTAGTAAAAGTTGGAGATATTGATTTTTGTCTTAGATCACCCTAAGTAGAATTTCTCAGCAACATTTTTGTGGAACATTTGAATGTTGCAAAGTCCTATTATAATGCCCTTTTCAGACTTTTCTTGAAATAAGGACACGTAAGGAGTCGATAAGAATAATTCAATTCAATCACAACACCTGGTATCGAAAAAGCACTAAAACGATAAAAAAAAACATTGTGTTTTATGACCTATTTCAAACTTAATTTAAGATTAAACTAAAAATTTACCTGAGGAATATATTAGGAGACGTATAAAAAATTTTATGAATGGCTGTATTTAATAAAAACCAGATTATTAGTACGATAATATAAACAATACGTTGTTTTTAACATTTCAAAATTAAATTTGTAATGATAGTAACACTTTTTATTACTTTTGTGCACAATTGAAAAACCCGAAAAAAACTGGTTAACCCGGTTTTTTCTTAATTTAGTATTCGAAAACCGAGTTTTTGGAATAATGTAAATTTCGAGTAAAACCGAAACCGGTTTTCGAAAAAGTCGAATGTTTGTATACTCTAATTGAGAAGCAACCAGTAGAAGTGGGTGTGGTAATATAAGAGAACAAACCCAAGTTATTTGTTCAACGAACTAAGAGTCTACCCGTTTGCGCGAATGTTGGCAACTATAACTTTGAAGTGTTGGATGATTTTTTCTACCTTAGCATTGCCGTAAACAAAAATAATTACATCAGCCTGTAAATCAAGAGAAGTTTTTGATCGCAAACTGCTGCTTATATGCTCTAAGCATGCGATTTTATAACTAAGCACTCGCTCGACGAACATAGATCCAACTCATTCAGACACCGATTATTCGCGTCTTGCTGTACAGTGCAGAATCCTGGGTAATAACAAAAACGAAGTAATCTATGATGCATTCCTTGAGAGAAAAATACTTTGCAAAATATTTGGACCTATCATCTTTAACGGCCAGTACCGACATCGAATAAACAGTGAGCTGTAACACCACATCGTCGTAGTCAAGCGCGTTCAAATCGAGCAAGTGCGCTGGATAAAAATGACCCAGCTTGAAAAATTTTCAGCAATAAACTCGATAGGCGCCTTAGGATGGGCGACGAAAATTTCGTTGAATGCACCGGTTAAAAGAGCTGTTATCTAAACTTATTGTGACGAACTATCTACGGAGCGCAAAAGACCGAAGCGCTTGGAATTCTTTTCTACGTGCGGTCAATGATGGATGAATTTTTGTTGAAGAATTTTCAGACTCTTCAATACCATGCTCGCAAGTCTGTTCAGGCCGATTTGTTGTCATTTTATGCAATTGCTTAGAAGTCGGCGTCGACAACAAGGTTCTAACCAAGACCACCAGCAAGATAGTCCCTTATTCTAACCGTTATTCCAAGAAAGGGAGTGAAGTTAAATACGTTTTTTAAATACGTTTTTAGCGAAGACACAAACCCCAAATATGGAATTCATCAAAACGAGTTTGTAATGAAAAAAATATATATCAACTTGAAAATAGTTAACAATTATTGAAAAATAGTGAATAATACTAATATATAAAGCAATAAATAAATACATTTGTTAAATTTGTAATAAATAATTTCCTTTCTAAATACATGTGGTATAAAAGATACTTAGCATTACCATATTCGGGGGCCCAGATTGGGCACTAGGGGCAGAGAGGAATGAAAGTCCTTTGCATCACGTCATAGCCCCATGGGAGTAGGTCACTCCCATATCCAAGATATATCAATCGTCTGTTTCAGATCAGAGATATATCACAAAGTATTTGCGATATAAATGATATTTAGTATTAGCGTATTTGGGGGCCCAGATTGGGCACTACGGGCAGAGAGGAATGAAAGTCCTTTGCATCACGTCATAGCCCCATGGGAGTAGGTCACTCCCATATCCAAGATATATCAATCGTCTGTTTCAGATCAGAGATATATCACAAAGTATATGCGATATAAATGATATGTAGTATTAGCGTATTTGAGGGCCCAGATTGGGCACTAGGGGCAGAGAGGAATGAAAGTCCTTTGCATCACGTCGTAGCCCCATGGGAGTAGATCACTCCCATACACAAGATATATCAATCGTCTGTTTCAGATCAGAGATATATCACAAAGTATATGCGATATAAATGATATTTAGTATTAGCGTATTTGGGGGCCCAGATTGGGCACTAGGGGCAGAGAGGAATGAAAGTCCTTTGCATCACGTCGTAGCTCCATGGGAGTAGGTCACTCCCATATCCAAGATATATCAATCGTCTGTTTCAGATCGGAGATATATCACAAAGTATATGCGATATAAATGATATGTTGTATTAGCGTATTTTGGGGGCCCAGATTGGGCACTAGGGGCAGAGAGGAATGAAAGTCCTTTGCATCACGTCGTAGCCCCATGGGAGTAGATCACTCCCATACACAAGATATATCAATCGTCTGTTTCAGATCAGAGATATATCACAAAGTATATGCGATATAAATGATATTTAGTATTAGCGTATTTGGGGGCCCAGATTGGGCACTAGGGGCAGAGAGGAATGAAAGTCCTTTGCATCACGTCGTAGCTCCATGGGAGTAGGTCACTCCCATATCCAAGATATATCAATCGTCTGTTTCAGATCGGAGATATATCACAAAGTATATGCGATATAAATGATATGTTGTATTAGCGTATTTGGGGGCCCAGATTGGGCACTAGGGGCAGAGAGGAATGAAAGTCCTTTGCATCACGTCATAGCCCCATCGGAGTAGGTCACTCCCATATCCAAGATATATCAATCGTCTGTTTCAGATCAGAGATATATCACAAAGTATATGCGATATAAATGATATTTAGTATTAGCGTATTTGGGGGCCCAGATTGGGCACTAGGGGCAGAGAGGAATGAAAGTCCTTTGCATCACGTCGTAGCTCCATGGGAGTAGGTCACTCCCATATCCAAGATATATCAATCGTCTGTTTCAGATCAGAGATATATCACAAAGTATATGCGATATAAATGATATGTAGTATTAGCGTATTTGAGGGCCCAGATTGGGCACTAGGGGCAGAGAGGAATGAAAGTCCTTTGCATCACGTCGTAGCCCCATGGGAGTTGATCACTCCCATACACAAGATATATCAATCGTCTGTTTCAGATCAGAGATATATCACAAAGTATATGCGATATAAATGATATTTAGTATTAGCGTATTTGGGGGCCCAGATTGGGCACTAGGGGCAGAGAGGAATGAAAGTCCTTTGCATCACGTCGTAGCTCCATGGGAGTAGGTCACTCCCATATCCAAGATATATCAATCGTCTGTTTCAGATCGGAGATATATCACAAAGTATATGCGATATAAATGATATGTTGTATTAGCGTATTTGGGGGCCCAGATTGGGCACTAGGGGCAGAGAGGAATGAAAGTCCTTTGCATCACGTCATAGCCCCATCGGAGTAGGTCACTCCCATATCCAAGATATATCAATCGTCTGTTTCAGATCAGAGATATATCACAAAGTATATGCGATATAAATGATATTTAGTATTAGCGTATTTGGGGGCCCAGATTGGGCACTAGGGGCAGAGAGGAATGAAAGTCCTTTGCATCACGTCGTAGCCCCATGGGAGTAGATCACTCCCATACACAAGATATATCAATCGTCTGTTTCAGATCAGAGATATATCACAAAGTATATGCGATATAAATGATATTTAGTATTAGCGTATTTGGGGGCCCAGATTGGGCACTACGGGCAGAGAGGAATGAAAGTCCTTTGCATCACGTCGTAGCTCCATGGGAGTAGGTCACTCCCATATCCAAGATATATCAATCGTCTGTTTCAGATCAGAGAGTATATCACAAAGTGTAAGCGGTGTAAATGATTTTGCTAAGAAAAAAAACAATTTTAGTTAAAAAAAAATGTATTCCGACCGGTCGCGAATTCGAACCGTGACCGTAATGTAGCAGGCGCTCGTCGCTACCAGTTACTCCAACGTCCCCTCATAACCGGTATCAATATTTGGTTAAAGATACTGATGTTGAAATATGTTGCCAAACAATCACTCTTCCTGCCAATAATGTGAAATTGGTACTAGAATATTTAAGCTTTTTTAGTATGCATTGTATTGTTAAGTTAATTAAATTCAAGGACATTTCGATTGAACTACAAATATTATTTTAACAAAATTCAAAAAAAAAAACAAAAAAAAAAAAGTCTACCCCCACCGGGAATTGAACCTGGGTTACAAAAAAGATAATTACATATTTCTCCCACTTACTTCCAACTTACACCATATTTACTCGGTCATGCGTATGTGCGCATGCGGTACTTTTATACATGACATCCATCAAGAGAAAAATAAACCTTGAATACAATGTTGCTATGCGCGTGCCGTTACCAGTTACGCCACCGTGAAGGAAAGCAGAAATGGTGTTGCCGACCAAATTGTATGCAATCACTCTTGTATACACGTCATTGTGATGTGCATTCAGCTATGTCTGTCACATAATAAGAAATTAAAAACAATAACAAATATGTCTTCCCAAGTATGCTTTTATTGTTATTCTAGGAATTAAACGTAGCTCTGCAATAAGTAAATGTAGATACAAAGGCAATTAAAAAAATTATTTAAGAAAAGTACAAGGACATACACAATGAAAAACAAAAAAAAAACAGTTTTCTCCAAAATCAAGAAAACTTTAATAAAAAACAATTTTGCGTTAGCGGTGCACAACAACCCCACCGGGAGTCGAACCTGGGTTACAAAAGAAGTGGTCAACATTACTTCGATCTTCTTCCAACCTACACCACGTTGGCTCGTCGATGTGCGAGTGCTACTTTTGAATATCACATCCTGCATAAGAAAAAAATCGTATAATATTTAGCTGTACCATATATAAAAAATGCATCTCTGTAGGATTTATTAAATTTGGAATTCGGAGTTGCCATCACCATCGATTTTGCTGTATTAAAATTTTTTTATAATATATGATATAAGTATTTAGAAATAACACCACTATTAGTGCTAACAGGCTTAATTGCTGTATATTTCTTAATAAAGATTTAAATAAAATATTTATACTTACATTTTTAAAGTTATTATAAGAAAAAATGCTAAAAAAAATATTATTTCCAATTCAATGTCTCATGTCAATGTGCTATTGCTTTTTGAAATTTCTAATTGATTGCTAGTTTTACATCTTTGTTAGAATTTTAAACTTTCCATATTTATCCCTCTCGCTCTCTCTCATTTGCGAATGATTCTGACGGTGTAATCTGACACATTGTAATTTATTTTTCTTTTCAGCTTGGTGTAATAGATTTTGGCAGCTCAAAACACGGCGCGACATTTGTCGCGGCATGTGTGTGTACATTTATGGCCAGATATATTTACAGAAATGTAATATTACACATATTTTATTGAGCGATGTCCAATTACTAGGCAATTATTGACCAAAATAACACACAAGACACACTTGTCTTACGGGAGAAAAAGTCATAAAAAAACGGCGAGCGGAGCTGAAAATGTGAGAGATGTAAAATTATGAATGAAAATGGTTTTATTGGTGTTCATTTTTTAAGGTGCTCAAAACAAGGACTGTTGCATCTTTGGCACGTGCATCCATTTGTATACATTTACAACTTTGTTACACTTTTTTTTGCTCTACCTGAGCAAAGAAAATAAATTACAATGTGTCAGATTACACCGTCAGAATCATTCGCAAATGAGAGAGAGCGAGAGGGACATCGCTAATTGGACATCGCTCAATAAAATATGTGTAATATTACATTTCTGTAAATATATCTGGCCATAAATGTACACACACATGCCGCGACAAATGTCGCGCCGTGTTTTGAGCTGCCCAAAATCTATTACACCAAGCTGAAAAGAAAAATAAATTACAATGTGTCAGATTACACCGTCAGAATCATTCGCAAATGAGAGAGAGCGAGAGGGATAAATATGGAAAGTTTAAAATTCTAACAAAGATGTAAAACTACAATCAATTAGAAATTTCAAAAAAGCAATAGCACATTGACATGAGACATTGAATTGGAAATAATATTTTTTTTAGCATTTTTCTTATAATAACTTTAAAAATGTAAGTATAAATATTTTATTTAAATCTTTATTAAGAAATATACAGCAATTAAGCCTGTTAGCACTAATAGTGGTGTTATTTCTAAATACTTATATCATATATTATAAAAAAATTTTAATACAGCAAAATCGATGGTGATGGCAACTCCGAATTCCAAATTTAATAAATCCTACAGAGATGCATTTTTTATATATGGTACAGCTAAATATTATACGATTTTTTTCTTATGCAGGATGTGATATTCAAAAGTAGCACTCGCACATCGACGAGCCAACGTGGTGTAGGTTGGAAGAAGATCGAAGTAATGTTGACCACTTCTTTTGTAACCCAGGTTCGACTCCCGGTGGGGTTGTTGTGCACCGCTAACGCAAAATTGTTTTTTATTAAAGTTTTTCTTGATTTTGGTGAAAACTGTTTTTTTTTTGTTTTTCATTGTGTATGTCCTTGTACTTTTCTTAAATAATTTTTTTAATTGCCTTTGTATCTACATTTACTTATTGCAGAGCTACGTTTAATTCCTAGAATAACAATAAAAAGCATACTTGGGAAGACATATTTGTTATTGTTTTTAATTTCTTATTATTGACAGACATAGCTGAATGCACATCACAATGACGTGTATACAAGAGTGATTGCATACAATTTTGGTCGGCAACACATTTCTGCTTTCCTTCACGGTGGCGTAACTGGTAACGGCACGCGCATAGCAACATTGTATTCAAGGTTTATTTTTCTCTTGATGGATGTTATATATAAAAGTACCGCATGCGCACATACGCATGACCGAGTAAATATGGTGTAAGTTGGAAGTAAGTGGGAGAAATATGTAATTATCTTTTTTGTAACCCAGGTTCAATTCCCGGTGGGGGTAGACTTTTTTTTTTTTGTTTTTTTTTTTGAATTTTGTTAAAATAATATTTGTAGTTCAATCGAAATGTCCTTGAATTTAATTAACTTAACAATACAATGCATACTAAAAAAGCTTAAATATTCTAGTACCAATTTCACATTATTGGCAGGAAGAGTGATTGTTTGGCAACATATTTCAACATCAGTATCTTTAACCAAATATTGATACCGGTTATGAGGGGACGTTGGAGTAACTGGTAGCGACGAGCGCCTGCTACATTACGGTCACGGTTCGAATTCGCGACCGGTCGGAATACATTTTTTTTTAACTAAAATTGTTTTTTTTCTTAGCAAAATCATTTACACCGCTTACACTTTGTGATATATCTCTGATCTGAAACAGACGATTGATATATCTTGGATATGGGAGTGACCTACTCCCATGGAGCTACGACGTGATGCAAAGGACTTTCATTCCTCTCTGCCCGTAGTGCCCAATCTGGGCCCCCAAATACGCTAATACTAAATATCATTTATATCGCATATACTTTGTGATATATCTCTGATCTGAAACAGACGATTGATATATCTTGTGTATGGGAGTGATCAACTCCCATGGGGCTACGACGTGATGCAAAGGACTTTCATTCCTCTCTGCCCCTAGTGCCCAATCTGGGCCCCCAAATACGCTAATACTAAATATCATTTATATCGCATATACTTTGTGATATATCTCTGATCTGAAACAGACGATTGATATATCTTGTGTATGGGAGTGATCAACTCCCATGGGGCTACGACGTGATGCAAAGGACTTTCATTCCTCTCTGCCCCTAGTGCCCAATCTGGGCCCTCAAATACGCTAATACTACATATCATTTATATCGCATATACTTTGTGATATATCTCTGATCTGAAACAGACGATTGATATATCTTGGATATGGGAGTGACCTACTCCCATGGGGCTACGACGTGATGCAAAGGACTTTCATTCCTCTCTGCCCCTAGTGCCCAATCTGGGCCCCCAAATACGCTAATACTAAATATCATTTATATCGCATATACTTTGTGATATATCTCTGATCTGAAACAGACGATTGATATATCTTGTGTATGGGAGTGATCAACTCCCATGGGGCTACGACGTGATGCAAAGGACTTTCATTCCTCTCTGCCCCTAGTGCCCAATCTGGGCCCCAAAATACGCTAATACTAAATATCATTTATATCGCATATACTTTGTGATATATCTCTGATCTGAAACAGACGATTGATATATCTTGTGTATGGGAGTGATCTACTCCCATGGGGCTACGACGTGATGCAAAGGACTTTCATTCCTCTCTGCCCCTAGTGCCCAATCTGGGCCCCCAAATACGCTAATACTAAATATCATTTATATCGCATATACTTTGTGATATATCTCTGATCTGAAACAGACGATTGATATATCTTGTGTATGGGAGTGATCAACTCCCATGGGGCTACGACGTGATGCAAAGGACTTTCATTCCTCTCTGCCCCTAGTGCCCAATCTGGGCCCTCAAATACGCTAATACTACATATCATTTATATCGCATATACTTTGTGATATATCTCTGATCTGAAACAGACGATTGATATATCTTGGATATGGGAGTGACCTACTCCCACGGGGCTATGACGTGATGCAAAGGACTTTCATTCCTCTCTGCCCGTAGTGCCCAATCTGGGCCCCCAAATACGCTAATACTACATATCATTTATATCGCATATACTTTGTGATATATCTCTGATCTGAAACAGACGATTGTCATATCTTGTGTATGGGTGTGACCTACTCCCATGGGGCTACGACGTGATGCAAAGGACTTTCATTCCTCTCTGCCCCTAGTGCCCAATCTGGGCCCTCAAATACGCTAATACTACATATCATTTATATCGCATATACTTTGTGATATATCTCTGATCTGAAACAGACGATTGATATATCTTGGATATGGGAGTGACCTACTCCCATGGGGCTACGACGTGATGCAAAGGACTTTCATTCCTCTCTGCCCCTAGTGCCCAATCTTGGCCCCCAAATACGCTAATACTACATATCATTTATATCGCATATACTTTGTGATATATCTCTGATCTGAAACAGACGATTGATATATCTTGGATATGGGAGTGACCTACTCCCACGGGGCTATGACGTGATGCAAAGGACTTTCATTCCTCTCTGCCCGTAGTGCCCAATCTGGGCCCCCAAATACGCTAATACTACATATCATTTATATCGCATATACTTTGTGATATATCTCTGATCTGAAACAGACGATTGATATATCTTGTGTATGGGAGTGATCAACTCCCATGGGGCTACGACGTGATGCAAAGGACTTTCATTCCTCTCTGCCCCTAGTGCCCAATCTTGGCCCCCAAATACGCTAATACTACATATCATTTATATCGCATATACTTTGTGATATATCTCTGATCTGAAACAGACGATTGATATATCTTGGATATGGGAGTGACCTACTCCCACGGGGCTATGACGTGATGCAAAGGACTTTCATTCCTCTCTGCCCGTAGTGCCCAATCTGGGCCCCCAAATACGCTAATACTAAATATCATTTATATCGCATATACTTTGTGATATATCTCTGATCTGAAACAGACGATTGATATATCTTGTGTATGGGAGTGATCAACTCCCATGGGGCTACGACGTGATGCAAAGGACTTTCATTCCTCTCTGCCCCTAGTGCCCAATCTGGGCCCTCAAATACGCTAATACTACATATCATTTATATCGCATATACTTTGTGATATATCTCTGATCTGAAACAGACGATTGATATATCTTGGATATGGGAGTGACCTACTCCCATGGGGCTATGACGTGATGCAAAGGACTTTCATTCCTCTCTGCCCGTAGTGCCCAATCTTGGCCCCCAAATACGCTAATACTACATATCATTTATATCGCATATACTTTGTGATATATCTCTGATCTGAAACAGACGATTGTCATATCTTGTGTATGGGTGTGACCTACTCCCATGGGGCTACGACGTGATGCAAAGGACTTTCATTCCTCTCTGCCCCTAGTGCCCAATCTGGGCCCCCAAATACGCTAATACTAAATATCATTTATATCGCATATACTTTGTGATATATCTCTGATCTGAAACAGACGATTGATATATCTTGGATATGGGAGTGACCTACTCCGATGGGGCTATGACGTGATGCAAAGGACTTTCATTCCTCTCTGCCCCTAGTGCCCAATCTGGCCCCCAAATACGCTAATACAACATATCATTTATATCGCATATACTTTGTGATATATCTCCGATCTGAAACAGACGATTGAAATATCTTGGATATGGGAGTGACCTACTCCCATGGGGCTACGACGTGATGCAAAGGACTTTCATTCCTCTCTGCCCCTAGTGCCCAATCTGGGCCCCCAAATACGCTAATACTAAATATCATTTATATCGCATATACTTTGTGATATATCTCTGATCTGAAACAGACCATTGATATATCTTGGATATGGGAGTGACCTACTCCGATGGGGCTATGACGTGATGCAAAGGACTTTCATTCCTCTCTGCCCCTAGTGCCCAATCTGGGCCCCCAAATACGCTAATACAACATATCATTTATATCGCATATACTTTGTGATATATCTCCGATCTGAAACAGACGATTGATATATCTTGGATATGGGAGTGACCTACTCCCATGGAGCTACGACGTGATGCAAAGGACTTTCATTCCTCTCTGCCCCTAGTGCCCAATCTGGGCCCCCAAATACGCTAATACTAAATATCATTTATATCGCATATACTTTGTGATATATCTCTGATCTGAAACAGACGATTGATATATCTTGTGTATGGGAGTGATCTACTCCCATGGGGCTACGACGTGATGCAAAGGACTTTCATTCCTCTCTGCCCCTAGTGCCCAATCTGGGCCCCCAAATACGCTAATACAACATATCATTTATATCGCATATACTTTGTGATATATCTCCGATCTGAAACAGACGATTGATATATCTTGGATATGGGAGTGACCTACTCCCATGGAGCTACGACGTGATGCAAAGGACTTTCATTCCTCTCTGCCCGTAGTGCCCAATCTGGGCCCCCAAATACGCTAATACTAAATATCATTTATATCGCAAATACTTTGTGATATATCTCTGATCTGAAACAGACGATTGATATATCTTGGATATGGGAGTGACCTACTCCCACGGGGCTATGACGTGATGCAAAGGACTTTCATTCCTCTCTGCCCGTAGTGCCCAATCTGGGCCCCCAAATACGCTAATACTACATATCATTTATATCGCATATACTTTGTGATATATCTCTGATCTGAAACAGACGATTGTCATATCTTGTGTATGGGTGTGACCTACTCCCATGGGGCTACGACGTGATGCAAAGGACTTTCATTCCTCTCTGCCCCTAGTGCCCAATCTGGGCCCTCAAATACGCTAATACTACATATCATTTATATCGCATATACTTTGTGATATATCTCTGATCTGAAACAGACGATTGATATATCTTGGATATGGGAGTGACCTACTCCCATGGGGCTATGACGTGATGCAAAGGACTTTCATTCCTCTCTGCCCGTAGTGCCCAATCTTGGCCCCCAAATACGCTAATACTACATATCATTTATATCGCATATACTTTGTGATATATCTCTGATCTGAAACAGACGATTGTCATATCTTGTGTATGGGTGTGACCTACTCCCATGGGGCTACGACGTGATGCAAAGGACTTTCATTCCTCTCTGCCCCTAGTGCCCAATCTGGGCCCCCAAATACGCTAATACAACATATCATTTATATCGCATATACTTTGTGATATATCTCCGATCTGAAACAGACGATTGATATATCTTGGATATGGGAGTGACCTACTCCCATGGAGCTACGACGTGATGCAAAGGACTTTCATTCCTCTCTGCCCGTAGTGCCCAATCTGGGCCCCCAAATACGCTAATACTACATATCATTTATATCGCATATACTTTGTGATATATCTCTGATCTGAAACAGACGATTGTCATATCTTGTGTATGGGTGTGACCTACTCCCATGGGGCTACGACGTGATGCAAAGGACTTTCATTCCTCTCTGCCCCTAGTGCCCAATCTGGGCCCTCAAATACGCTAATACTACATATCATTTATATCGCATATACTTTGTGATATATCTCTGATCTGAAACAGACGATTGATATATCTTGGATATGGGAGTGACCTACTCCCATGGGGCTATGACGTGATGCAAAGGACTTTCATTCCTCTCTGCCCGTAGTGCCCAATCTTGGCCCCCAAATACGCTAATACTACATATCATTTATATCGCATATACTTTGTGATATATCTCTGATCTGAAACAGACGATTGTCATATCTTGTGTATGGGTGTGACCTACTCCCATGGGGCTACGACGTGATGCAAAGGACTTTCATTCCTCTCTGCCCTAGTGCCCAATCTGGGCCCCCAAATACGCTAATACAACATATCATTTATATCGCATATACTTTGTGATATATCTCCGATCTGAAACAGACGATTGATATATCTTGGATATGGGAGTGACCTACTCCCATGGAGCTATGACGTGATGCAAAGGACTTTCATTCCTCTCTGCCCGTAGTGCCCAATCTGGGCCCCCAAATACGCTAATACTAAATATCATTTATATCGCATATACTTTGTGATATATCTCTGATCTGAAACAGACGATTGATATATCTTGTGTATGGGAGTGATCTACTCCCATGGGGCTACGACGTGATGCAAAGGACTTTCATTCCTCTCTGCCCCTAGTGCCCAATCTGGGCCCCCAAATACGCTAATACTAAATATCATTTATATCGCATATACTTTGTGATATATCTCTGATCTGAAACAGACGATTGATATATCTTGTGTATGGGAGTGATCTACTCCCATGGGGCTACGACGTGATGCAAAGGACTTTCATTCCTCTCTGCCCCTAGTGCCCAATCTGGGCCCTCAAATACGCTAATACTACATATCATTTATATCGCATATACTTTGTGATATATCTCTGATCTGAAACAGACGATTGATATATCTTGGATATGGGAGTGACCTACTCCCATGGGGCTATGACGTGATGCAAAGGACTTTCATTCCTCTCTGCCCGTAGTGCCCAATCTGGGCCCCCAAATACGCTAATACTAAATATCATTTATATCGCAAATACTTTGTGATATATCTCTGATCTGAAACAGACGATTGATATATCTTGGATATGGGAGTGACCTACTCCCATGGGGCTATGACGTGATGCAAAGGACTTTCATTCCTCTCTGCCCCTAGTGCCCAATCTGGGCCCCCGAATATGGTAATGCTAAGTATCTTTTATACCACATGTATTTAGAAAGGAAATTATTTATTACAAATTTAACAAATGTATTTATTTATTGCTTTATATATTAGTATTATTCACTATTTTTCAATAATTGTTAACTATTTTCAAGTTGATATATATTTTTTTCATTACAAACTCGTTTTGATGAATTCCATATTTGGGGTTTGTGTCTTCGCTAAAAACGTATTTAAAAAACGTATTTAACTTCACTCCCTTATTCCAAGATACTATTATTATTATTATTATTTATCAGAACACAAATTTATAACCAATATAAAATTTCTTTGTTTTCACTAAATTTATTTTCCATGTTGTTGGGGCTCCGTCTTTTGTTTAATTTGCTTTATTTCATTAGAGTATATACATACACTCTTAATACTGACTGCATTTAATCTGCTCACTAGTCTAAAGTATTGCCATCCAAGTACCATCAATTTGTCGAGTTTTTAGAATTTCTCTCTATAGTAATAGAGAATGCATAAAAGTTCAAAAGATGAACGAACGAACGAAAGAACTACCATTATGTCCATTAACAATAAACGAAACTTTGCATACAATTCCTGTGTTGCCTTAATGTAAACCTTATTTAATCATTAGCTCTATCTCATATCCATTGGCTTTTCCCATAATATCATCAGCCAAGGAACAAAACATCTATTTTGTATTTTTTTGCTTTTTCATCTATTCAGTTTGTTGCATTGAAACCTTTTCACGATTAGCTTCAACTCAATTTGCGTTTCTATTTTGCTCATTTAATACTTCCTTTAGCGAAGTATCCTATGAATAGAAAGAATTTTGTTAAAGGTAAAACAAAGAGTAACGTTAAAATCTAATTAACATTTGAAGTTAACGTTTACTTCAACGGGCAATGTGTTTTTTTTTGTGTTAAGTTAATAATGGTGGCAAAAAAATCTCTTTGTAATAAATCTTTAATGTTTGCTATTTAATTTTTGTTATTTAAACAAAGCTTTGGGCTTGCTAAAGTTTATCCAATTATCGATTGGTTTTATATTTCCTGATTCGTATTGCAATTTAAATTGCTTTTATTAATAACTGCGGTGGGTTATTAAACTTTTCAGACTTTTGTTATACATTGCGAATATAAATAGAATGGATTCTTAAGGGAAGAGGTGTGAGTATGGGTTGTAGCAAGAACAACAACAAAAAAATACAATTGCAAAATATGTAAATGCATTGTTTGGCCTTGTTTCGTGTCCGGTAGGGTAGAGCGCTTATATATGAATTGTTCGGCATGAAAAATCCATAGAAAGATAAATCTAAAACACAAGATATCTATATATATAAAAATGGTGGCAAAAATTAGTAGTAATTCATCAATTGAGACCGGCTGGGTCGATTTCGCTCAAACTTTTTTTAAGTTGTTCGTTTTTGCCAGGAGAAGGTTTATGTGAAAGAAAATTTTGGGAAAATCTTCCGGAAAAGTGCCTTTTTGTATTAAATTTTGTGTGCAATTGTTCCAGAATGGCTTTTCGAATAGAAAAATGGAAAATTTTTGTTGAAAAATGTGGAAAATTCCAGAAAAATTCAAAAAGTTTGAATTTGTTTATCGACGAAATTTTGCTGATTATCGTATGATTTGATAATTTTGGACGATGCACAGTGGGGAAAAAAAAGTTTTTTTGGACTTTTGAAATTTTAGGCCGCAATTCTTAACCGATTTTCAAAATTCTTTTTTTGTATTATTGGAAACAAAATTTCGCATAGATTGTACGTTTTTTTTTGTTCCGAATTACTTACCGTTATTTTTCTAAAATTTATCAAAGTCTATGCAAAAATAATTTTTGACTTTAATGTCAAATATTTTTTGAACTACGTGTCCTAAAAATTACGAACTGACCTCAATTAATGTGGACATATGTTACAAATTAAACTCAGTGAAAAATTAAGACAAAAAATTTTTTTTGGCACAACTGCAAGTATATATGTGGAGGCACTATTTTCACACTTTAACTAGATGTCCAGCTCATAATTATTGTCCGATTAGAACAAAACCTAACATATAGCCTGGAAAAGTTTTAAGAAAGTCGTCTGTAAAAAATAAGCCAAATCGGTGAAGGTCGCCATGCAATTTTTTTGCATATGTACCAAAATAATGCAGTTTTAAACTTCTGATAAACTACAATTTTGTGTTTACAAGTACGCTAAGTTGTGTACTTTTAATTTAAAAAGACCAATACCTTAATATGTTACCATCATCTGTCAAAATAAGGAAATTTGTTAAAGGCTTATACAAAATTCAAATATATTTGAAATATGTTGGGCTTAAAATCGCAATATACACATTTCATATGTATTAGTAGGCTTAATTATGTATGCCTTATGATATTTTGATACATAATAGAAAATACGAGAGTGTAACTAAAATTTTTCCAATTTCTTCAGGAAATATATCGATTTTTGAGTTAACTTTAGTATTGAAATTTAAAAAGTGTTAAAGCGTTTCACAAGTTTCCTTATTTTGACAGATAATGGTAACATATTAAGGTATTGGTCTTTTTAAATTAAAAGTACACAACTTAGCGTACTTGTAAACACAAAATTGTAGTTTATCAGAAGTTTAAAACTGCATTATTTTGGTACATATGCAAAAAAATTGCATGGCGACCTTCACCGATTTGGTTTATTTTTTACAGACGACTTTCTTAAAACTTTTCTAGGCTATATGTTAGGTTTTGTTCTAATCGGACAATAATTATGAGCAGGACACCTAGTTAAAGTGTGAAAATAGTGACTCCAAATATTTACTTGCAGTTGTGCCAAAAAAAAATTTTTGTCATATTTTTTCACTGAGTTTAATTTGTAATATATATCCACATTAATTGAGGTCAGTTCGTAATTTTTAGGACACGTACTTCAAAAAATATTTGACATTAAAGTCAAAAATTATTTTTGCATAGACTTTAATAAATTTTAAAAAAATAACGGTAAATAATTCAGAATAAAAAAAACGTACAATCTGTGCGAAATTTTGTTTCCAATAATACAAAAAAAGAATTTTGAAAATCGGTTAAGAATTGCGGCCTAAAATTTCAAATGTCCGAAAAAACTTTTTTTTCCCCACTGTGCGATGTAACAGTGAACAATTTTGGATAATTAATCCGAAACGACTTTCCGAATGGAAACATAGAAAAATTCTCAGTGGAAAACTCGGAAAATTCCGGAAAAACTCGAAAAATTTTAATTTTTTCAGAAACATTTTGCATCGCAAATTGAGTTTTTATATAACTTTTTGTGTGCAATTGTTCGGTAGTGGCTTTTCGGTTGAAAAAATAGAAAATTTTGGTTGGAAAATTATGGAAAAATTCCAAAAATTTTAATTTTTTTTCAACGAAATTTTACATTTTATTGTGGTTTTATAATTTTGAATGATGTAAATGTGAAAATTTCGGATAATCATTCCGAAATGACTTTTCGAATTTAAAAATAGAAAAATTCTTGGTGGAAAACTCGGAAAATTCTGGAAAAAACTCGAAAGTTTTTGATTTTTTCAACGAAATTTTTCTTGATTTGATGATTTTAGACGACGTAAAGGTGGAAAATTCGTTGTGCTGCTTGGAAAAATTCGGTTTATTGTGAAATTTATATGTATAAAAACGGTGTAAACAGTGTGTAGTAATTTATCAAGAGAAAACGGCTGGCCCATTTTGCTCAATTTTAACTCAATTGTTCGTAATTGGTATGAGGGTTTTATGCAAGATAATTTTGGGAAAATCCTTCGAAAAAGTCGGGAAATTGGAAAAATCGAAAATTGGTTTTTTGTATGGAATTTTGTGTGCAGTTGTCACGGAATGGCTTTTCGAATGGAAAAATAGAAAATTCTTAGAGAAAAAATTGTGGAATTTTTGCATGATTTGATGGTTTTGAACGATGTCTGGGTGGAAAATTTCGGTTAAATGTTGGTTGGTAACGCGAAAAATAATATTTAAATAAAAAATTCGTCGAACCCGACGGGATGTGTGGCAATCTGCTGTCGACATTGGGTATGCCAGCGTCAAATCGTGCGATGCAAGATGCATTCGATCGCGAATTTTAACGGGAGCAAGACTATAATCTAGATGAGCTGATCGGAAGAGTTCGAACAAATGTGCCGCTGCTAAATACCGAGTACAATAACGTGTACGATTCACGATGAAACTGGAGTGGGACAGCCAAGACATTTTTTGTTGATTCCGGCAACAATTTGGTCAAGATCTCAAATAACGTTAGCCGCTGCATGCTCTGGCATAGCTGCCACATTGTTGGAAGGCATTCGAACTGCATATTCCGCTTTAAAACTTTCGATGAATATTATCACGGTTAAAAAGCCAAAGTACACAATGACCAAGAATTTCGTAACGGTGAAGTAGATGCGGGAATGCCAAATCAACATTTCGGACGAATGCGCGATAACGACTAAACGAGCTTTGGAAGTAGTTGACCGAACGATAAAGGATTTACGAAGGGGTTTGAAACGATTTGGTGTTGAAGAAGTTGTAATAGACCAAAAAATTAGGGGCTCATTCCAGAACCTCCAATCTTCTGCTGAATTCCCGAAACAACTGCTAGCGCTTGGCAATGGCCAAATTCGGGTTGATGTTTCGCCTGAATTGATATCGTTCCCTGCAAGTTTTTACCCGTTCACATCGTTGGAAAAGTAACTCATGGCATCGCACAAAGTTATAAAAATCTCGATTGGATTAATTTACGGGCAGTATGTTACTAGCAGAGAAGAATAAAGACATCAGTAGCTAGAATTTCAAATTAGAAAGTTAAATCGCTTGAGAACTGCATTTGTACAAATTTGTTTATAGCGTGACCGTAGAGGATGAAGCGACCAACAGTCCGACAGAATTTTCCACTAGCTTAATATGCCGCATAATTTACAGATAAAGGTGGGATCAATCATAATCATATTGCGGAATCTGAATCAACCGAAATTGTGCAACGGTACGCGGTTGTCCGTCAAGAATCTGATAAATAAATTTGATTTCAGACGATTAAAAAGAGCAAATTCAAAGAAGCACTAAACTCTACTGAGTTTATATGAAGACATAAAATTGGAGCGAGACGAAGTTCGCCGGGTCCGCTAGTATATAAATAAAAATTTTGAAGTACCAAAAGTTATGTAATCTAATGCATAGTTAGGGGAATATGTTTTTTATAGGGATGCGGGTATATATCATTTTATACGACCCAAAAGTGTAACACATAGAAGGAGTCACTTTAGACCCTAGGTTTCCCTTCTGGTACCTCCCATACAAATGTACCTTTACGCCCACTTTAGAGATGGAGTAATAATATCAATATACTCGACACGAGCGTACCTAAATTCTGTATTTTGTTAAGTCATAACAGGATAAAGTTTTGGAGAAAAAATTGGAAGTCTAGCGACGCCCCTTATTGCACCTCCCATACAAATGTACCTTTTCGCCCACTTCAGGGATGGAGTAATAATATCAATACACCCAACGCGATCGTGCCCAAACTCAGTATTTAGTTAAGCTATAACAGGATAAAGTTTTGGAGGATAAACCTAGAAGTCAAGAAACGCCCCTTCTAGTACCTCCCATACAAATGTACCACTTCACCCACTTTAGAAATCGAGTAATAATATCAATATAATAGCAAATTTTTAATTTTACTGAGGGTGATGGTATATGTAAGTCGAGTTGCCCGACTGAAACTTTTTTACTGGTTTTTATCTAACGTCAACTTTAATTAAATGCCTGCAACGACCTTAGAGTATGAAGTCAAGTGTAATCGTTGATTAACCCTATTTAAAATGCAATTAATTTGCATATTTAACCTGTTAAAACAGGGAATGATCCTTACATATATTTTACGCACACACACAACAATTTACCTACAATAAAGTGCAGTTGTTTTTTGATTCCCACACAATGTGCATTGTTTGTTTAATTGTAGGAAATGTTGTTTATGCAATTGAAATAAAAACACAACTCAACAAACGAAAAAAAAAGAATACAAAAATATAAATTGAAATTGTAAATATTATTGGAATTGCCTCAATTTTCCCATATATAAACATATCAATGCATTGTGTGACATACATACGTGTGTATGTATATATGTAATGATATAAATTTACATATTCTAAAATTAGGTCAATTTATGATGATTTCCCAACGAGGAAATATTACCTTTATAGAGTTTACATACGTAGAGTTCATGTTTGCAATGCTTATTTGTGGATAAGTTTTAGATGAAGCTTTTGCAGTGCAACAACAATGAATTGAATTGTTGTTCGCATCCTACTTGTTGTGAATGCCAGGATGCTGATGCTAGTGGGAAAGATCTACAGATGTTTTTTAAAGTTGTTTTACCTAATGTGCGGAGTTTCTGTGTGTGGCAAATTACGCTACAAGAGAACGTTAACTTTATACTCTTAGCTCTACACTGAATGAAAGCGATATATTGAGTTAACATAATTTAAGGAAATTAAACTGCTCTCTATTGGCTTATGCACCAATGCTTTTAATATTTTAGGTAAATCGATTACAAAGCATAGATAACAGTGGGCTAACAATAGTTCCCATTCATTTGTATCACCGGGACCTGATGGTATTATCCACTCGGACCTGCTGAAGAATCGACGTATTATTGCAATTACTTTTAATAACCTTCAGGGACTTTTTGCAGATTTCACATATTCTAACAACATGACCTGCGGACAAGCACGAGTTTTTATGTGGATTTGTGGTTGGCAAAATATTGCGGCACCTAGTGTCTCGGTTCAATCTGGCTTCTGAACGTATAACTACTATAATAGTCAAGGCAAAGATTTTCTACATGACACTCATATGTGCCCATGCTCCGACAGAAGAGAAAAGCGATGAAAACAAGGACGACTCCTACGAGAGTCTAGAAAATGTATATGACCGTAGCCCGAGCCATGACATCAAAATTTTACTAGGCGATATTAATACTAAAATAGGCACGGAGCCGCATTTAAGCGTATCATCAGAAAATTCAGTCTACACAGCCAAACGTCAAACAATGGCATCAGACTGATTTATTTCTCTGCGCAAGAAATATGTTAGCTAATTAGTTAGTTAGATTTGATCATAGATATCTTCATAAGGCAATATGTTTATACCCAGTGACGAAGAATCAGATAAAACACGTATTGAGTGTTCTGGACGTACACGTGATCAGGGGTGCAAACACTGACTCCGATCACTACCTTACCGTTGTTAAGGTACGCATAATGAAAAACGAAAAATGAACGTAACCAAGCAAAACGAAAGCTGGACATCAGTAAACTGCAGAACACAGATGTAGCGAACGCCTACTCCAACCACCTAACTTAACTGCTACGGAATGCTCCAACCCCTGATAACATTAGCTCGCAGTGCCGACTCCATAGAATGGACGACAGAGACGGATGCTGCATACAGGGCGAATCTGCAGCCAATGGCGACGCGTGCGGTGACGGAGCGTTATAAAGAGAAAAGTAGGAAGATGAAACGCCTGTTCAGACGAAAAAAGCGACTGTGGAAGAAAAGAGAGAGCGAGGATATCGAAAAATACAGGGATAGAGGTGAGGCCCGAAAGTTCTACCAAAAGGTAAAAAGTAAAGGTTTTGGAACAGGGATCCCCACCTGTAAGGACAGAGACAGAAATCTGGCCATGGACACAGAAATCTGGTGCTGCAAATATGGAGGGGCCACTTTCAATGTCTACTCTTTCCCGAAGTGACGAAATCGCACCAATCATCGACGATAGAGTAGACTGCCCATCACCGAGCCAAAACGAGATCAGCACGACAATTGCACGGCTTAAAAATAATAAAGCTGCGGGAGCCGATGGACTTCCGGCAAAGCTTTTTAAAACCGGCGGTGATGAGCTGGTAACATGCATGCACCAGCTCATAAACACGATTTGGCTCAGGGACTGCATGCCTGATGATTGGAATCTGAGTGTCCTATGTCCCGTGCTTAAGAAAGACGATCCAAGTGTGTGTACCAACTTTCGCGGTTTTAGCCCCTTACCCATCGCATACAAGGTCCTGTCTAGTGTGTTATGTGAAAGACTAATGCCTAGTCTGACGAACCTGATTTGACCTTATCAGTGAGGCTTTAGACCAGGTAAATCCACCACCGACTAGAAATTCACACCACGACAAATCCTGGAAAAGAAATGCAGATCGAGGACCTACCAACTGCCACATGTTGCTGCGACTTTTTCGAGCATTAAAAAGCAGTCGGCTGTAGTGGGTCTGGTGATAAACGGGGACAAAACCAAGTTTTTTTTCAACGAACAAAGAGTCCAGTCGTCTGGGACGCTGCATGAACTTTGACAACTATAACTTTGAAGTGGTAGAAGATTTTGTCTGCCTTGGCTCCGCCATAAACAAAAATAATAATGTCAGCCTCGAAATCAAAAGATCGCAAACCGCTGCTACTATGTGCTAAGCAAGCGATTTAACGACAAAGCGCTCTCTCGAAGAACAAAGATCCAGCTCTACCAGACTCTAATCCTACCTGTCTTGCTCTACAGCTCAGAATCCTGGTAATGACACAAGCGGATCAATCTATTCTGGGAGTCTTCGAGAGAAAAATACACCGCAAAATATTTGGACCCATCATCGTGAACGGCGAGTACCGTCGTCGAATGAATCATGAGCTGTATGAGCTGTACAACGACATCGACGTGGTCAAGCGCGTTTAAATAGACCGAATGCGCTGGCTTGGACACGTTGTACGAATGGACGAAAACGCTCCGGCTCGAAAAGTCTTCGACAATAAACTCGATGGGCAGCGCAGGAGGGGGCGACCAAAACTCCGATGGATGGACCAGGTGACGGAACTATTAAGTAAGCTTGGAATGACGAACTATCTACGGAGCGCAAAAGACCGAAGCGCTTGGAATGCTTTTTTACGTGCGGCTACTGATAGATGCATTTCTGTTGTTGCTGTCAGTAAAGAAGAAGAAGAAGTTGTTGGACGGAATGTGTTCTTATCTACGTACATTGATTATGATGCAACGATTTCGCGTTGTTGTAGATGCGTTTACCATATGTGTTTGTACAATGCATTGGATCGTTATCAGAGGCACATGTGTGTACAATGAGTTGGTCATTAATTAAGAGGGATATTCAGAGGGATCCCACTCGCTTGCTCTTTAATTTAGTATTAGTTCATATATAACTTTAATGTTAACACTTAAGTTAATATATTTCCTTAATAAAGTTAGTATCTTACAACTACTCAAACGGCACGGTTGTCCTATAATCGTTCACTACTCAGTGAGTAACTTACAACAACTTAACTTAACATTCGATTTCTCTAAACTCGCTGATAGAGTAAATTTCTCTTAGTTAAAGTGACAGCATCCACATAAAACAATTACGTTGTCCAATAAATAAATCTATTCACATTACAATGTAAACCAAGGAAGCTAAGTTAGTTCATAGAAAAATTAGTATCTTTTTCATCATAAATTTCCTGACATCGTCTAATCAACTGTCATTCATTTTAATATATGTGTGTTATGGGTATACGCATTAAAATTACCTCCCACCGACTTTCTCTTTCTACACACTTAAGTAGGTGTTGACTTAATATATCAATGCAACATAATACATAATTAGCATGATTTGTAGAAATTTCTATACTTTTTGCCTTAAGTGCTATTACATATTTGTTTGCACAAGTATTAACTTAACTTCTAGTGTTAGATTTAATTAATTTAATTCAACATTATTCATCGCCCCCTAGACTTTGTGGCATACTTTTAGTTAATTAACCAACTCGTGTTAATTCCATTACCAGCATGATTTGTTTCCATTTCCTCATGATGAAATATATTTGCATAATTTGCTGTTTTGTTTGCAACTATTTCAATGCTATGTAATTAATTAGTATGTAGCTGTAACTTTTTGCCCCTCCATTTTCCACCTCATTATTCACTTAAACGAGCACATGCATGTACTCGGGGAATTTTGCACAGTTAGATAACTAAACAAAGAGTGATGGTGGTTGTGTTTTTTTTTTATCTTATTATAAGACAATATTGATGCACGGACGGTTAGGTATGTATGTTTATACCCTACAGTAAGGGTGAAACTATTTGTAACCGCCACAGTCTCCATCACTGTTTATACAACCCTCTACATAGTTATAAATTTAGTAGTAAAATGAATTATTTGACAGTTGTCTATCACTACTCATTATCATTATATTTACTTTACAACATTCTTAATTCATCTACATGTATAAATTTAAGTCAAAATCGATTTAGCTAACTGAATTAAATTGTATTTTTTAAGGAATTTAAACTCGAGGTTGCGCCATAACTTGGCAATAAAGAAACAAATATATTTCATCAAACCTAACCTGTGTTGTCAATCTAATCGGGGCCATCGGTAACCAACTGCTATGAACACTTTTATTTCAGTTGCTTATAAAAACTGCATTACTTTTTGACGAACATTTGTCAAAACATTCTAATAATGACCTTTAGGTGTAAAACTGTTAAAAAAAATATTACATCTACGTGATTTCTTCATCATATCATATTCAAATATATCGGCAATACTGCTTTTGTGCACTATTACTATCTACCTGACCAGTATTGCCGATAGATTTGAGTATGATTTTTAGATATATTTTATTGACTTTTTTTATATCAAAGTTAACTTCTTTTAACGAAGTGATTGAAAATTCGGTGATAGAAAATTGTTTGCAACTAAATTATGACGTATACTTTTTATACTCATACGCACATAGAGACTAGGAATGATTTACTCCAATATTTTAACTGATAACTTTACCAATATGATAGTGGTGATAAACAAATAAATATCTGCATGAGTCTAGCTAGATTCAAGAGTTAAACTTTCCTTGTTAACCATTCTTAAATATTTATAAACAATTTAAAATTTTTTGGTTTGTATGGCCAACTTCAGTTCTTCCTTTTATTGTTCAATAATTTAACTAATTCACAACAACGCGAGAAGCTATCCCATACCTCATTCATGGGGTGCAAAGGGAAATTAAGTTGTTTTTTTAAGTTTAATTTTATCCATTGCATTGACCTTAAATATATTTCTAAAACGAAAATTAAACAAAACTAACGTATAGGTACTAGCTTGTAGTTTAGCCTTTCATACCTACCTTATAATTCAATACGCCGGGCACTAGACACAGAATGTTAACCCCATATTATTTAACCAAATAACGTTCTTATCATTTCCGAATTTTATACGTTTTTCCATTTTCCAACTTGTCACAAACACCATATCAATTAGATATTACCCATTTAATCAGCACTGCATGATGAATGTTCCCACCATCATTAAGTCGAACATGGCGTAGTGAATAGATGAATGGGAAATGCCACTAAACGCCCTCAAGGATTTCATTTTGTCTCATTGATATTGATGTGTTTTTTTATTTTGCACACTCATATGAAGTACGTTCCATGTTCGAGCTGACATATTGTAACGAAACATGCTTATGTCCGTTTATATATGTATACATATATATGTATTTTAAATATACATTAGGGCGCGTCAATTTGTACGGGTCTAAAAAAACTTGTTAATAGTGCATCAAAATCAATCTATGATGAATTTCAAGAAAATTTCACCAATAAAGTATGTGCGTAACATCAATTCTTAGCTCGCGCCGAAAAGCATGAAGCATGTCTGAAAATTCTTGAATTTGTGCCTTTGGCGGAAGTCCAGAATGTAGGGCGGGAGCTGAAACAACATCAAAAATATACCATTCTCTCCGTCTTGGTCTAAGATATGCTTCTGCCTCATTTTGTTTGTTGAGGAGTCAGCTTTACGCAGAAGGTTTCAAAAGTTTATATATTCGTTTGCTAATTTAAAAACTAAAAAATATCTCTACCTGTAACCTTCATGCTTCTCAGCGCGAGCTAGAAATTGATCTTAGAATTTATTGAAGATTCCGATTTTGGTATACGATTTTTGGGAAAAAATTTAGCCGCCCTAATATACATACGTCTCAACAAGGTGTATAATATAAAGGGTGTCCCAACGAGAACGCAATTTTTAAATCTAGCAAGCGGTGTACAATATGATACACCGTATATGCTCACATTTATTACTGAGTATATTTGTTGACTAATATTAGCTAGCAACATGCTCTATGCTTAATGTTTAACCTAACAATTCGCTGTTCACACAGAGTATTGGAGATATCGATTTATGATCTTAGTGCACCCCAAGTACAACTTTCTGAGCAACATTTTTGTAGAACATTTCTTGAATAACGACGAAATGGACATATGAGGAGTCGAGATAGAGAGTTAAAATGTTCCACATCTGATACCGAATATACACTAGGGTAATAAGATCAAAGTTTTTAAGGAACATAAGAAATAACTTATTTTCCCTTTACACCTCATGAAAGAGGTATGGTATAACCTCTCGAGCTGTTGTGATTTAACATGCTTTCTATTTTTAGATTCACAACTAATGGCACCTACTTGTTTATCGGCTAATGCAAACGTCACTGTCTGAGAAGATTTTACTAGACATGCCGATTGAACCGACGTTACACTGTGAAGTAGCTGTCGACAGCATCGATGTGGCCCTAAATGAAAGAAAACTGTAAAAGACTGGAGCGGGAATCGAACCCGTGATCTCCGCATGGTAGACGCGTGTTCTAACCATCATGCCACGGTATGAATAGTGCCCGGAATGATTTTATTGACAAGTAACCTCACATAGACAGATTTAGAACAGCTATATTCAGTACAAGGACCAGAAACATAACCTGCGTTCACCACCCACCGCCACATCACATTTAACACAAAAACTAGTAAGATAATTATTTTGTCATAACGCTCAGATATCCTTCGCCGTTCGTAAAACTTACGACAAAAAATGTTACTTGCAATACAACTATATATATTTAGTTTTACTTTGTTTCGCAAAAAAATTGAGTTTTTATGAGATGTGGACGATAATTTTAGCCGATTGCCTCTATTTTTAGTCAGAAACTTTTTATTATTACTGAAATGTCGAATAATGACCTCGAATTGTTTATATGAGCTGAGGGAGTAGTATTTGTCCGACAGTCAGACGGACACCCGCCAAGAAGAGGGAGTTTGTGAGGAAGGTTGGAGTAGTTTTTGGTCTGATCTTGCTCGTCTTAGAACATAACCTTCACTAGAGGGGAAAAATGTCGAATACAAAATTTTTGCTCGATGGCCCTTAAACTATGGCTGTATTAGGGTAGACAGACAGGCAGACACCACCAAAAAAGGGATATTGTATGGGATACTGTAGGTAGTTATTGTTAGAAGGTTGCATACAAAATATAAGCTCGACGGCTTCTAAACGATGGTTATGTAACCGGGGACAGACAGACCGACACACCCAAAAAGGGGGCTGTAATCACAGAGGTAGGAGTAATTTTCAACCTATCGTGCGTATTAAACTAAAATCCAATCAGCGTCTGTTCTCCTAGTAAGCGGCTGTTGTTCTGTATCCATTGGAGCGGCAGTTTTTCGGACAGAAAACGCGATCCCAATTCTCGTCCAAACTTTTAGAGTGACACTGGCATGTAGAGTAGTGCGGTATTAGCTTGAGTTATTACCAACATAGTCGTAAATGCCAGTGAGGCCTGAACTATGTACGAACAAAGATTTAATCTTCCCCCTGTCTTCTAGTGCCTTTTTCTCCCCAGTTAAAACGGCATGGAGACATACTTCAGTTGATCCTTAGGGTTTTAGTGGAGTGGTGGCACCAGGCTCCACTAGTCGATCTGCTACTAGTAAGCCAAACCGACACAGCCAAAAGGCAGTCATAATCCTAGTCTGGTGCATAGTGGTACGAGGTAGCGCAAAGGCTCCCAAGGTCCTGATGGGTTGTAATCCTGTCACCAGCACCCTGTTTCAGAAAAGGCGAATAATAATTCGATCCCCTCCGAAGCACCCCCCTCGGCCACAACGGCCTTGACTTCCACTACTTTCCCCTCTAGGCACAAAACACCTTCCGGAAGGGCTTTCATTACCAGGAGTTCCACCTATAAAATAAATAGTCGGCTCGGTGACAAACCGGTCGACGTGTTCTCTTCAGTGGGCACAATCGCACGTCGAGATGTTAAAAGGAAGCGTACGGTCTGCAGAGGATTCCAAAATTACACGGAAGTCATCTGATGTAGCGCCTAAACGGCAGCGGTCTGAGGACACTAACCTTCCGGGATCCAAAAGATCCAAATTTATTCTTGCACGGACACTTAAAAGATCGTATATGGATGTAGCTGAAGACCACCTTATTTGGGCTGATCGCTTAAACCTAATAATAGTGACGGCACTTTTTCCTCAAGAAATTGGAAATCCGTTGTCGTTTCCCGATTCGGGCCACCACCGCAATGTCATGATGAGGGCTGGTGTCAGGGACACATCAAACTCGTTGCTTGTGCTGATGAACGCTCAGGGCAATTGTACAAGGTAGCTATAAAATCGCTCGAGGTGGTTTGGCCTGGAGTTAGATTTGAAGCTATACATCTTGCTGATGTTCCACGGAGGCCGCGATCTATTTCCAAGATTTTCGCAGAACCCTCCGACCCTATGGAAAACCTTGTAGTACTTCAATATAGTAATCCTTACCTACTCACACAGGACTGGAGAGCTGTTAATGCCACTGAAGCGGTGGAATACTATAGGAAGGTCACCATAATAGAGACGCGATTTTGCCACTTAGAAAGGCGCAAGGGAGGGTGTTCTATGGATTTGACTCCATTTTCTTGCGTATATACAAAAACGACTAACAAAAGAAGCCTTCAACTTAAGGGGGCTCCAACATCGGCAACGATAAAGCGGAGTATCCATATGTCAGCGAAGACTCTAACTCGGTAGCCGTAGAGGAGGACGACCTCTTGGAATCTGACGACCTCCAAGGGGACGCCAACATAATTGCATACACCCAGGTATGTATGCTGATGACTTTTTTAAATGGGCTTTAAATTGTGAGTGATTCAATCCTCACCAAACTTGGAACTATTGCGTAAAACAGCATTGGCAGGATATCGAAATTTCAAGTCGATCCGATTTTCTAGTTCAAAACTACAGCCTTTTAAAAACGTAAAACATACCTAGGTATCTAACCGTTGACATAAGGGTTATAGGATAGAAGCTCTCATTTCGAATTTCACCTCGATACGGCTGTAATCGTGAGGACGGATAGCCGGTCACCTTTAAATCGACTCAGAATTCGATACTGATAATTTATATATATACATATATACAAATTGACATTCCTAGCACCCCTTCTTATGGGTGTTACAAATGGAAGATCACACCGTTCGCGTGCGTGGTGAAGAGTTTAATAGTTTTTATTTATTGTTCCAAGTACAAAAGAAACATGTATTTGTTCCATTATTACTGTTCTATCCTATATTCAATTTACAAGCACATTAAAAAACTAATTAATTCTATTTTTCAATGCGTCTTACAATTTCATCATTTACATCCCAATTATTTAACAATGCAATTTAAGATACAACAAGCCATTGGCAATAATCTTTTAATAACTATCACTGCATTGCAAAACGTTTATTATTTTAATGACACTGCAAACTAGCTGCCAATGTCATTCGAATACAAATCACTTGTGATATCAATCACCGAATTCAAATGAAGACTCTAATAACACTTTTGAAATATTATCCCTATTCTGTGTAATCCTCACGACAATTCAACCATCGATGCCATTTGTTATGTCCTCCTCCAAGCTATGAGAGGGGACAAAACAAATTGTCAACAATTCATAAACACAATGCAATAAAAAACAAGGACCACTGCAGCTGTAGTAACCCCGCCAACGCAAGGGAGCAAACTGAAGTGAATAACGCTGCATGTCATGTAACAAGCAATAGCATTTATCACATCATATATCTTGTTTCTATCGTATTCTATATTATCACAATATTTTTCTTTCCCAATTTAGCTACACTTGTCACCAGCTGCAATCGTGAATGATAGTGAGTTTTATTTTTTGTGTTGTTGATGATGTTTTAGAAGATGTCGAGGAACCCGTTAGAAATAAAATCCTGCAACGACACATACCCCGATGCAGTTGCATGGCGCCAAGGGAGAGGGTCACTGTCGGTGCCACTGCTTACATACATGGCTAATGTTAAGTCAATAATCTGGGGAGCCGGAATATGGATATGCAAAATAGTATGTTGTATACGGGCATTACTTACCATTTATAACATTTAACGTCACTGTCACACTGGGGCTATTTGACGGGCTACATGTGTAATTGCCAGTATCACGTTTTTTCACTGATTCAATGATTAATGAACCGATCTGAGGTTGTTGTTTTCATTATTGTTTATCATGGTGCGCATCATGCGATGGGGTCGTGGTATTGGTGTTTATGTTTGTTCATTGGTTCCAGGACAACACGTGTACAAACATCATCAATATCAGCAGTTAATCCCATTATATGTGTATGCAAAGAAAAGATGATAAAATATTTGTTATTATTATCTTCATTGTCATTAAATATGTTAGTGTGAACGGTTAGTTGTGTTCATCGTATGTATTGTCTTGCATTAATAATTTATTGACCGCATAATAATAGAGATTATAAATTGACAGTTGTGAAACATATGACGTATGTACCGATGAACATACTGATACAGCACGTTTGATGCTTTGGGGCCATCGGTTAAGGGCATTAATCAGAGAGTTATAATGAAAAGTTAAAATTCATATTGATTTATAATGTTGGTGTATGTACTTAAGACTATTAGTTTGTGGATTAAGCAGCACTTTAAGAGAATATTAAATGTAAATATTTTGTATTACACGGTAAAAATGAGTTTTCGCAGTGGGTATTCCGACGATAGTTTAAATCAGAAAACTTAAAGTGATATTAATAAAATGTAAAATATGCAAATGTTATTGGTGATGAATTGCTAACATTTACTTTGGAATAAGGCGATGCACTTATATATGAAAGCAAAATAGTGTCATATCCGAAACTTTTATAAAATATTTAAGCTGAATTATTTTAAACTATGTTTGAGATTAGGTTACATATCACAGCACAACACATGATTTTGGGACTCAATTCTGAGAACTGCACATGAAAGTAGCTCCAAAAAGAAGAAGTTCGGCATCATTCGTTCTGTCAAGTTACATGAAAAAATAATTTAATATCGATTAGAAGTATACAAGAAGAAGTTCTGCATCACTCGTTTTGTCAAGTTACATGCCATAATAAATTAATATCGAGATTGAAGTAAGTATCGTATAGTTGAATTTGCCACGTTTAAGGCTCTTTTGTTTGACATAACATAAATACTATATGGTGGCGTATGAATATCAAAAATAGTATTTCACGAGAATCATACGCCATGGAGTAAAACAGTTTTATTGTAACAGTTCAAAATGATTTGATAAATGGAAAAAAGAAACTGTTGCTTATGTAGGAAAACGTTATATGAACTGATTAAAAAAATTTTAATTCTTAATTTTTTTACATTTGTTTTAGCTCAAACGGACCAGTAGTTCTCGAGTAGAGTGGTTCCGCTGTACGATACTAACTTCAATCTCGATATTAAGTTATTATGGCATGTATGTTAACTTGACAAAACGAAGCCCCAAATAAATGAGCTGAAAAATGTTGTACTGTGTATTTTGGCATATAAGAAATGTAACTGCCAGAAGGAAATATTTATTGCACCAAGTATATATGACTCTTAATTGGAATGAAACATTACACTAATCAATACTGTTACAAGTCGTAGTTGGGGGCTGCAAATGGGATAAACAAGCCACATTAAACATAATTTCCTCTTTCTTTACACTCCATGAATAAGGTATGGGATAGCTTATCACGATATTATGAATTAAAACACCTAATTTACGTGTTTTAATGTATGACAACAAGTTCCACCTTGCATTTATTCTTAACAATAAAACGAATATAGTATGGACATTTTCAATACGTTACTTTGATTTTCAATTATTCCGGCAACGAGGACACAGTTAAAACTAGTTTTTTTTATATAATGTTTGTTTTCATTATTTAATTCCAGTTTATTTTATTTTCCCATAATCACAAGATTTGTTAAAGTTTTACTTCAAATCTAAACATCATCAAAATGAATTGCAATTAGTTTGACCCATGAATCCTTAATGCATATTCTACCATTATTTCTCCGACTCTCAAGACACCACTTAGAGCAGTACAAACGAAAACTCAATATCACTGCGACCAAAAAACATATTTAACGTAACGCATTACATTATGCTAGTCACCGAAATGCTCCCAATAAAACCTCAGGGGGACATTTACATTCCATTTTACTAAAATTTGCCCCATACCTTTAAACGTATATGACACAAGATAACATTATTTATAAGTATTATTTGTAATCCACATAATAGGTCTGTTACTTTTTCGTTATTCAATTAATGCTCAGCTGTCAATGTGCTCTATTAAATGTCTAAAGAACCTGCGACAGCGTTAAGGTGAATAACATCATAATTCCCTAATCAAATTAAATATGTCTACGGTGGCCAGGGGTACTTAGACGAATAGAAAAATGTGTCTATATGATAATGCGCAAACAAAAAGAAAAAAACAAACTACATTTACTTTTCCATTCACATAGTAAATGAAATATGATTTATTATCGCCTGCAATCTAATTGTCATATTGTTTCATGCAGGCAGAACTCTAGATAAGCACGTAGCATACAGAACACTCGCACACACACGTGCTCATTTTATTAAAGTATCCCTCTAGTTTTTGATGTGACAATTTCCACTACAGGGCTGTCGATTGCACTAGCTCATAAACATCTGTCTACTTCACTAGTCCTATGGTAATGCATATAGGGGACAGTTCAACAAGTATCATGTGTATTCTGTAGTAGATCTGCAACCCACCCTCACGATCACAATGTGTTTTTGGACATTCCACGAAAAAATACCGTTCTTTTTGGCCTCTGCTGGTTTTTGTTTTGCTTTACGACACACAGTGGGGACTTGTTGACTAGTCAAGTGGCTATTACTTGTGCAACAGCTAAAGTACTAGCACGTTGGTAATGCAGATGGGGGACAATTAACCTCGTCCATTGACATGTCAATATTAAAGTAGCTTCTTAAACCCATTGCGAGGGGATAGAAGCGGAACTAGTTCTGTACTTTTGGGGACAGCAATTTAGCTAGTTTTTAGCTAGTTCCATTCCCTGCAGGGATAGTACAGGAAAGTTGTGTAATAGTAACACACCTTAGACAACTGGCCTTATTAAAGAAGGAAGAGTTATCAAACTTCTTTTATTATCTTTTTAATATTTTTAATTTTTAATTTTTAATTTTTAATTTTTAATTTTTAATTTTTAATTTTTAATTTTTAATTTCTAATTTTTAATTTTTAATTTTTAATTTTTAATTTTTAATTTTTAATTTTTAATTTTTAATTTTTAATTTTTAATTTTTAATTTTTAATTTTTAATTTTTAATTTTTAATTTTTAATTTTTAATTTTTAATTTTTAATTTTTAATTTTTAATTTTTAATTTTTAATTTTTAATTTTTAATTTTTAATTTTTAATTTTTAATTTTTAATTTTTAATTTTTAATTTTTAATTTTTAATTTTTAATTTTTAATTTTTAATTTTTAATTTTTAATTTTTAATTTTTAATTTTTAATTTTTAGTTTTTAATTTTTAATTTTTAATTTTTAATTTTTAATTTTTAATTTTTAATTTTTAATTTTTAATTTTTAATTTTAATAGAAACAACAAATTGAAAAAAAATTATCACATTCCTTTAATAAAAACGTGCCTGACAATGTTTCCCCATCACAGTTCCAGCAGTTATCCCTCATACCTCGTGCGTTTGATGAAGCTATTTAAAAGAATCACTCGCGCAAATGTAAATCCATTCTGGAGCATTGCGCGACAGGGACTTTTGCCGAATGTTATGGTATTTAATTAAAAAGTCCCTTGACAATGGCTCTCGCTCCCATGCATTCCTCTAGCAATGTTATACATTTTATATGTTCTGTTAAAATATATCATTCTACACAAAAGTAAAACGGTACACGGATTTATAATTGTAATTTATACTCAAATGTACGGCCGTCGTACCATTGGCCAGGTCCTGCATAAAATCTGTAGGAATGAATTAAGATTTCTTGCAGGGGAAGGATGTGTCAAGTGTATGTCACAACAGTAGCATAGCAATTTAAATAAATTGAATTATTACTTTTCTTAACAATTTGAAGCCAAGACCAACCCAAATATTGTTTGCATATTGCAAACAATGAAGGATCTTCTTCACACACACACAAACACATAGCCAGCAACACAAAGAAGTCGCAGTCGAAGTCACTCAACGTATACGTACAACCGTCCACCCATTCAATGACACCTTATCATATCCACCCATACAGACAACCCGCACGCACACCCACACATACATTCAGAGAAGCAAACATTTATACTGGGGGTAAACACACACACAATGCCAAAGTAGAAGTTTATGCCGATGTGTCTGTTAATTGTGTATGGCCAAGTGTATCCTTAAATATGTATAATAAAAACGTCCTTTTTGGTGTACTTAACTTATTAAGTAGCAAACGAATCACCTGTGATCTCAATGACAACAATACAACAACACACCGACCAAAGGCGAAAAATGTAGATAGATGTACCTATACATGCAGGTATGAAAATACACAAACATAAATAACATCGACGGTATATATAATGCATATAAATGATAAGTAAGTAAAACGATATGCCAAAGCATGTGTATGTATTAGGGTGTTCCTTATATAGGATTTTTGGGAATTTCGTTAAAAAAAGTTATTAGTAGCGAAGTTGGACATCGAGCTCCACCTTCCAATTATTATGCAAAAATTATGAATATGTTGTGAGAAATTTCGCTTCGATAGTTAGACGTTAGAGTGTGCCGCAAAGAGGTCAAAGTTCAAAGTTTGTGTTGAAATTAGTTTATCGCCGCTGAATAATATCCTGTTTTAGATAGAGGTACTAGTAGTATGCCGTTGAATAGGTGAAGTGATGACATATAAAAACATATGTATGAACTTACCATATCTCTTATAGATATCGAGATGTTTGATGCAAAAGTGGGGGTATTTTTGAAAAAAAATTAACAAAAATTTTTGAAATTTTATTGCTATGTATATTATTGCAGACCACCAAAGATTTCAACAATTTATCATATATCAGGTTAATGTTTACAAAAAATTATATGAGCATATTTTCAATATCTCTTTCAGTTTCCGAGATATCAAGCGCTAAAAACCGTTTTTGTACATTGAATATTATATAGACTAATGCATCTAAACTTTGATCTGTAGTTCCATCCAAATGCACATTGTGTCTTCTTTCTAATGACACCAAGTTCATAAATATCCTATGCTTCTTTCAGGAGATATTCAACATTTTACACACCAACATCGTTAAATTTTTTTCTATTTTGTATTTTAAATGAAATTTTGATGTCAACAGTGGTTTGTTTACGCAAAATGTTTTTCATATTGATAATTATTTGTACAGTTATTGTTATGTAAATATTTCAACTTCCTGTGGCGATCTTAGTTGTTAAACCCGTATTATCAAAAAACTGGTTTTCTGAACCGGGTATTAGAAACTCGGTTCCAATATGTTAATTTTTATATTATTAGAAGTACGTAGTATGTCTGTGGATATAAATAATACATATAAAAACTATTTTTTTACATCAACGAATATTGTTAAAGCTTTTTCATCACAAAACCGCTGTTGACACTCAAATTTCATAGAGCAAACCGATGAAAAATATATATATTTGGTGATATATCTCTGTTAAAAATCGTATATCTTCTCAATGGGGCTTTGGATGGTAATGTTTTTGGTGTCATGAGAAAGTAGACACAATGAGTATTCGGATGGAACTACAGATCAAAATCTTGACTCATTAGTATTTGCTATATTGAATGTCAAAATAACGGTTTTTAGAGCATGATATCTCGGGAACGGATAGAGATATTGAAAATATGCACATACACTTTTTTGTAGACTTTGACTTGATATATGCCATATTGTGGAAATATATGGGGGTCTGCTACAACCCAATTTGTAAAGCAGTTTAAAAAATGTTTTCTTCCAAAATACCCCCACTTTTGCATCAAATATCTCGATATCTATAAGAGACATGGTAAGTTCAAACATATGCTTTTATAGGTCGTCACTTTAGCTATTCAACTGCATATTACTAGTTCATCTATCTAAAACAGGAAATTATTCAGCGGCGATAAACTGATTTCAACACAAATATCGAACTTTGACCTCTTTGCGGCACACTCTAACGTCTAACTATCGATGCGAAATTTCTCACAACATATTAATAATTTTGTAAGTAACAAATGATAGGTGGAGCTCGGTGTCCAACTTTGCTAATAATACCTCTTTTTTAACGAAATTCCCAAAAATCCAATATAAGGAACACCCTAGTATGTATTTATGTATACATTATACAAAAAGTCGTTGTGCAAGAAAGTTTGTATGAGAAAAATCAAAGGGAGCTGTTATTTCAAGACCAACTGTGGCGGAGACTTTGTTATGGTTAAGAATAAGTACGATATAAATAAGCAGCGAAAAATTTATAAAACTTACGTAATATGAACATTTTTGCGCAAAGAGTCAACATTTAGAGAGGATAATTTAACTGGCCGCCACACTTTTCCGAGTAAAACTTAAAGTTTTAACAACAAACAGGTTTCTCTTGGAAAGTAAAGGAGAATTTTCGCAAAGAACATTTTACGCAACACCAATTTAGACTCTACGTTTCTTTGAATCTTATTCGATTAATGACTTTTTAAGCCGTTTGAGCCAAGTCCGTCTGTCTGTCCGGCAGGTACCCCAAAACTACTTGCAGTATTGGAAATGGGCTACATGGTCAAACCATACAAATGTACCATTCCGCCCACTTTAAAAATCGAGTAATAATATCAATACACCCAACGCAATCGTGCCCAAAGTCTATATTTTGTTAAGCTATGACAGGATTCAGTTTTTGATAAAAAAAAAAAATTGAAGTCTAGCCACACCCCTTCTGGTACCTTCCATACAAATGTACCATTTCGCCCACTTTAAAAATCGAGTAATAATATCAATGCACCCAACGCGATCGTTCCCAAATTCTGTATTTTGGTAAATTATAACAGAATTACGTGTTTGAGAAAAAATTGGAAGTCTAGCCACACCCCTTTTGGTACCTCCCATACAAATGTACCATTCAGCCCGCATTAGAGATAGATAAATAATATAAATACACCCAACGCGATCTTGTCCAAATTCAGTATTTTGTTAACCTTCACGTCAACAGCAGAACAGCTTTACGCACTTCAACAGCAACATACCTGGGTATGCTCATACGTTTTGTATGTAATACTAAAAAAAATAAATATAACTAAATATAAAATAAATGTAAACATTTATTTTTTTTAGTATTGAAAATAAACAATATGTCTCTTAGTGTCAGTGGACCCCTTATGATACCTTCCATACAAATGACCGAATTAACCCCCATAGTTTTACATACATATAATTTTTTCAAGAACATTGAATTCTCTAAAATTTGGCGTACGACGAACACATGGAAAAATTTGACTCTGGAATGAAAATGAACTATATCGGTAGGCCCCTTCTGGTACCCTCCATACAAAATGACCTATTTTTGGCAAATTAATTTTTACCCCATAACCTCCAAACGGACAACTGGATCCATTGGTAATAGCAAATAAACCCTCAGAAAACCAAAACCTTTGCCGTACCCCTTCTGGTACCTCCCATACAAATGACCGAATTAACCCGTATAGTTTTACATATATATATTTTTTTGTAAGAACACTGAAATCCATAAAATTTTGCGTAATATGAACACATGTGAAAAATTTGACTCGGAAAAGAAAATGTACTATATCGGCTGACCCCTTCTGGTACCTCCCATACAAAATGACTTAGTAGATTAGAACGACCTCTTGGAATCTGACGACGCCTGTTGTCCCCTCAAAATTAACTAATTTTAAATACCAATAAGAAATTTCAGTCGGGCAACCCAACACATATACCATCACCCTCAGTACAACAAAAAAATTTTGTATTATTCTAATATTATTACTCGATTTCTAAAGTGGGCGGAGTGGTACATTTGTAAGGGAGGTACCAGAAGTGGCGTGTCTAGACTTCCAGATTATTTCTCCAAAACTTTATCATGTTATACCTTTACTACATACAGAATTAGGGCACGCTGGCGTTGGGTGTATTGATATTATTACTCCATCTCTAAAGTGTGCGAAGTGCTACATTTGTATGGGAGGTACCAGAAGGGGCGTGTCTTAACTTGCAGATTTCTTCTCTAAAACTTTTTCCAGCTTGAACTTCACTAAATACAGAATTTGGGCACGATCGCGTTAGGTCTTTTAATAATAATAATCGATTTGTAAGTTGGGCGGTACCAGATGGGTATGGGATGTACCAGATGGGGCGTGGCTAGACTTCCAATTTTTTTCTCAAAAACTTTATCCTGTTAAGGCTTTTCTTAATTAAGAATTTGGGTACGATCACGTTGAATTTATTGACATTATTACTCCATCCCTATAGGGGGCGGAAAGGTACATTTGTATGGGAAATACCACAAGCGGCATGGCTAGACTTCCAATTTTTATTTTTCGAAAACTTTATCCTGTTATAGCTTTACCAAATGCAGAATTTTGGTACGATCCCGTTGGGTGTAATGATATTATTACTCGATTTCTAAAGTGGGCGGAATGATGCATTTGTATGAGAGGTACCAGAAGGGGCGGGGCCATGTAGCCCATTTACAATACCGTAAGTAGTTTTGAGAAAATATTAACTCCTGCTAAATTTCAAAACATTTGGTTGCGCTTTTCGAAAGTTATCGTGCGCACCAGCCGGACAGACAGACGGACATGGCTCAAACGACTCAAAAAGTCATGAATCGAATTTGGTTCAAAGATACCTAGGGTCTTAAGTGACTCCTCCTATGTGTTACACTTTTTGGTTGTATCAAATGATATATACCTTTATCCCTAAGGGTGATGGTATAAAAAATATCTACGATTTGCAAAAGTAGTTCTTGTGTAAGTCTTTGCACGGTGATTTTCCAAAGTGTACCGAAAAAGTTGTTGTACACTAATCATTATCGGAGATTCTATTCGTCTAAAAAAAAACACCCTATACATAGATTTTTTTCCAAATGCTCGATAATACTATCTCTGACATGCTATGATACCTCAAATTGTGCCCCAATCAAACAAAACAACTGGTTTGCTGTCCAACCCCAATGAACATTGCTTAAATTTGATGTTTATAGGGTTTATTTTCCCTTTGTTAAGGAAATTTAAGTTCTTAACAATCCTAAATTAAAAAGTATTGAACTTTGAAAACAAATTATTTGAATCGAATCGGCCATATGTTTTCGAAAGATGTTCTCAACTGTGTGGTGCGAAATCTTCTGGCTGTGAATTTGTCAGTCAAACTATTATTATTGTCGATCGTTAAAGCGGTTTAAAGTTTCAAGTTGTTTGCCACGCCTACTGATAAGAATTAAAAATGATTTCTGTTATATTAATGGCAAATAGCAGGGTTTACTTGTTACTAAAAAAACTTTTAATAAAATTTTAAAATCGCTTTATCAACACTATCTCACGACTTCTGTAAGAACTGTAAGTCTGATTATCACCTGACGAATATGAAACATTTGTTTAAGAATATGCAAATCAACCAAAATTTCATCATGCTAAAAAACACTCTCAATACTTATATATATATACATATTTAAATGCAATATAAATATCAATGTACATGACAAATTGTGAAAGACATGAGAAATGTTGTATGGAAACGAACGACGACGAATCAATGAAATTGTCAGTTGACTCTTCATTATAGCGACAAGCAACACAGCGAAGGACAAAAAACACAAATCCATAAAAAAATATATAGCAGGCGGAGTAGATTGATTTCGATAGCGTCGTTACCATTAAGATGATATTGATTTAATGTTTGACTATCCATACAAACAATTCTTGAGACGTGAACAATTTCTTTGATTTGTCACTGGTTTCACATGAATTCACATCTCGTTACTTCTTGTTGCCTTGAATGAAAGCACCAACTTTTTTTATTCGCCTCGTAAATTGTTCCTGTCATGTTGCCAGGGTGCCGTTCCATTAAGTGTCTTCGTAAGATTTTTGGCGGTACCACCTCCAGAGCTAATGGCACCCTCACCACTACCATCATCACCATCACCACACATTGTATTCCTGTGTGTCTGTTTGCTAGTTGTCATTGGATATGCTGTAGTGTGGGTGCTACTGTAATAGATTGTATTTCTGTCACTGTCAGTGTTTGCCCATGTCGTTTACAATTCAATGCAAACCAATAAAATCGTAATGCTGATGAAATTTGAAGAAGCTTATTTGTGGTGCAGAAACTATTCTATTGAGGTTTCTAAGTGGAAGACTATTTATGGCAATGTAACTACTTGGAAGCTACTTATAAAAATTAAATATTATAATTCCTTGAAGTCACAATTCGTTTATTTAGATGGCACAAGTGGTTGAACACATTTGCATTAAGATTTGGCATTTAATAAATCTGACATACAATTTAATTCAAGTAAATTGATATATGAAGAAAATGCGAATATTACACGAACTTCTGTGATATAAAATAAATTAAGATATAAATGGATAGTTGGTTATTCAGATAAATTAATGTGTGACAAGAGTGTGAAGGAATTCATAAGGCACTGTCATGTGATAAAAGCAATATTTTGTCATTTAGTCTCTTTAAAAGTATATAAGGGTTACGCAGAAAACTTGTGTAGATAGAAAGCATAAGTATTTGAGTAAACTATGTACTTTGCGACAAATAGGCAATAACAGAATCTAAATTACAAACTAAATCACATAAGATCATTAGTAGCTTTAATAAATGTATTGAGGTAATCCTATGTTTAAGGATTTTTTGAGTGCATGCAAATTTCAAAAGTTTTAGAATTTTGGATATTTAAGGATTATCAATCTCGAATATTATTACCACATGTCGACGGTTGCAGACAAGACTCGTAATTTATTACCGAATTCACATTTATGTTATACTTTTCATATTTACAACATATCTCCCTTTCAAATCCACATTGTTCAACACTAACCAGACATCACATAAATTATTAAGTATTTGCAAACAATTTTCCACCAAACCATCCTAACTTACCGTACTGTGAGCATCACCCTCTACTTCTGGCAAATTTCGATCAACTTGTGTTTTGTGTCGTCTAGATTCTGCCGATAGTTGTTCTGAGCCATGGTACCACATAATAAAGGTGGGTGGTTCCAAGGCGCCACGTACAATGCATCTTAAAATTACAGTGCTGCCAGCCTTCACATATCGGTCTGGATCACCCAAAATTTCTGTGCGAGGAACTGAAAGAAGACATAAAAAAGAACAAAAATATTTCAAAATTATTAGATTTACAAAAAGCTTTCGCATACATATGTTTGCTGGAGTATGACTTAATAGAAAAAAAACAACAACACAAAATGTACCACACTCACACACAATGGCAAACAGCACATTCATTTGACGTTGTATATTGAAAGATAAGAAAAAAAATAGGACTACATACGAAATCACGTATCACACGTAATAGTGGTAACAACACGTTCGAACGAATTTGTTGGCAACAATATGTGGACAGTAATACTACAGTTTCAATACAATTCTATCATTGCCACATGTGAGGATATAAACCTAAATAGGGCTAACCGGATGTGGGGATGTGTGAATGCTACATGTAGTGTGGATGCTGTAAATAGTGATTGCTCTGCCATTCAATTCGATGAGAAGTAAAATTCTTTAATTTTGATGTTCTCTACAAGCCTATAGATAGCTAAAATTTGGTGAAAAACTATTCAATGTATAACTATTTGTATATTGAAGAGAAAATGTACACATGCAATGTTGATTGAATATTCTTTGTATGTAAAGTTATTGGTACGTATGTCTAAGTTGCTTTATAGCTACATGCTTGGATAGATAGCTAGAATCTAATATGTGTTATTTGGTTATGCTTTCACATCCTACAAGTTTGATAGCTTAAAACATTGAAAATACCTGGTGTAGCTGAATAATAATTTTAATAAAATTGTTGCGTTCTCTGATTTTTTCTAATAACATCCACAGGATGATCTATGTCAGTTGTATTTGCTAGCTCATAAACGATATTTTGGACGGATCGGCCATTCAAAAAGTCCGGATTATAATTTTTTTTGGTTCAACATTAGAAGTGATGAAAGTGTGCAAATGTATGTTGCTGAAAATTTTAGGTTCGACCATAATATAGGATTAACAGTGCACTCGAACCTGCAACAACTTAAATTTTGTGAGGGACCTACAATCGGAGAATAACTCGAGTAACTATCCACAGCTACAATTTTCAAATATGTCAAATATGTTCTTACCTAGCTGACCAACAACAAAACAAGTTGTTAGAAAGCCGACGACTTTTTCAACATAAACAAACAAAACAAGAAAGAAATTTAGCAAATGGTTTCTCATAGTGAATGGTTGTGAAGTTTTTTGAGTCTATGCACTCAATAAAGAATTCTCATTTTGTTGTGAGGTTTTGGTGCATAAGACTTGATGAATAATTTACAATCATTATACCAAAGTCTGCTGACGAGGATTCGTGGCTGAATCCGAAACAGTTGTACAGACAGCCTAGCATTATGGGAATATCATTCTGCTATTACCTTCTTTCAAAACCCCTGTTTTTGAGCTTGAAATAAATTCCAAATCAATGTCAGTGATATTTTCTCATGTCGCGATCTGGGATTGAAAGTGGGCAGGATAGCTTCACCACTAATAGTACTTTCCATACAAAATGACCCATTTTTGGGATATTAATATTTCTCCAATAACTTCGAAACGGACAACTAGAGGAGGTTTAAATGTGGTCAGTTTTGCTACCTTGTACTAATAGACAAACCAACAGAAAATTTTTGCCACACCCCTTCTGGTATCTTCCAAACAAATTATCGAATTCACGCTCATATATTTAAATACATATATTTCTTGAGAGTACAACGAATTTAGTAACATTTTGCGTAACATCTACGCTTATGAAATTTTGACTCAGAAATGCATTGGGACTATATAAGCCGACCTCTTCTTGTATCTTCCATACAAAATGACAAATTTTGCGAAAATTAATATTTCTGCCATAACTTACAAACGGACAGCCAGAGGATATTTCAATTTGGTCAGTTTGATCATCTTGTAATATCATGCAAAAACTTTAGAAACCCAACACATTTGCTACTCCCCTTTTGGTATCTCCTATGCAAATTAACAAATTCTCTTTGATAGTTTTACATACATACATATATTTTTATACCCTTGACCACGCGCATGGACTTTGTGAAGGATATTTTAATTTTGTTCTTCCCTTTGCAAGATTGGCTAGAGTGGTTACCTAATTTTTTGTTGACCCCCTTAACTTTTTTAAATCCTTTGGATCCCTTAAATAAAGGTGACATTAGTTTCTGGCCAACAGTTTTTAATCTAGCGCTTTCTCTTCGTAAGCAAGATTGTAGCTAATAGTCTGCTTTACAAATTGATATAATCAAATTTTCAAAAAACTTAGACTTTCCTCGTTTATTTTCAAAAAACTTTGATAAAAAATTTACTTTTTTCACTTTTTTAATATAAGACAAGATTTTTTGCATACTCTTTTCAGTGAAATTGATGTTTATGTAACACCGAATAAATTTTTTGAACAAACCCATGCAATCTGAACTAGTTTAGTGGCCAGAATCTGATGTCACTTTTTTTATGGGATGAAATTGATTTCAAAAAGTTTAGGGGGGCAAAAAAAAAAATTTGGTAGCCAATCTAGCCAAATTAAGCTTGGGTTTACTTATATCCTCAATGCGGAGGTTGTTTTAAGATGAGCCAGAACGGTCAAAAACTACTCTTACCCGCCATACAAACTTCCCCTTTTTGGAGTCTGTCCCCGCGATCACAGCTGTGACTAAATAGCTATCGAGCTGAAATTTGACATGAAATTTTCCGTCCTCCTACTGGAGGCTGATTTCCATAATGTGAAAATCGGTCAAAAACTACTCCCACCCTGCGATTACAGTCGCAGTTTAAAAGCCATCGAGCTGAAACTTTGTTTGCAATCTTCTGTCCTCTAAGTTAAGATTGAGTTCTAAGATAAGCAAGATCGGTCGAAAACTACTTCCACCTCGCATACAAATTGCCCCTTCTTGAGGGTCTCTCCCTGCAATTACATCGACGGCTTAAGAGGTATTGAGCTGACATTTTGTATGCAAGCTTAAGTTAAGTTATAAGATGAGCAAGATCGGACAGAAAGCTACTTCAATGTCGCATACAAATTGCGCCTTTTTTGGGCCTATCCGTCAATCCTTTCTCGCGATTATAGCCGTAGTTTAGGAAATGTCGAACTGAAGTTTGGTATATAAACTTTTATTTCCTAAACTAGGTTAATTCCTGAGTTGATTATATCGGACACATACTACTCTCATCTCCCATAGACACGCAATGTTTTTGAGGTGTCCGTCTGTTTCTCACTGCGGTAATAGCCTTAATTTAAGAGATATTGAGCAGAAATTTGGTATACAAGTGTTAGGCTAAGTTCTTATATGACCATTATCGGACAAAAACTATAGCCACCTCTCATACAAACTTCCTTTTTTTGGGAGTGTCCATCTACTGTCCCCCCGAGTGCAGCCGTAGTTAAAGTGCTAGGATGAGAGTGAGAGGCTAAAAGTTACGTTTCACCATTTGAACTTCGGCATAGCCGATTATATTACCTTACTAGCTTTAAGTTCACTGAATTTAGTCAACGTTTGCAGAAGGTAAACATATATTGAACATTGAGAGTTATGAAAAAAAATCGGACATCGTAAAAGATGAATTTGGTAACCCCATACATATGGTAATATACATAGAGATATTGAATTGAAATTTTAACTATTATTGACAGTTTTGCTACATATCTGCAAACGTCTGCCTATACGACGGAAGGTCCTATTTGAAATTTCAAACTCAAACTCAACAGTTAAACAATGTCATACATGAGGCTGGGGGTATTTATCAGTCAGTTTGTCCGACTGAAATTTCTGTATTGTTTTTATCCATCATTTGTCGCACGTCGAAAATAATTCCAAGCGCTAAGGTATTCGGTAGTTCATCACACCAAGTATGAATACAGCATAACGTGGTTCATCTTTTGTCGGTGTAGAGTCCCACTCCTGCGCCGCCCAGCTGGAACTTTCTTATCCATTCGGATACAACTAGAATAGCCAAGGGATAAAAATACCCATAACTTTACCGCTGATGTCAGCTATATTTAGTAGAAATCAGTAATGATTATCTCGCTTATATTCCCCCTTAAATTTAGCGATCCCTCTTACAAAGTAAGCGACGACGTCGATAGATGTCATTGCAGTTGCAATTACGTAATAAGTAGAGTTCTAAGCGAGCTTGAAAACTCGATTGATTACGAAGAAAGTGACGATGTCAGTAGGAGCCAGCGTTGAATGAAACGGAGTACCTTTTTAGTAATTCATGACATCAGTATGACATTGTAAACGACTGATCTGAGTACTTAGAATGTAATGTAAAAAATATCGTCTACTCATTATAACTTTGATTCCAATGCTATTAAAATGGCACATACTGACGTCGTCACTTACTTCGTAATCAAAAGTGTTATCAAGCTTGGTTAAAACTTCGCATATAACATAATTGCAACTGAAATAACACTTATTAACATCGTCGCTTACTTTGTAAGCGAGAGCGCACCGATTAAACGGCCAACGGCACTTCTAATCTAAAATTGACGAGGAATATAAGCAATTACGTAATGGTATTATTTACCGCTAGAAAGGTCTTCCGCTTGTGCCCTTACCCACAATTCCACGTCATATGGTAAGGCATGTAGGACACATTTTACGCTCGGTGATAAAAAAATCCACTCTGCCATCGAGCTTGGCGAGCGCATCTCACACGATTATAACGAGTAGCGTACAACAAATGTTTTTCCATACTAACAGCAAAGTATTTACAGTCCGTGAGTAGATTTCCATCTTTGTCTTTACAGGGTACCGAACCTAAACCTTTACAATATCATATGTTTGAAATTTCGGGCGTCAACTCTTTCCCGGTACTTTTTGATATTAGCGCACTCTCATATCCAACATAGATACTTTTTCCTATATTTTCTATATGTTGTTACCTCTCCACACGCACTACTATTGGCTTCAGCTATTGAGAGAGTTGGTTGAAATATGCATTATCTATCCCGAATCTATGCAGCCGTGCACTTCATATCACAGGCATAAAGTCTGACACTTAAAAAATCGAAACAAACTTAAATGAATTTCAAAACATACAAACAACCAATTTCTGTTAGACAATGTATCTAAAGCCGAACAAATCTCTTTTCCAGCAGCTCTCTCAATATTTAAACATGTACCATCAACGATGTTGTATCGAAAAGCTTATTTTTACGGCTAAATAACACACAGTTTCCTAGTCAACAACAATTGCTGTACAAAATCCATGGTTTTCAACGAAATCCGCATATGCGTTATTATAGCTATGAAATAAAGAAAAAAAACTCAGCAGAACAAACACGAACCGTCATAGAAATCTTTTAATGTCTTTAGAAATCTGTGCACCCATTTCACCATATGGACTGTCAGAAAAAATACGCTGCAACGTTGCGTAAGGATTCGTAGTTTTTATGACACCAATAATCACACCAATCCACACACACAACTCCAATTCATGGCAATGTGTTATCGTGTATGGCGAACGAATGTGCATGCCAACAGATTTCCGTTTTTATTCGTTTAGTATTTTGTTTTATTATCGCTGTTGTTGTTGTTGCTGTAGAAGTGCTTCTCTAATGCGTTGTACCTGTAGAGAACAACAACAATTCTATTCGATTTACATCACAGCACTCCATCGTTCGCATGAGTAAGTGTAAATGCGCGAGTGTTAGTGCGCGCGTATACGTGTAAATATATTTGTTGGGGGGCTGTAAATGTGGTCTTAACTTGAATATATGTTAAGCATGTATGCTTAGCATACAAATTAGTTTAAGAGGATATACATAAGAGCTTCCAACTGCTGTCAGCGCAATTTGTTGTTGGTATTTTCTTTGATGTTGTTGTTGATTTTTTTTCTTGCGTCTTATTGTTACTTATTTGGATGAATATAATGAGTGTTAATTTGTCGCTGAATTTTCGTTTAGCTCTCCAGGGATAAGTAAGGAAAATTCCTTTTTTCATAGAATTTGTGAAAATTAAATTATACCGACATGCGGAGAATGTGTACAAGAGAGGGTAAGAGAGGAAGAGAAGTGCGTTGGTTCTGCATTAAAATGCTGTATATTTGCGCGTATGTTGTAAGTTAAGGTCATGGAGAAAGGCATATGTTATCTAAAATAGTCTCATATAATCTGATCTAGAACATGTTGGGTGTAGACAAGTAAGGCCATGGTTCATTCTGACTAGTGATTACGAATGCTGACATTAGTCATATTGCTAACGTTAAGCTCTTCTGGAGTCCAATGTTTAATTATTTATTAAATATATTATATTAGCTGTTATATAGATGAGCTTTGATAAAAGCTACATATGATTAGTTAATTATAATGTTTATACCCAGAGATCCTTTTGTTAGATTATATGCTTTATAATTTAAGTTTAAAGTTAAATTCAAGGCGGACGGATCGTAGCACCCGACTATCTATGTTGGTCCCTAAAATTTTTATGGTTAACAAATAAATATTTTTCGACATTTAAAACTGCGTCTAAAAAAATTAAATAGCAAGGCCCATATACGAAATATCGCTTAAAAATTACAAAAATGTGGGAAAATAAACTGAAGTTTTTTATATGCGTCTGATCAACTGATAAGAACTAAGGTTCTGAAGGTGCCGAAGGTCTATAATGAATGTCTTAAACGTGTAAAATATGATATTCTCAATGAGTTTTTTTTGACATAACGAAAGTAAATGGCCTCTGAAGATAAACTTCTATACCACCTACAAAAATAAAGTAAATAGCTGGTGGTCAAAAGGACAAGTGGTACGAAAAGAACACATGCATCCTTCCTAGAAAAGGAAATTCCAGTCTTGAACAGCAATACCCTACATATCATAAGTCCTGTCTCCCACAGACAGAGTGACAGTGGTCTGAAAAAATCAAAAATTAGATTGAATATAATGAAGACAACGGCCGTGATAAAGACGATGATGAGGAATGCCAGTAAAACTAAATTTGCTGGAAATCTGGTTACCCCAAGTGGAGTTGCCACAAAAAAACTTCTAAAATATGTATTGTATTCCAACTCCCAGTCAAACAACAATTAAATTAAAACGAATACAGAAATTTCAGTCAGGAAAAGTTGTTGCAAAGGTGCAGGGTACTACAGTTTATCGGTTGTCAGCAAAATGTACTAAGTTGCAAAAATATAAGGGGTCGGTCATACATTTACTCCTCTAGGGGGACCTTTAGCGTAGTTAGAGAGGAGGGACCAAATTTTATAAAAATTTTAGAAACCGCGTCTCGTTTTTGTTTTAGACGCTTGGTTTCTTGGGCAAATTTTCTTAGAATTCATTGTATATTACGATTTTGATAACCGCTTGATGCAAGTTTTTATACCAAACTAGTGGGCCCGGCAATGCTTCGCTATTGCATATTAACTTGTACTATATTTCACATTTAGGTCTACAAAGTACTTTGAAAATGGTACTTACGCTGGACAATAATATGTTAAGTTTATTAACTTATGAAACTAATTTCAAGTAACTCCTTAACATGGAAGTTAACTAATTTAGTTTTATTGTTTAAACTTCTAAATATGATAGGCTTTATGACGATAGTAAAAAGTTCATCCTCAAAGTCATATCTATAGTTTCGATATGTAGATTAAGTTTTGTCTGTATGAAGGGAGAAAAACATTTCTTTCACAAATCGGAAACAGAAATTCCTCTTAAGATCAAAATTCATTTTTTATATTTATCTGTAGTAGCGGGAGCCGTCTGTATACTAACTATGTATTTGGGCGCAAAAATCACTTTTGTTATGCCTTCTCCTCCTATTGACCGCAAATGAATATTTCGTTTGAAGCTTCATGCCTTTACCCATAAAAACCTCTTTTGCCATGTCTTCTTTTCTTACCGACCAAGAATATACCCGAATACTCTCTATATATTGAACTCGTATTACTATTTTTTGAGATCAATCGGTCACCAATGTTTAGCTTAACAAAGTGATGATCTCACGCGCAGCATGGCATATTACGCCGTCGTGTTGGAACTATTTCTCCTTCAAATAATGTGCAATGACATGATAAATAAAAAAAATCAATTGATCGTCCACTTGCTCTAGTTCTTCTACCAGTTGGATTTTATATGGATGTAGACCAAGATCTTTTCTCAGCATTTGCAGAGACCGAGTGGCTAAGAACGGTGTCGGTTCGATAAATTCGAGTCCCCTGTCACACTTACGTCTACAGCGTCGATGGGTTCTATTAGCTGCTCAGATGGATGATTATATGCACCCTAAACTTCACAAAGGGCTCCATAAGTTTGGCGAACAGAACGCTCATTTTATCTATAGGATTTATTACCGATTCGCTCTCTTGAAAAGTAATTAAAAAATACATATCTGTAAAGTTAATTAAAAACAAATCACTGTTTTAGTCTGTGCAGCTACCATGTGTCCTAAATTGCCTGGTGTACGGACCATTATTTGATACAGTTAAAAAGTTATATATTATAGTGCGTGGGCAGAGCCTCGGCACATTTCACTTATTAAGTTCCAAATAGCCTGTTCATTAGGGCGGATCAATTTTTTCGCGTCGAAAAAAACGTGGTAATCGTATACCAATATCGGAATCTTCGATGAATTCTTAGAAAATTTCACAAAGAAACAAAATATAAAAAATCAAATCCTAGTTCGCGCTGAGAAGCATGAAGATTTCAGGTAGACATATTTTTTTTAAGAATGAGCAACTATTGAAACCTTCAGGCCTATGGGCCCCGGCTCTAATTTTAACCTACTATTCCGATGCTTAGAGACCAAGACGAAGAGAATGGTAAATTTTTGACATTGTTTTCTGTTTGCCAACAATCAGTGGCCATAACTTTTTAACCAATTTATAGATTAGCTTCTGTAATACTTCATTTAGTTTGTTGGGAAACCGGTTTACACAGAAGTTTTCGGTTTATGCTCATTTAAAAACAAAAAAATCTCTATCTGAAATCTTACTGCTTCCCAGCGCGAGCTAGGAATTTATTTTAGACACAAATTTTATTGGTGAAATTTTCTAACAATTCATCGTAGATTACTATTTTGGTTACGATTTTTGCGAATAAAAAAATTGGCCCACATTACTATTCATATCTCTGGGCAAACTGCAATATACCGTGGAATTTTGACAGTTATAACTACTTATTTTAAAAGGGTGTAGCACAGCCCACTTCCACCCTTACTGTAATTCATACTGCAACAATAACATACGTAACAAATTACATCTTCATACCTCTGATAGTTCATGAGAATATAGCCTTTTTTGCTTTCAAGTTGTATGGGCGGTGCCACGCTCCTTTATCCAATCACAACCAATTATAGCCAGGGACTATCTACAGGTCAACAGTACCACTTGGTAACATTTTCGTATCAATCAGTCTATTGGAAAAGCCTGCAAAGCGATTTTTTAAAAGGGGGCGTGGCACCGCCCACTTCCACCCGGTTGAAATTAATACGGCTCCAACAACATATATACCAAATCTCATCTTCATACCTCTGATAGTTCATGAGATATAGCCCTTTTGATTTTTAAGTTGTATGGGCGGTGCCACGCCCCTTTATCCAATCACAGCGTATTATAGCCAGGGACTATCAACAGGTCAAAATTACCACTTGGTACAATTTTCGTATCAATCGGTCTATTAGAAAAGCCGTTAGATCGATTTTTGAAAAGGGGGCGTGGCACCGCCCACTTCCACCTTGGCTGAAATTAATACTGCTTCAACAACATATATACCAAATCTCATCTTCATACCTCTGATAGTTCATGAGATATAGCCCTTTTGATTTTCAAGTTGTATGGGCGGTGCCACGCCCCTTTGTCCAATTGGACCGAATTGTAAATCTAAACCATCCGGGGCGCCACCCAAACGCATACAAAAAAATTTATGCAAATCGGTCCAGCCGTTTAGGAGGAGTTCAGTCACAACACACGTACGGTAGAATTTTATATATAAAGATGAACTGACCCACTCTAATATGTAGAGTTGGACTGGAATCTTTTGTCATGTTAATATAGTAATCTAATATATATATAAATGAATTGCTGGGCGTTGGTAAGGCCATCACTAGAGAACGTATGAACCGATTTGACAATTTTTATACCCTCACCCTACGGGTAGGTGGGTATATATCATTTTATACTACCCAAAAGTGTAACACAAAGAAGGAGTCACTTTAGACATTAAGTTTCTTTGAACTAAATTCGATTCATGACTTTTTAAGTGGTTTGAACCATGTCCGTCTGTATGTCTGCCTGTCCGGCTGGTACGCACGATAACTTTCAAAAAACGAAATCAAATGTTTTGAAACTTTACACAAGTTAATTTTTCCCCAAAGCTACTTACCGTATTGAAAATGGGCTACATGGCCACTCCCCTCCTGGTACATCCCATACTAAAGCACTATTCCGCGTTCTTTATAAATCGGGTAATAATATTTATACACCTAACACGTTATTATCCAAATTTTGTATTAAGTTAAGTTATAATAGGATTAAGTTTTTGGAAAAAAACAGGGGGTCTATCCACGCCCCTTCTGGTACCTCCCATACAAATGTACCCCTTTGCCAACTTTAAAAAACAAGTAATAATATTAATAAACCAAACGAGATCGTGTCAAAAGCTATAACAGGATACAGTTTGGAGAAAAAAACTGGAAGTCTACGTCCCACGTCCCATCTGATACCTCCCATACCCATCTGGTACCTCCCACATTAGAAATCGATTAATATAATTAATTGACCTAACGCGATCGTGCCCAAATTCTGTATTTAGTAAAGCTATAACAGGATAAAGTTTTGAAGAAAAATTTGGAAGTCTAGCTGCACCCCTTTTTGTACTTCCCATACAAATGTAGCACTCCGCCCACTTTGGAGATGGAGTAATAATATCAGTACACTCGACATGATCGTGCCCAAATTCTATATTTTGTGAAGCTATAACAGGACAAAGTTTTGAAGAAAAATTTGGAAATCTAGTCGCGCCCCTTTTTGTACCTCCCATACAAATGTAGCACTCCGCCCACTTTAGAAATCGTGTAATAATGTTAACCCGTTACTATGTTAGAAAAAAATCACACACGTTATGTTTGAATCATATTATGACCCCATATAGTTTTACTGAGGAAATTTTAATTTGTATTTATTACACTGTAAGACAAATTTAAACTTTTGGTCTCACCCATGATCAAACTGACCAGATTCTAAAAATATAGCTCAAATCAAATTATACGTACCTCCCAGTTCTTCTAGGTCAGCTCATTTAAGTTTTTACGAGCAATTCAATTTTTGGAGCGAAGCTTGCATACTCGAAAGGGACTTCTTCCTGTTCGCAGAACCCTGCGAATTGTCAACATATTTTGATGAATTTTTTGTTAATGTTTTTCAAATGGCCATGAGTAAGTTCTGACGAAGCCCAAATTTAAAATTTGTCACAAATTAAATCTAGGCAAGGAGCGGGTTCTGACGAAGCCCAATTATAAAATTTTTCATAAATTAAAATTGTCCCAAATTTTCAAAAATTTAAATTGTCACATTTTTTTTTTAATTTGAGACAAATTTATAATTTTTTCTTAGTCAGATTCAGCTCCTGGCCGTAATCACCTGGCATTCATCAACTTCTGTTAACAACTTGCAGAGTTCTGAGAACAGGAAGAACTCCCTTTTGCGTAGCTGTATGCGAGCTTCGCTCCAAAAATTGAATTGCTCGTAAAAAACAAATGAGCTGATCTACTTGCACGCGATTAAACAAATTTGGCGTACAATGAATATACAGAGGACACGATTTGTGCAGAACCTGTCCAGAGTCCACCTAAAGAACATCAAGCTGTAATAACCGTTGACTGGTCTGTTGGTAAACACGGTAAGAGGTTGAAACTTCCCTACAACGACTTTAGAAAAAGCTGCAATGATGAGAAATAAGAGGAGACAACGGAGCATCTTCTATGTCACTGAACTACATTTGGCACTGTCCTCTGCTTGAATTCCTTGTACTAACGACGCAGACGCTTCTGCGCGAGAAAGTCAACTACGGCTTTTAATATGTTCTTTGGTTGAGGCTTCGCAGAGTTGCTCTAAAAATTATCATTGAGGATTAATTCCGGCTCACATTATAAAAGCTTTGAGAGCAGAAATATCCAGTAAGTTAGCGTACAGTGCAACTGTCCACCGATTGGTTTTTCTTTTGCAGGAATATGTTCCAACCATTTGGCCCAGCGTGCCGACTCCGCCTTTTGCCGAGTTATAGTATTCAATTATTTCCGGAAAAATTTTAAAAAATATGTTAGAAACAAACATCAGTCGTTTCTTATTAAAAAACTTACGATAAAGTCCTAATAGGTTGTAAAAAAAGCCATACCCCTACTGCTTACATATGAAATTCAATTTAAAATATATTAAAAATTTTGAATCTTTTTAACTAGGACGTATTAAATTACCTCTTTTATCATTTATGTATAACAATGAGTATTTTTCATATCTCCAAAAAGTAGTAGCAATAACATTTGAAAACCGATAACTCCAGCTCTGCTTAAGTCCAACTTTGCAAACAATTTTCCCAATTTTAACCTATTCTAACCCCCACCCCCCATTTCCATTACGAAATAGTTTTATTTCAGCTATTTTAATTAAATACACTTTGGAATGACTTGACGTCTTACTATTTACATTGCGTGACCTTGCTTGCTGGCGTTTCAACAAACTATTCCAAAGGATATGCTCATTCATTTTATCTATTTTCCCACACGTTTGATGTGTTCTCTTTTCTTTATGCTTTGCTATCTTAAGGCTTAGCATTTGTTCGTAAGATATCCGGTAGCAGTAGTAGATTTAATCTATAGATATAACGGTTTGTTTTTCAACCGATAAAAATAAAACAATTCGGGCCAGCCTTTTAAGGAAAGAGAGAACGCACACTTACACATACGCTCAGTGACATTCACGTATGGCCATAACCATTATATGCAGTAATTTGGCTTTTGCAAATTGTTCTGGTTTCCTACGTTTTTCGCATTTTCTTCTACGCTGTACTTCTCGAATGTTGTCATCAGCTTCCAAAAGTCATTATCATTTAACACCTAAGGTGCCAAAAGCAATTTCTTGGATAACTATGTGTGTACAAGTATGCGTTTGAATTTTTATAACACGAAAAAGAAAGAAAATCGTCTGTGCGAATACGATTATTCTTTGCTTAACTATGCAAGTAAAGGGTATGGCAAAAAAGTCGCGGGGAATTGGTGATCAAAGTGGAATGTCCTTAATATAAAGAAGTAAAAAAAAAATAGACTAAGATGTCTAGCTATTGGACAAATTGAAGTGAGTTGATAGCATTTAGCTAGTAAGTAACATTTAGATAGTCGAAAATGTTGACGTTGCTGGAGATATCACTTTACATATATATATAAATATATATTCCCGTTGATCCTATAAGGAGCATAGGGCCTTGATATCACTATGCAACAGTGAATTTATATTAATAAGAATTATACTTCGTTAATGTTTTATTTTGATAAGGTATTTACCTATATAGATCTATGATAGTCAGGCATTTACATATACTATTCATAAAATTAGTTATACGAATTAGTTTATAATGGTTGAACGCAATACATAATAGATCGCATTTGACAATTCTTCTTTTAGAATCTATCGAATACACCCATTTTCTGTTAGGATATACACGTATTTACACTGGAAAGCAAAAAGTTTTCGGACTAGCGTCGTAATCGTAATCGCAGTCTTATATTGGAACCATTTCAGTAATTTTGTAAAAAAAATAGAATTTAGAAACAATCGCGTTTTGAGCATGGGTATTCTTATTCAATCCTAAAGTAAGCGGAGTGGTACATTTGTATGGGAGGTACCAGAAGGGGCCAGCCCAGACTTTTTTCTTCAAAACTTTATTCTGTGCTTAACTAAATACAGAATTAGATATAGAAGTAATAATATTGTTCGATTTTTAAAGTGTGCGGTACCAGGTACTGAGGTACCAGAAGGTACGTGGCTTGACTACCAGTTTTTTCTCCAAAACTTTATCCTGCTTGAGCTTTATCATCTCAGTAATTTTGTAAAAAAAAACAGAATTTAGAAATTGTTTTTCTTTTTGGTTTTTAACGGTTTATATGTAGTAGTGTGACATCTAAATGTTGCCACTGGTTTCTTATTCTTTTCGAGACTTCCTTTCTTCCGAACCCTATGCTTACACATGTACGCCTTACATGGAGCCATCTCTGCTTGTGTGCCTCTTATAGTTATGTATATTAGTAGAACGCATTAAATTTACTTCCATCATTAAATAGGTATAATAAAAACAAATTCAACTTTATGCATAGATTTCCGTATAAATTTTCTTTCGGCATGTATTTCCACTCTTGCCACTGCCTCACCTTCCAGTTTTTCCTCTCACATCTTCGATGTGATCCTTATTTTCGATTTCGATTGTTGTTAGTTTCTTAAGATAATTTGTATTTATAACGTCATTTAGTTTGTGAAATTGTGCAAAACATGAAAATGTAGTTTGTTTAAGGTGATGGAGACCATTGGTTGCGGAAGAGTGGAAAAAGCTGATGGCATCGATAGCAATCTTTAACTCTACAGTTACATTGACTTTAGCGTTAGGGATGCTGGTGTTTGTGTTGATAGTGTCGGTTGTGGTGGCGATGGCAATGGTGCTGTGTTGATGTTGGTATATTACGACGTACGTGTATTGTGTTGTGTTTGCTGTTGGCTATATTCTACTCTTTTTTCAGTCGATTTGTTGTTATAGGAACATATCAATATACATATTTTTGTGTTTATTTAACATAACATTTAGTTTAGTTCTGGCTCATTTATTTGTTTGCCAATAGAATATTTAAGAGATTTTCTTGTTGTTTGTTTACCAATACCATTGCAACATTTTCGTTGATGATATGGTTCATGTTTTTTTTCTGTTTGTTAGTTGGAATTAACATTTTCTTTTGTTTTCCCTGCCTGGTGTTCCCTTAAAGTTTGTATACTTTCGGTAATTGAAACAAAAGGGTGCTTGCTAATGCAGATGAACCCTGACAGCTTGGTTCTTATATCAGTGGATCCCAATTGTTTTTAGAGGATTTGTTAAACGAACAATTTAATCAGACCATAAGCTAGTGATAAAAGGGTTTTTGGATTATGATTTCTATTGGAAGATCACGGAAAAAAGCATATTCGGTTTACTAATATGGGAAAGTAAAAAAAGTTGGAACAACATAAACTGGCAGAAAATATGCCCTAAATCTAGATTTGGTGGACAAATGTTTGCTCTTAAAAATAATAAAGCTGCGGGTGTCGATGGCAAGGCTTTGTGCGATAAGCTGGTAACGTGTTTATGTCAGATCAAATGCCCAATGATGGAAATGGAAATAGAGGTGTTCTATGTCCTATGCGGGATCTAACATTACCCACCGCATACAAGGTCCTATCGAGTGTGTGTTGTGTGAAAGACTAAAGCCCGTCTTAACGAACCTGATTATTAAGGGTTCTCCAATAAGAGATGTTATTTTGGTATTCAAAGAAAAATTTAATTTTTTGAGATAAATGAACGAATGTTTATTTAATAATATAGAGGAGGGTATGCCGTTAATAATGAAAAACAACGTCATTCAAAAGGCTACCACGAGCAAGCTTACAGGACCATACTCTTTTCATGAAATTTTCCATAGCCAAATGGCTGCCCTATGTCCACGTAAGCATCACGAATTTTATCTTTGAAGTGTTGAATCGACGCTGGACTATTAGCGTAGATGTGCCCCCAAAAGAAGAATTCTGAAGGTGTTAAATCACAAGATTTCGGTGGTCAATTGTGATCAGCTCTTCGAGAGATATCACGGTCCGGAAACTTTTCCCGTAAAAAATCAATGGTTTCGTTACTTTTGTGGCACGTAGCGTCGTCTTGTTGAAAGTAAACGTTGTCCATATCAATACCATCCAACTCCGACCATAAAAAATCATTAATCTTCTCTCGATAGCGCAATCCATTCACCGTAACTGTTGATCCAACCTCATTTTCGAAAAAGTAAAGGCCAATGACCCCGCCAGACCATAAATCGCACCGAACAGTCACACGTTGAGGATGAAGAGGCTTCTCAACAATAACTCTTGGGTTTTCCGAGCTCCAGATGCGACAATTTAGCTTGTTGACGTAGCCACCGAGGTGGAAATGGGGCTCATAAGTCAAGATGATTTTTCGATGGAATTCCGTATCATTATACCATCACCCGTAGGGATGAAGGAGAAGCTATCCCATACCACATTGATGGGGTGCAAAGGGAAATTAAGTTTTAAGTAGGGATGAAGGTATATATCATTTGATACGACCCAAAAGTGTAACACATAGAAGGAGTCACTTTAGACCTTAGGTTTCTTTGAACCAAATTCGATTCATGACTTTTTAAGTCGTTTGAGCCATGTCCGTCTGTCTGTCTGTCTGTCTGTCGGGTGGCTGTCCGGCTGGTTCGCACGATAACTTTCGAAAGACGCAACCAAATGTTTTGAAATTTTGCACGAGTTATTATTTTCTCAAAACTACTTACGGTATTGCAAATGGGCTACATGGCCCCGCCCCTTCTGGTACCTCCCATACAAATACATCATTCCGCCCACTTTAGAAATCGAGTAATAATATCAATACACCCTACTGGATCGTCCCCAAATTCTGTATTTAGTAAAGCTATAACAGGATAAAGTTTTGGAAAAAATTTTGAAAGCCTAGCCACGCCCCTTCTGGTACCTCCCATACAAATCTACCTTTCCGCCCACTATAGAGATGGAGAAATAATATCAATAAATTAAACGTGATCGTACCCAAATTCTATTTTGAGTAAAGCTATAACAAGATAAAGTTTTAGAGAAAAAAATTGGAAGTCTATTCACGCCCCATCTGGTACCTCCCATACACATCTGGTACCGCCCACTTTAGAAATCGATTAATATTATTAAAAGACCTAACGCGATCGTGCCCAAATTCTGTATTTGGTAAAGTTTAAGCAGGATAAAGTTTTGGAGAAAAAATCTGGAAGTCTAGACACGCCCCTTCTGGTACCTCCCATACAAATGTACCACTCCGCCCACTTTAGAAATAGGGTAATAATATCAATACACTCGACACGATCGTGCCCAAATTCTGTATTATGTTATATTATAACAGGACAAAGTTTTGGAGAAAAAATTGGAAGTCTAGACACGCCCCTTATGGTACCTCCCATACAAATGTACCTTTCCGCCCACTTTTGGGATGTAGTAATAATATCAGTACACCCAACGCAATCGTGCGCAAATTCTGTATTTAGTAAAGCTATAACAGGATAAAGTTATGGAGAATAAATCTGGAGCCTAAACACACCCCTTCACGTACCTCCCATATAAATGTACCACTCCGCCCAATTTCGAAATCGAGTAATAATATCAATAAAATAGAAAATTATTTGTTTTACTGAGGGTAAGGGTAAATGTAAGTCGGGTTGCCCGACTGAAACTTTCTAACTGGTTTTAATTACAAATCGATTATTTTCAATAACTCAAGACTTAAACAATATATTATATTGGGTGATGGTATTTATCAGTCAGTTAAACTGACTGAAATTTCTGTACTGGTTTTCATGCATTTCGAGGACCCAATCTGCAAAGACACTCATTTATGATGATCGGCCAGCTTAAGTTCTTGTGTAAACTGAAATTTTAAAGGTTTAAGACCCAAGTCTTTTTGCGAAATACGGTGTAATGATGTTTGTGGAATGCCCAATGCCAAAGATCGACGAGGAATGGACAAACCTGGGTTATCTTCAACATTTTGGGCTACAGCAGAACTTGTTTTTTTCCCCCAATTTCTGTATTGCGATCCGACAAGGTGCTTCACCACGACCAAAAAGTTCTTTACTTTTGCGAACTGTGACTGCAAGATTTTCAAAATTTTTGTAGTAATTTTAATAATTTCAATGCGTTGTTGATGCGTATATCGTTCCATTTTTAGAAATAGCGTAGTTGCTACTTGTCAAAAGTCAAAGAAAAAGCTTCAAAAGTGACAGCTACCGAAAAATAACACCTCTCAGTGAAAAACCCTGTACCTTAGCAGTCTAGCTTTGAACCTTTTGACCACTACGACAAATCGAGGAGAAGACTCAAGTGAAGCTGATACGACTTTGCGGGATGACAATGACCTAAACGAAGTCGTCAGTGAAGATATATAAAAATCTGACCGAGCAATTTTTTATCAAGAGAGGCTTTCGACAAGGAGAAAGTCTGCATGCGATTTCTTTAACATCAAAATGGAGATGATCATGCTGATAACTGCAGTAAATACTACTGATTCCGTCGATAATATATATATCGTTGGCCGATATATTTGAGAAGTAGTCGGTAGAAATGTGTCTGGTGAAAACGAGAACAAAACTAAGTTGTTTGTTTCAATGAACAAAGAGCCCAATCGTTTAGGACGCTGCGTGAAAGTTGACAGCTGAAAAACTGTGACGAGGTAGATATTTGTGTATAACTTGGCTTCTAGTCACCGCATAATTATGATTATTGATCGCAAAATACTACCATCCACTTAATCTAACTTTTTACAAAGACACTGAATCTACCTGTCAAAAGCGGACCAATCTGTTCTGGGAAATGTCATGAGAACCAGTAAGAAAGAGTCAGTCGGGATACTCGACTTACATATACCCTCACCTTCAGTAAATTACTCCATTTCTATAGTGGGCGGAGTGGAGTATTTGTATGGGATGTAACGTGGCTAGACTAACAGTTTTTTCTTCAAAACTTTATTCTGAGCTTTATTAAATACAGAATTAGGGCACCATCGCTTTGGTCTATTAATAATATTATTCGATTTTTAAAGTGAGCTATACCAGGTGGATATGGGAGGTACCAGAACTACCAGTTTTTTCTCCAAAACTTAATCCTGCTTGAGCTTTACTTAATGCGGAATTTATTTTTCATTAGTATTATTATTCGATTTCTAAAGTGGGCGGTACTAGGTTTGTATCAAATGGGGAGTGGCTAAACTTCCAGTTTTTCCTCCAAAACTTTATTCTGCTATAGCCTAACTAAGTTTGGAATTTGGGCACGATCAGGTTGGATTCATTAATAATTTTAGTCGATTTCTAAAGTTGGCGGAGTTGGCGTAAGTAGTTTTGGGAAAATATTAACTTGTGCAAAGTTTCAAAACATTTGGTTTCGCCTTTTGAAAGTTATCGTGCGTACCAGATGGACAGACGGACATTGCTCAAACGACTTAAAAAGTCATAAATCGAATTTGGTTCAAAGAAACTTGGAGTCTAAAGTGACTCCTTCCATGTGTTACACTTTTGGGTCGTATCAAATGATATAAACCCTCCTAACCGTATGGTGAGGGTATAAAAATATTCAAAAAAATAGGACCTGTCATTAACGGCGAGTACGGTCGTAGTCTTATGATCCATGACCTGTTTAAGCTGGATTGTTACATATACGTAATCAATCGTGTTGAAGTTGTCAAAATACGATAGCTGAACCATGTTGATAGAATAAATTAAAATGGTCCAGATCGAAAAATTTTTGCCAATAAAAATGAAGTGTGGGTTAGGTGTGCGAGCCTAAACATTTGTTGGATGGACTAGGTAAGGGAGCTGATACCAAAACCTCCAGAGTAATTTATGATCTTTGCCTATAACTATTTATGCAAAATTATCCGCATATGCGTCAGTTGTGCAGCACAAATCTTGTCCATCGTCTTAAAAAGAGTATTGATGATAAGATTACTGGTGTCAAGAGTACCACGAGCCGCCGACTTACAAATATTTGATACGCTTAAACAAGATCCAATGTGCCTAAAGTAAGAGAGTTTATTAACGAGTGAGATGTTCGCTGGAAAAGTCTTCAATTGTTCCATTGACTCAATTACAGATTCAGGTTTGATAGTGTTGAAAGCTCCCTCTGTATCCAAGAAGGCGGCTAGTGCGCATTACTTTAAGCTTAGAGATATGCATAGGGATAGGACTGGTTATCGAATGTTAAATAGTTTTCGTAGATTTACCCTCTATGTGAGTATGCGAAGCCTTGGATGAGGCTTTCCGTTTAAGAGGTTAACTGATATATTCGTAAATTATTCTCACCAAAGTTTTATATTGGAAAAATGATAGGCTAACAAAGTACAACATTTTTCAGCTCATTGATTTACGACTCAATTCTAAGAATTGCACCTGAAAGTAGCCTCAAAAATAAGAACTTCTGCATCATTTGTTTCGCCAAGTTGGCTTTTTTTGGTCATAGTAAATTTTTAGAACTTTTGTCTATATTTTAATGATGTCATGATGGTTAGAACATGCGGGAGATCCGTGGTTCGATTCCGGTCTCCAGTCATCTATATTCCGGTCTCCAGTCCCATTCAATATTGTCGACAGCAACTTCGCAGTTACAGTGTCGAGCCAACAGGCATATCAAGTAAAAACCTTCTCAAACGATGACGTTCGCAATTGTTGATAAGCAAGAAGGTGCAATTAGAAGGTCCAAGGTAACAATAGTATAAAAAGCTTCTTAAACAGTGACGTTCGAATTCTTCCATAAACATGTAGGTGCCGTAAGTTGTGAATCTAAAAATTGAAACCGTATTAAGTCACAACAACGCGAGAAGCTATTCCATACCTCATTCATGGGTGGTAAGGGAAATTAAGTTTAATATCTTGGTATACCGTAAGGAATATCTCTTTTGAGTATGCAAGTTATGGATAGTTTTTTACGATTAACCTATAGGATTAAAGACACGAGCTCAGATTTTCCTCTTAAAGATAATTAATTTTGTGCTTGTATTTTATATTTATGACCTTATTTTGCGATAAGTGCAGTTAATGCTGTCTTTATAAGAACGAAAACGTCATTTCGTTTCTTTTGTAGAAAATAAAAACTTCAATACATTCGCCTTCATACACATGAATCATAGATGAAATGCGGCCACCTGTAGCATAAGCGGTGCGTGAAATTTTGTGTGTTAACTGTTATCGACAACTTGAATGACATAGCAATTCGTTTTCGATTACACTCCTGACAAACAAGTTTTTCGACAGATACCTTGTGCCTGAGCGCTCCTTTGCACTTACTTTCGTATATACTGACTTACGTATGAGTAATAAATACAATTACACATAACTCATACGCTCTGGCATGGCTAAACTTCATATCGTCATATAACACAGTACAACACATGATTTTGGGACTCAATTCTGAGAACTGCACGTGAAACCAGCCCCAAAAAGAAGAAGTTCTGCATCATTCGTTTTGTCAAGTTACATGCCATAATAATTTTATAACGATTTGAAGATAGTACGTATAATGGAATTTGTCATGTTTTTGGATCTTTTGTTATATTTTTATATGGTGGCGTATGATTATCATAAGTAATATTCCACGTAAATCATACGCCACGGAGTACAACAGTTTGATTGTAATTGCTACAAAATAAACCTAGTTCAAAATCATTTGATGAATGGAAAGGTGATACTGTTGCTTATGTAGAAAAACGTTATATTAACAGATAAAAGGAATTGCAATTCTTAATTTTATTAAAATTGTTGAAGCTAAATCGGACTAGTGTTTCTCGAGTTATGTCAAACAAAGGAGCCTAAAACGTGACAAATTCGCCAAACCAATACTTACTAACTTCAAACCGATATTAAATTATTATGCATGTTACTTGACAAAAAAAATGATGCATAACTTCTTCTTTTTGATACTACTTTTACGTGCAGTTCTCAGAATTGAATCACAAATCAATGAGCTGAAAAATGTTGTACTGTGAAATATGCTACAATCTTAATAAATCGAAAATATCAAATGAATTTGTGTCAGAGTTTTCCATAGACTGGCAAACATTCTGCTGACGGCCTGGAAAATGTGTATCCATCAGTACCTCGACTGTTGTATTCTAGCCTTCTTTATATGGTCGGTCAGTCAAATATATAACATGGACATGATACGAAGACTATTTCTAAAATGGCATCAAAAAGGCAAACCACATGATTATTTCCTTTTAAATTTTGCAAGTGCAAGCTAACGTCGTATTGCACGTTTATAAACTACTTATATTACGGCGGATTTTTCCCAAAGATATGTAGCCGATTATTTCCCATTACATAGTCACAAAATAAATATGAAATAGAATAGAATAGAACACAACAGTTTAACAATTAAAGCAATTAGTTGCAAAATACGTTAATTTAAACTAAATCCAATTTTAGAAATGTTATTTTTTGTATTAAACGGCAATTTTTTGAATACAGATAAACTTTAATATGATTTTCATCATACCATAAATATAAATGGATTTTTTTACATATTAGTTATTATTGTCTGATAATCTCCTCTTTTAACTAGCTGACTTTATCAAATAGCATCAATTAAATGGTAATAGAATATTACAACTGACTCATTTACGCCAACACTAACTACTACAGTTATGGACAGCACCATCACTTACCATACTCTATGTACACACATCATTCAATTTGCCAAAATGTTAACCACTTTCAAAAAGTGTCCTCTGCAGCTGCACTATTCAGGAGGGGATAAACAATTTTCTCGTTTTTTTTTTGTTTTTGGAATTCACCAAAAGCCATGACAAACAAAGGTACCACATAAGAGGATCTGAGAATCTACATATGAATACCGACAACAACTTAAAATATGTATGGAAAAGTTTTCTCGTTAAACAGAAATTTCCAACTATATATAGTATAACAAAAACAGTGCTGAAAAAAAAACAAACAAATCTCATCCGAGATTCTCTTTATTGTGGTCGAACTGCACAATCAACACAGAAAAAAAAAAGATTATAAGAGTTTTTGACTTTTAACAAATGTGCATATTGAATAGAATTTTTATGACCAAATTTTAAATTCGATTTTCAACGGAAAATGAAAACATAAAAATCAAATGAGCTCGAAAAAAACTGACCAAGTCAAATGGGTGAGCAACACGCCAATGCCAATACCATGTGTATGTATACAAGTATAATGAATCCAGTTGGTAGTAAAACAGATTATGATGAGAATGCCACAAACAGTAAGCATTGATTTGTTGGCACTCAAGTTTGATGTTTAAGGGCTTTGGTTTTTGCAAGTGCAATTCAGGATTTGACTTAATTTAAGAAGAAACTAAACTTCTCAGAACGCTGAAGTTTGCCTTGAGCATAGCCTTACAGAATATTGTATACGAAAAGACCCCTACGGAAAATATGCCAACAAATGAGTGTTTGAAGTACTGGCAAACTTTTGAATAACTTTTTACATAATTTAAGACTCTCTCACACACACACACACACACACATACACACAGCTTGCAGTTCAGTAAAAAACTGACCTTTGGTCATACAAGCTCCCACACTTTTTCCGTCTATTGCTTCAGAGACTTGCATTTTTTGGTTGTTGTATTCTTCGTTACTAGAAACCCCAGAAATAAGTGTTAATTGTACAAAAGAGAAATGCCAAACTGTATAATGTGGAGAAAGGGCTGTGGAGGAAAACTCAAATCCACAAAATATGGTTACACACTGAAAGTTTTTGTACAAAGTTGACTGTTGTTTTCTGTTTGTTTTGTATTTTTTTTTTTTTTGCACTGGTGGGATAAAATCTCAACAAAAATATAACTTACCAACTACTTGTAAGTGCACCCGAGCGCTAACTTTTGGCTCTGTTGACACTTGGCATTCGTAGGCACCAGCATCACGGGCCTGCACATATTTTATTTGCAATGTCCAAAATTTATCGGGTTGTTTCAAAGCCAAAAAGCGTTGGTCAGCAATAAAAACAGCTCTGAAAGATAAAAGCAAAGACGAAAAAAATTATATAGTTAAATATTTGTTCGAGCCAATATTGTATGGTTACTACTGTTTTGTTATACCTATGGTCGTGTTCGGGGAAATGTCAACCAGAGGGGAAAAATTTTTTTTTTACTTTTACAAAAAATTTTTGTGTGTATGAAATAAGAAGTGTCTAATAAATCTGAAAAAATCTGTTTTTGGTCGAAAATTGCAAAACATTGGCAACCCTGGCATGTTTTTTCTAGTAAACTTTATACTGAGATGTAAAACAAAATGGATAGCTCACAGAAAAAGGTAAAAACAACCTATTTTGCTCCGATAATTGCATTGTTTTCTTTTGCAATAAATGGATAAAGAATTGTTTTAGTGCTAAAACCAAAAAAAAAATTTAAAAAAAATTTTAAATGCACATTTGATGGCAATGAAAACTGCGCAATTTCAGTGTAATGTGAAAGACTAAAATTGGAAAAGTTTAATAACGGTGGTTGCACGCTGCTGTTTTGTTATGAAAACATAACTATTTCTGAGCTGGAGTTCCTAATATCTGGAATGGGTGGTATTTTTAAAGATTAATGCTGGTTTCTCAGTTTAAATTGACATCAAATGTGTGTAATGTGAAAGACCACTTGAAAAAAAAAACACTTAAATTGGTAGGATCCACTCACAAGTGGAAAAAAAAAATAAAAATTACATCGAAAAGCTAAAAAAGAATGGTAAATACGAAGAACACAAAAGAAAGAGAGCAGAAGCTATGCGTAAATTGAGAGAAAACCGTAAACTGAAGGAAAGTGAAATGCCAAGAAAGGATCGTGAGTCTCTTGTAGAAAGACGTCGCAAAGACTACGTAAATGCATTCAACCTTACACCTTCAACCATTTCTGTCGAAGAAGTCACTGATGAAGACTTTTGTAAAATAAACAATAATTTAAATGTTGCCGATTTTTTTTTAACACAAAAAATATTCGTGATATTGCGTCGGCCCATCAAATACAGCAAGAGTCCGGCAATATCCGCATTTTTTCAACTTCCAAAGAAGGATATAATTAATCTTAAAAAATAAAAAAATAACTTAAAATCAAAAGAGAAACAGAATAAAAATAGAGTTGGAATAACTTTGTTTTTGCATTTTTTTATAATTCCGCAAATATAACCGTTTTCAAAAGAATGTAGTTTTATTTGGCATACGGAACAATGGTGACATAAAACTTTAAAGCTTACTAGAAAAACATGCTAAGGCTGGAATTTTCGACCAAAAAAAACAGTGTTGCCAAATTTATTAGACACTTCTTATTTCATACACATCAAAAAATTTTCGCGAACACGGCCAGGTGTGGGCACGCCCTTAAATATTGTCATGCTGTTTTCGAATTTTTTGACACCTTTCTTTTTTTTGCCATAAAAAGCTGATAAAAACATGGTTTTGTGCCACCTGTCACAAATTCCTCTCCCCCACCTCCCAAACCATGATATTTATTACGATCCCTTAGCCCCAAGACCTAATATTGGACTTTGGTTGTAAAAAAATTTCTTTAAGAAGCATTTATAAGCATTAAAAATCGTTTTTAAATGCAAAAATTTGTACGATGTAATGTGAAAGACTTTCGTTGTAATGTGAAAGACTTGATATTTTTAGTCCTACTGGGGTTTCTAAGCAACATATTTAAACCGTTTAAATGCAATTTCCTTTCTTCATTATTCAACTTTTATCTCCAAAAGTACGGGGACAACCCGTTGCCTATAAGAGCAGAACTTTTAGAAAGTATCTGTCTACCTCAAAAGTGACTTCCAAAATTTGTAATGTGAAAGACCGTCTTTAACTGCTTATACCATGAAAACCATAGGACCTGGAAAAAAATTTCTTTGAAGGAAATGTGCACACTGTTAAGCTTTATAGTTTTCATGCAAAAAACATTAGCATTTAACTAGTTTCAAACCAATTTTTTCACATTTGTGTGTACAAATGTAATGTGAAAGACTGCGAACACGGCCCTATGTAGAATTAAGAGATAGACGTTTAAATGAAGTTATGTGTAATTGTGTGACTTTAAAGTCATGAACGGGTTAAGTCGCTGAGCAAATGTTTTAGCACAAGTGGTATTAAATTAATTAATGTATGAAAAATCAATTAGTTGTCGGAAAAAATTTGGCATATATTTAGATATTTTTAATTTGAAAAATAATGCAAATATTATTTTTTATATTAATTGTACTTCAGATTTATTTCGGTCAATGTCAGAATGCCATGTTGAGAAGTAAACATACCTAAAGTGTGATTTTTTAGCTATTATCTTTTTGAAAACACTGGTTTAAACAGCTGACGCACGTTTCGTGTTTTGTTTCACTGTCAAACATCTTCAGTTTGGTCTATAATTTAACCATGAATCGTCTTACAAACGAACAACGCACTGAATTTCGCACCAAATTTACATTGTTGGACATTAAACCACCAACAGGCTTACGTAGAGTGCGAAGTAAAGAAAATATCGCTATGTATCGGCCAGTGTTAATGATGACCATCAATTATCGATTCGTCGCCGTTTTCAGCAATTGGGCCTCTGTTACTCAACAACGTAAACAATTTTCCAGAAGCCCAAAAGGGCGACATACTCATCTTGATTGAAAACTTCAACACAGTTACGGCTCAGAAAATCATAGTAAAGAACACGTTTTAAGAATCATAGATTAGACGAAAGAAACGCGTAAGACTGTTACTGACGAACGTTTACAATAAATATAAACTTATCATCCATCGGCTCTTCTCTTTTCCCACACATACCATACCACAAAGCTATCTAGATGTTACTAGATGGAAACACCGAAAACCACATAGACCTTTTGGCATAATGTGATTGTGGAAAAGAGCCTGTTGGATGTATGAGTCACAAGGAGTACTGAAATCGGATCTGATCACTACGTACTTTAAAATTGCAACCACACAGCGGCCAAACAAACAAACAACATGGAAAAAGTACAACTTAAATAAATTCCTAACTCTGCATACCAAGTCAAATCGTTTATAAAAAAAAACTTACTCCATCAGTACAATATCATCAATAAAAATCCAAAGAACAAGGATTTGAGTCCTAATGGTCAAATTCAAAATATACAATTCCTAATCCCAGCGAGAAAGTTCTTGGCCTGCACCCAAAGAAGATGAAAGAGTGTTAAATTTAAAACCGATCTTTAAATTAAATTTTTTATGTACTTAATAGAGACATAAATATTGTTATAACTTTGAGCACACCCATTTCAATAGTAAAATTAAATATTCCCCGTGAATACCACATGGTTTATGAAAGTCAACCACTATAGCGTTAGACTGTAATGGGAATTCAAAATTGCTTCACGTTTTACCATGGAGTGGTCAGATAAAGAGAACAGTATGGCTGTACTAGGGCTGCAAAATCAAAAAGGTGACTTTTTGAAATTCTCCGACCGCATACCGGTACAGACATACCGGTACAGAAAACTATTTTGAATCATATTTTGAAAACAGACTTAGGACTTGATGCTTTCGAACGAAGTACAGGACAATTGTTGACTGCAGCTTTAAAAAAATAGAACAGGAATATGCTAACGTCTTTCGGTGAAGCACGCTGGTTACTTGCACAGAAAACACTTTTTAACAGACGACAAAATTGTAACAGTGCATGAACAATATAACAAGGACAATTATAGGGCGTATGTACGGTCATCTAAAGAAGCATCTGAACTTATCCCACGAGTTGGAATGGGCATTATGCAGCTTCAGTTATGTTAGGGTGGGGGCCTCCTACAATGAAGTCTCCCATTTGCATTTTTTGAACAAGAGGATAAATTTCACAGACAAACAATGTTGCAACTTGTTACAAAGTCATCTAACCATTCCCTATTTTAAAACCAGCTAAGGCTGAAATAACATAGACCTGCTTTCAAAACAATTTTTCAGCTTTAATTTTCTCTCAAGAAACTCAAGGCAACCTGGAATCTCCCAATCAAAGATGAAAGGCATGTCTCATGCGTTATGGACGTGTGTGTGATGCGCGGTGCAAATAATGACTCGAATCACCACCCAGTTGCAGCCAATGTACGCATACGTTTAAGTAGACATCACAAAGCTGCATATCGCCGAAGTGGCCAATGCCTACTCAAACCAACTCCCTCAATTACTGCAAATAACCCCTCCTAATTGGGATGTTTCCGACACACAGTGGAAGCATATTGCGAATTCTAAGACATCTGCCGCAACTACCCTACTGGGTCATGAAGAACCACGCTCCGACAAGCCCTGGTACGATGATGAAAGTCGCGAAATGTCTGAGAAAATGGATGCTGCATACAAAGCAAAACTGCAGACAATGGCAATTTGTGCGGTGACGGAGCGTTATAATGAGAAGAGGAAGAAGATGAAACGCCTGTTCAGGCAGGCCAGGATATCGAAAAGTTCTGCCAAAAGGTAAAAAGCAAAGGTTGTGAAACAGGGATCCCCTCCTGTAAAGACAAAGACGGAAGTCTGGTCATGGACACTCAGAGTCTGCTGCAAATGTGGAGGGAACACTTCTCCATCTCCACTCGATCCCAAAGGCAGCATAAGTGACGAAATCACACCAAACATCGACGATGGAGTAGACTGTCTACCACAGAGCCAAAACGAGATCAGTACGGCGATCGCAAGGCTTAACAATAATAACGCTGCGGGAGTCGATGGACTGCCGGCAGAGCTTTTTATAGCCGACGGCGATGAGCTGGCAACATGCATGCAAGAGCTCATAAACAGATTGGTTGTCTCAAGGAATGCATTAATGCACATTGGCTCAAGGAATGCATGCCCGATTGAAATCTAAGTATTCTATGTCCTGTGCTTAAGAGAGGCTATCCAATTGTGTGCACCAACTATCGCGGGATCAGTCTTTTTCCGCATCGCATACAAGGTCCTGTCTAGTGTGTTATGTGTAAGACTAAAAAAACACCCAAGCAATGCAGATCGACACCTACCATCTTTTCATCGATTACAAAGCGGCATTCGACAGTTCGATACGACAGAAATTGTTAGATGCTATGGCTGAGTTTGGTATCTCCACGAAGCTTATACGACTTTGTGGGATGACACTGACTGACACGAAATCCTTAGTAAAAACTGGCAAAAATTTGACTTAGCCATTCACTACCAAGCGAAGCTTTAGACAAGACGATAGTCTGCCTTGTGATCTCTTTAACATTGTAATGAAGATAATCATGCTACTCGCGTATGCCGATGTATACCCAGCAAACCAAAATTTCCGACGTGTCGGACATCAGATATTTCTTTTACATTTCATCAGAAAATTTGCCGAAAATGAACGATATCGTCATAGATCATAGAAAATAGAAAATCATAGATCTCCTTTTATAAGTTACACTTCTCCCATATCAAATGTAATGTACCCTCATCCCTAAGGCTGAGGTTATCAATTAACCCATTCTAAGGAATTTATTTAATTTGCATTCATGAACATGCATATTGAAAATGTATGTTAATTTCTAGGGACTTAGCTTAGATTTTTTTCAAACTGAAGGGTTTGCATTTAGTTGCACAATATTAAGTGTATGTAATATACATCGTATTGTGATACACTTACACAATTATTTTTCATATCTTACCCATGGGATACAAACGGGAAAAACAAGTTGTTGTTTCTTAGTGTGAGTAAGAAAGACATTTTGCGAGCATAAAAAAGCCTTCATAGTTGAATTAAATTCAATAAAACAAAGCTTAAATAAAAGGCTGCATTAATTTTAATTCACACATTTTATACAATTGTACAATATTAAATCACGCTAGTGTTGTATATATATATTACAAAATAATATACTGCATTACTTTTTTTTGCATTAACATTACTTTTACATGTCGGCTTTACAAGATGCAGAACATAAGTTAAACGGACTGAAAATTGCCATCCATTTGTTAATTCTGCAAGTTTTACTTAAACTGCTGTAATACTGTTTTTATAGCAATAATTATGAAAAATATATATACATTTTTAATGAACTACCAAAATCGAGTAAATTGTAGCAGCATACGTATACGTTATAAAATATGTAATGGCAATACATTACCGTTTCATTTCATTTTTTTCTGTGTGTTAAACAACTACATACATATGTTACATCTGAAAATCCTATGAGCGCCAAGAAAACTATTTCACATTGGTACTTGTTTTGCTGCTACAGGAAAATATTTACTCTTGCTATATAAACAAGTGTATGTTATTGTAAGCTGTAAGGCAAAATGTTATACAATTTTCTCATGTGCTTTGATACTTGATCGTATTTTACACAACATTTATTTGCCGAACTCTGTGTGTAATTCACATTACATTACCTATCAAACAAAACAAAATCGACCAAGCATTGCATGTAAACAGTAATAAAATCAATCTTGACCCGAAGATTTCCTTTTTAATGCATAGTGTGGGGGTTATTTACTCTTTCCGCCAGTAGAGCTATAACATCTCTTCGATGTATTTACACTGCCGCTGCACACAGATGTTTCTCAGCTACAGTTGAGGGCAGAAATAGGTCAGTACTTCTTTGTGTGTATAATATTTGCCGTAATTTTTCAACAGTAGCGGCAACAACTACAACAGCACAAAACACATAAAATATAATGAAAAACATATAGTATGTACGTATGTTTTCTCCCAAGGCCAAATAACGAAAGAGTCACACACACACACATATGTTTCGTATGTTCGTTAAATATTATGTATTTATTCTTATTCGGTATGTATGAGTGGTTAGGCAGACTCGTTTTTAGTTTTCGAATAATTTTACAGAATAGGAAATGAACTTAAAAACTCAAATAATAACTCTTTAAATTTGATGCAAAACTAAATTTTGACATGGGTTTGTCATAGGGATTTGGCCTTATATTTTATAACACTGTGCAAAATTTTTCAGCTCATTGATTTGGGACTCGATTCTGAGGACTGCACGTGAATGTAGTAGCCTCAAAAAGAAGAAATATTTTAATATCGATTTTAAGTTAGTAAGTATAGTATAGGGGAATTTGTCACGTTTTAGGCCCTTTTATTTGACAAAAGTGTTGTAATGTGTAATGAATACTCATTTTTTGTAATGTATAACTGACACAAAAACTGAAAACATACACAGGCACTATCTCAATTTAAAGACTTCTCGCCACAAAATATTACCTGATTTATACGTGTTTCCGTAACAGTTTGGTACCAAGTGAAGATTTCATCAGTAATGGTAATCACAAATCTGCACATAACGATGCTTTCTAGTCTCTATGTATTACAAGTGCGAAATAACGGAAACTATATAAAAAGAAATATTTCACTCATAACTAAAAAGTAGTAAATATACATATATAGAAAAAAATACATATACGTATATAAACCATAGAATTTATATACATTTAGAATATTGTGGTTAGAGCTACAAACCCAAATTCAGACGTGTAAAACCTAAAGAATTCTCAATATGTATGAGGCACCTTTACATGGTTAGAGCACATATGATTTATATGTATGTAACTAGAGCATGGTAGGTTTCTTCACACTTAGAACAGTTCATCCAACTATACAAGTTATTTTATGTATGCATGAGATTGTGTATTCATACCAAAAAAAAAATTTGTATACAATACAGCACCACTAGCTTTATGATTGCTTGCCACACCAGTCCAATCAAACTTTTTTTTAGTTAAAAGTTTAATTTTCTCTTGTTTCCTCAACGGTAATAATATTAACACACAACAATTTATTTTTAATATTTAAAATATTTTTTTTTTTAAGATGTGATTTGTTGAATTCACAAATTAAATTCCCTGTTTGGTGCAAAGGAGTTATGCATAGGAAATGAAATATACGAGTGGAACACAATAAGACAATATAAGAATGGTCGATCGTTCATCAGGGAAATGTCTATATTTAATGCTTAAAGTTGACACGAAACTAAACAAAATCGTATACTTAGTTTTCAATTTTCTGGCCGAGTTTGTGTCTAAAAGAACTAATAATATAATTATTGAACAAAATTTTGTAATTTTTTTGTCAGTTCTAGTAAGGCGATTTGCTTATCAAATGAAAGGGGACACCTTTGCCTACAGATATATTTTTTTAGTTTTTATAAAGCGAACCAATTTTTTTTTAAATAACTTTTTCAACATTAGATCTTTATAATCCTCTAAGACAAAAAGTGAGAGAGACCGAAAACAATATCGAACAAGTACTACTTTTAAATTTGTGTGTCGCTACTAGCTAAGGGGGCCGCCAAACTTGGTGTTCTCAGGTGTTATTAAGATTAATGCAAGCTCCTCTTTTTTGGAGGTTTGAGCAGTTTTTGTCCGATCATGCTCAACTTAGAACTTTACCTCCTCTTAGAGTATAGACCACTTTTCATTACCCCCCAAGTGTCCTTTTGGAAGTTATGGGAAAATATAAATTTTCCAAAAATAGGTCATTTTGTATAGGAGGATAGGAGGCGCTAAACGATATAGTCCATATTTATTCCTGAGTCCAGTTTTCATAAGCGCACATCATACGCAAAATTTGAGTGAATTTAGTTTACTGAGAAAAAAGATATGTATGTACAACTATAAGGGTCAATTCGGTCATTTGTATAGAAGGTACCGGAAGGGGGTCGGCAAACGTGTCGGTTTTCGTAGGGTTTGTCTAATTTTGAAAGATAAATAAACTGACCAAATTCAAATATCCTACGATCATCCGTTTGGAAGTTATGAAAAAAATATAAATTATCCAAAAATAGGTAATTTTGTATGGGAGGTACCAGAAAGGGTAGGGCTATTCTGCCAATTTACAATCCCGTAAGTTCGTTTTGAAAAAAATTAATACTGGTAAATTTTCATATCGATTCGTTAAGGTTTACTCGAGTTATCCTGCTGACCCGCCAGCCAGCCAGACAGACGGACATAGCTCAATCGTCTTAGTTAGTCCTGAAACGAATTTGGTCTTAAGATACTTGGGGTCTAACTCGTCTCCTTTAATGCGTTAAACTTTTTATTTTCGTATATCTATAATATAAAAATAAGTCGCTGAATGTGTTGCTAAGCGCAAAACTCGAGAACGGTTGGACCGATTTGACTCAATTTCGAATGGAAAAATAAAAAAATTTTGTTGGAAAATTTGGAAAATTCCGGAAAAATTCGGAAAATTTTAATACTATTTTTCGACGAAATTTTGCTTTTTGTCGTACGATTTGATAGTTTAGAACGATGTAACTTGCGAATAATTTCGAATTATTATTCCAAAACGACTTTCCGAATGGAAAAATAGATAAATTCTCGGTGGAAAACTCGGAAAATTCCGAAAAAATCGGAAAATTTTAATTTTTTCGGCAAAATTTTGCATTTCATCGCCTGATTTAAGGTAATCAATAATTAAATTTTTGTCGGTTTTCGAATGGAAAAATAGAAAATTTTAATTGGAAAATTAGGAAAATTCCAAAATTTTTTTTTTTTTTTCGAAAAAATTTTGCATCTTATCGTATGTTTTGGTAATTTTGGGCTTTGTAAATGTGAACAATTTCGAACAATTATGACTTTTCGAATGGAAAAATAAAAAAAACTCGGAAAATTCCAGAAAAAAATCGAAAGACGAAATCTTCCAATGTATCGCTTGATTTGATGATTTCAGACGACGTAAAGGTGCAAAATTCGTTGTGTTGCTGAAAAATTTCGAATTATTGTGAAATATATAAATATAAAAATAGTGTTAAAAATGTATAGTAATTTATCATGAGCGAACGTTGGACCAGTTTGCTATATTTTTTTCAATATTGGCAGGAATTTTTTATGCCACACAATTTTGGGAAAATGCTTAGGAAAAGCATGGAAATTTGAGTGCAATTGTTACGAAATGGCTTTTCGAATGCAAAAATAGAAAATTATTAGCGAAAAACTCGGAAAATTCCGGAAAAGGGCAAAAAATTAAATTTTTTTTATCGACGAAATTTTGCAGTTTTCGCATGATTTGATGATTTTGATGTTGGTTGGAAAATTAAACGAAATAAATGATTAATATATAAAAATGGTGTAATAATAATTCATATAAAAATTCATCAATTGAGAACGGCTGGACCGATTTTCCTGAAAATGTTTTCAGTTGTTTGCAATTACCGCAAATTTTGGGAAAAAGAAAATCCTCCGGAAAAGCCGGGAAATTGGAATTACCGAAAATTGTCTTTTTGTATCAAATTTTGTGTGCAATAATTGCGAATGACTTTTCAAATGGAAAAATAGAAAAATTTTGTTGGAAAATTCCGGAAAAATTTTAATTTTTTATTCGAAGAAATTTAGCTTTTGTCGTATGATTTGATAGTTTTGGATGATGTTACTGTGAAAAATTTTAGATAATTATTCCGACATGACTTTCAGAATGGAAAAATTTTGATTTTTCGAATAGGACATGGTCGTGCTATAATTAGTGAGAACGTCCGTAATAATGAATGGAGACGTGCCCATATTGCACAATTTCGCGCTGCACAATCACCACCACAAATTCGACAAAATGTTACTAGAAGAAGACCAGTCGTAAATATAGACTTGAATCTCGCTGCTTTTGAATACGATTCCACAATCGCCTACAAAGATCATCTCTGCGTTAATATCGGTTCATTGTCTGTCGTATGCCAGCATTGCAATGCATTGAAGTTACAACCGGAAACTCCCGGCTTATGCTGCTACTCATTTCGAGGTGAGATCCCAATCAATTTTAAAGATAAAGGATTTATGAGGTGATTCAAAACGATTTGGTGGGGCTTTAATATTTCTGTCGGAAGATTGTCGTCACACGCCTCCCGCCATCCCGGAATGACAAGGAGTTGGAATTAACTACGAACAAGAAAGTCACGTTGCAAAACGACCCATCGGCTACTGCATTTATAAATATCTACTGGCGCTTTGTAATGGCCAAATTCCTGTTGATGTTTCAACTGGTTTGATGACGTTCCTGTCAAACTTTTTCAAAGGAGAGGAAGTCCCTATCCCTCGAATTTCTATTATTTCAACCGATTTTCCTTTCCAATTCTAGCGAATTCAATTCCCCATTCGATTGGGTTTTGCGATGACAATCAATAAATCGCAAGGCCAATCATTGGAAGTTTGTGGGATCAACCTCGAATTTCTCAGTTTTTCGCGTGTTGGCAAACTGTCTTCATTGTTTGTTTTAGCGCCGGAAAACAAATCGAAAAACATTGTTTATCAGACCGCACTTCACTGATTTCGATTAAATTCAAATAAGTCACATTAAAATTTGAACTATATGTGCTTTAATATTACTATGGAGCTTATATGAAGGCGTTAACTTGGAGCGAGACGAAGTTCGCCGAGTCAGAAGTTGTATGGCAGAACAACGTTTGCCGGGTCAGCTAGTAATGATATATACCCTCATTCTAATGAAGGTATACAAATGGTCTTAGAAACGCACGGCGAGCAGTTTATAAAAATTTTTTTAGACGTAATTGAATTAAGTTCTTTGGATCGTTGACTTACAAGAAAATATCACTAATAAAATGCTTATTAATTTCTTAACAGGAAGAAAAGACGAGAGGCTACTTGTCTCTTTAGACGGATGCACAGAGTTGCTCCGAAGTAGAGGCGAAGGCCGAAAACTTTACCAGAGAGTTAAGGCAAGAATGCGTGGAACAGGGTTGCCCTCCTGCAAGGACAGCGACGGCCAGTTAGTGACGGACCTGGATAACGTTCGGAAGATATGGAGAAAACATTTCGGGAATCTACTGGATACTGACACCACGACAGAATACCCCGCTCCAATCCATGACGATGGTACTAAATGTTCACCTCCGAGCCAAAGCGAGATACATGTGACAATATGCCGCCTTAAATATAACAAAGTGGCTGGAGCTTATGGTTTCCCTGCTGAATTGTTTGAGGCAGGTAAGGAGAAGCTGATTAGGAGCATGCATCAGTAGAAAGAGAACATCTGGCTAAGGAGAGCATGCCCGAAGTTTTGAGATTCAGTCTGTTATGTCCCATATACAAGAAAGGAGATCGTAGTGAGTGGAGGAACTACCTTGGATTAAGCCTATTACCAATTGCTTACAAGGTCCTTACGAGCATATTCTGTGAAAGTCTAAAGCCAATTCTAGAAAAACGAATTAGACCTTATTAGTGCGGCCTTAGACCTGGTAAATCTATGAAGGATCTAATATTCGCTGAACGACAAATCCTGGAAAAAACGCAGGAAATCGACACCTACCACCTCTTTGTCGACTACAAACTGCCTTCGACTCTCCGATTAGGAATAGGTTATATGAGGCTATGTCTGAGTTTGGTATTCCTGCAAAGCAAATTCGATTTTGCACATGTAACGTGGAAACCACCAAAACCTCGATTAAGATTGGTAAGGATCACAGGAACCATTCAACATGGAATGAGGTCTGTGGCAGGGAGATAGCTTGACCTGTACACTATTAAATAAAATTATGGAGAAAGGCTAGTGTCAACATGTCTGGCATCATATTCCATAAGGGCCAAATGCCACTGTTACTGTAGTTTTCTCATCACTAGAAAAGGAGTCAGCAAAAGAGGGTTTAGCGGTCAACGAGGTCAAAACAAAAATAATGATGAATAAAATGAATTTGTAGTCTATGTTGGAAATTATTGTTTTGAGAGAGTAGATGAGTTTACCAACCTCGGATCTTCCGCCAACAAGAAAAATAATGTCAGCCATGAAACCAAAATGAGAATACTGCTCCCCAATAGAAGTTTTAACGGACTTCGGCAGCACTTTAGCAACACCACCTTATCTCGGGTTACTAAGAAACAGCTATACTAGTCCTGTTGCTGCCTAATCATGGGTGCTAACGACAACGAACATACAAAACCAGGGAGTATTCGAGAGAAAAGTACTCCGAAAGATATATGGACCTATCAGAGTTGACGGCGACTATGGAGGCTGGGACATATTGCCAGGATGGACGTTAATAATACAGTGAGAAAGGTGTTTTAAGGCGAACCTGAATGGCTGTGCAGAGCAGGGAGACCCAAACATCGTTGGAAGGACCAAGTGGGTGGCGACGTGCCACCATCTGGTAGAACTAACTGGAGAACGCACGCAGAAGACCGAAGCATGTGGAATTCATTTATACTTCAGGCCTCAAATTTATGAACCACATTCGTAAGTTGTAATGGGCCACTTAAGTAAGTAAGTAAGTAATTATTCCATCAACCTTAGGGTTAAGAGATAAAATGTAACGTATTTGTGGAGACTAGTTGGACCTCAAGTATCTTAAGACCAAATTCGTTTTAAATAACTCAAAGTAACCTAGTATTGAACCATTATTAATATTTTCCAAAATCGGATTGTAAATGGACAGAATAGCCCCACCCCTGCTGGTACCTCCCAGTCAAAATTAACTATTTTTGGATAATTAATATTTTTCCCATACCACCACCCATACAGATGATCGATTTGACCTTCATAGTTTTACATACATATCTTTTTGTAAGTGCACTGAATTCAGACATTATTTGCAAAAGGTGTGCGCTTAAAAAAATTTGATTCTGGCATAATTATGGTCTCCATCGACTGCCCCTTCTGGTACCTCCCATATAAAATAACTTCTTTGGGGAAATTATGTTTTCTTCCATAACTCCCAAACGGAAAACGGAAGGATTTTTGAATTTTATCAGTTAAATTATTTTCAAATAGTAGACAAATCCTTAAGAAACCTAAACATTTACCCCAAAATTTCATATACCTCACATACAAATGACCGACTTCACGTTGTGACCCTAGTAAAATTCCTTTTACCCCGTTAAGAATATTTCACTTTTAATATTTTGTATTTACAAGTGAAGCCTAAGAAAACCAGTTTACCCCACCCATTAGAAATGATTTCTTTTTAGATTTTTGCGCGAATTAATTAAAGATGTTTAACCCTTTCGGGATCCCCCAAAAATTACCGTATGTCCAGAGATATTGGATTTAACATTTTAAATTTGTGGGCGGTTTCCTAATCTACAGTTTTACTATAAGTCTCGTTTGGCCATACAACCGAAAGTCGTATGGGTGATGGTATTTATCAGTTAGTTCACCTTACTGAAATTTCTGTACTGGTTTTAATAATCTTTTAATTGAGATTTTCTGAGGGTTTGTCTGATATTACAAAATCTCAGAAAATCTAAAACTTTTACACTCCCGATCTGTTACCTCCCATACAAATGGCTGAATTAATTTCATAGTTTTATATTCAAATATTCATAAGATGTAGGCCAATGAAAATTTGGCTTATGAGTAAACATAAACTATATCGGATGACCCCCTCTGGTACACCCTATAAAACTTCGGATAGCTATTCGTTTGTCAAATTGTTCGGTTGTCTAAGGTTTCGCTAACTATTTAGTCATATTTAGCACAACGTAAACGTTTATTCAACATTGACTTAGGAAAAAAATCGTATATGTTGTGCTAGCCTTACTGGTACGTCCTACTCACTGTTCTAGTGTAGTTCCCTAAAATTTTTTTTTTTTTTAAATTTCTTAATTTCTGAAAGATGCTACTGAAACTAGAAACCAGGGTTTTTACCTCACTTTTTATAAACTACTACCTGCCCCGGCAAACGTTGTTCTGCCATACAACTTCTAACCCGGCGTATTTCGTCTAGTTCCTAAGTTAACGCCTTCATATAAGCTCCGGGGCAAGTTAACCGAAATCGGTGAAGAACGATCTGATAAACAATGTTTTTCGATTTTTTTCGGCGCAAAAATATACAATCAAGACGGTTTGCAGCGAACGTACAACCCTTGATGATCGTCGTTTTGATCATATTGTTCATCAGTTTCATAACGGACAACCGCGTACCATTAACAATTTAAGATGACTCAGATTCCGCAACATGATTATGATCGATCGCACCATCAGCTGTAAATTATGCGGTGGAGTTCCTGGCACATCTGGGGAGTTCAAAAATTTTGTCGGATAGTTGGTCGCCTCATTCTCATCAGTCACGAACGGTTTGGAGTCGGTATTCCCAATTTCGTTAATTTCAAGATCGAAATTCGATGTTGTCGTGCGAACTCTGTGCAAAATGTCGTCAGCTATCTCGTCCCACAATGCTCTCGGGATCGACGGAAGACACGTGGCTATGATGATCGCAAACAATGTATGAATTTGAATCGCTGGAGCAGAAACAGTTGCCTCGATGAGCGTTGAGTCCCAATGCTTATCGTTTTCAAGCAAATGCAAACGTTGTCATACTTGTCGAAATGTGGCGACTGATTGAAACGAATAAATACATGTCAACACAGTCCTGTTAAATAACCGGCGACATCTTTACAGACGATCATCACTATCTTGCCGAATCATCAATCGATAGGCATAAAAGTTTTCCTGAAATACGATTTCAAACAAACATTTCGTTGTATTAACCATCTTAGATTGAGGTGATAGCCATGCTCTCCACGACAGAACAATAACGGATATTGAAGTGCAGTGTCCACCAACCCGACGCTTCAGAACAATATCGCGTGATTCCACTTTCTCCCCTACAATTACCAGTGCGACTTCATTGATAATGGGAGGATTGAATTGTTGGTTCTTTCGTCTGCTCTTATAATGTTTTGTGGCCGACAAAATGCATTGTATCCAATGCGGTTTTAAACAATCTGACCAATGCGTTATGCACATGCCGAAGATTTAGCAATGGCTCGATCATTTCGCGTTTAATCGCAGTAAAAATTGTACAACATTGATCTAGTTCAGTTGCCATATCACCAACGAAATAGATGTGAAGGAACTTATCATCTTCGTTTGGTGGTGGTAACAAAGCTCCCGCTCGATGGTTTATATGCCCTTGAATCTGAATCGGAAGCAAGTGTAAAAAAAATTGGAAGAATTGTTCATTTTAATAAAAACATTATGACACCAATTCAGACTTTTCGAAAACATCCGAACATTGAGTAAACCCTGCCTTAGTTAACACTTTGCTAAAGATATTCCTAGAATAGTTAATTTCAAAAAATATTATACCTTTGTAATTTAAAAAAAAGGCCACGAAAATAAATAAAATGTTTTGGCCTATTTTAAAAAAAACTGAGCTAATCTATCAGACACGAATAACTACGTTTGTGTGTTTTTTCACTGTGATATGAAAAATCAAATCACTTTAACGTCAACTGTAATTATTCAATCAAGTTTTTTTCGAGTTTTTCCGGAAATATTTGCGAGTTTTCCACCAAGAATTATTCTACTTTTCTATTCGAAAATTCATTTAGGAATAATTATCCGGATTTTTTCACATTAACATCGTTAAAAATTATCAAATCAGACGTTAAATGCTAAATTCCATCGAAAAAGACTATTAAATTATTTTTGTACTTTTCCAACACAAATTTTTTCTTTCGAAAAGTAACTACGGAACAATTGCAAACACAATTTTATACAAAAATTAAATTTGCGATTTTCATCAAATCAAGAAGTACAGTGGAAAATGTCGTCGACAAAAATCCAAGTTTTCGAGTGTTTCCGGAATTTTCCGAGTTTTCACCAAAATTTTTTCTATTTTTCCATTCGAGAAGTCATTTCGGAATAATTATCCGAATTTTTTACAGTTACATAGTCCAAATTTATTGAACCATAAGATAATATGCAAAATTTTTATTTTTCTATTCGAAAATCTATTCCGTAGCACTTGCATAGAAAATTCCATACAAAAAGGCAATTTTCGATTTTTCCAAATTTTCCGGCGGTTTTTCCCAAAATAACGAACAACTGAAAAAAAGTTTTAGAAAAATCGGCCCAGCCGTTCTCAATTGATGAATTAATATACATTTTTGCCACCATTTTTATATATATAGACTAGCTGGCCCGGCAGACTTCGTCCTGCCTCCAAATTATTGTTAAATATGTTGAGTGCAGTTAAAATCTAATTCCGAATGGATCATTACATTGGCCTCTGAAATACTTCAATTTGAAGGGCGAGGTTTTCCCGGACAAATTCAGTACTTCATATATCTAAACGATTATTATATATTATTGTCAGAATTGCTAAAATGGATCAGCAGTGTCGATATGATGAAAACTTACTTATTGTTAGGCATATATTCTAAAACAAAATTCACTGACATAAGTATTACGTTCTCCATTGGAGTAATGATAACACTTTGCCCCTTTTATCCCAAGTAGTACGAATTTCCAAAAATCCCTTCATTTGGCTCAACAACCCTATTAACCGTTTAGTCTGGGTGATAGCAACAGATTTCTCAATTTCGGATTTGTCCCCTAAAAGTTCGAAATGCAAAAAACCTATTTTTGAAGCTCTGTAATTCTATACGAAGTGCGCCGTTTGCGGCCTGGGTGACCATATGCAGCCTATCCCAACTTTCGCTGCAATTTTGCTCAAAATCGGTTTAAAAGTTTTAGCAATTAGTGGTGTAATCAAAATGGACATCTATTAATATATATAGAGTTTTCAATTATTTTGATTTAAAAATAAAGTTTATATGTATTGTAATCAATGGAGAGTAAATGACTTTTAAAAATTAAGTGTATCATAAGCCAAACACCAGCAACTGGGTCCAAACATACATCCAGTATTTTCTCATGTCAAAAAATGCATACAATTTAAGTTTGACTAAAATCAGACACTCGACATAAATTTTAGAAATAATTCAGCTCCAACCACCTCAACAGCGAATCCCTTTATAAAAAAAAATCTCATTATAAAACAAATGTACATTCTTAATTTCAGACAAATTGTTGATTTGTTAACATTTCCCTATAATTGCATAGCGGCACCTGCCGGGTCCATTTATACAAAAACTATGTACTAATGATCACACAAATATAAAAACTAAATTTCAGTTAAATTGGTACATTCTTTTAAATTTTGATTAAAAATCCACCCAAACGCCACCTGGTGATGAAATAAACATACATTCTGAATTTCAGCAAAATTGGTCATCCATTAAAATTTTCGATATAAATACACCCCAGCGCCATCTACCGGGTCCATTTGTACATACAATTTTTTCTGATGATCAAACAAACATAGATTCTGAATTTCAGTTAAATTGGCCCTTTCGTTAAAATTTTGATTGTAAACCGACCCCAGTGCCACCTACCGGGTCCATATGTACGTATAATGTTTTCTCATGACCAAACGAATATCCATTCTAAATTTCAGTTGAATTGGTACATGCATTCAAATTTTCGATATAAATCCACCCTAGCGCCACCTGGATTTGATTTTTTTTAACACAAACAATCTACGGAAAATTTCGAATGGAATAAAAAAAAAATCAGCCAAATCGCTCCAGCCGTTCTCAAGTGATGGTATGACATACGTGGACCATTTCATTTTTATATATATAGATTTTATATTAGGATTTTATGCGAATTAATTTGATAATTGTTTACTTTGGAATGCCCTTTAAGTAACCCCATAAAAAATTACTATATGACCAGAGATTGTAAGCATCTGGTCAAGTCCTATCTCCATCGATTTATACTCCAAAAAGAGGCAAATAATAATACATAAGTAATTACATCTAAAAATAACTCGACACTTATGATGTTGATCATACATATGGTGAAGATATTCATAAATCGGTTCATCAGGCTGAAATTAATGTACTTGTTACTTATTGACAAACTTATTCATCTAGCCATTTTTTTTAAATAGTAATATTATTAAAAAAAAATAATGATTTATTTAAATGTCTTTCAACAGAAGAACAGAGAATAAGTTGTGATTCAAATCTTTAAACCACACACTGAGATGAAATCGATAGACGGTCCGAGCGTTTGAAAATTATGATCAACGGTCTCTTATAATATGAGAATTTATCTTAGTGTGAATTCATATTAATGACATTTACCATTATTACTTTTTAATCTTATTTTACCAGTGCTGATCATTTCATTGCAAATATTATATAAGGTACGTATTTTAAATCGCCATTATTAAATAATAGTATTACAATTACTATTTCGAACTTAGTTACTGCTCTAGTAATGTAAATTTAAAATCCTCCTGCAACATTCTTTCTCTTCCATATTACACCACTCCAGCCTACTCATAGATGGGTGATATATTGTGTTCCTGGACATATACATATTATAAAATATTGATTTCCACTTGGATAACCATTGTATTCGCATTCTTAATAACATTATTTGCTAACCGACACATATGTCGGAGATATATACACATGATTTTGCATATTCTGCCATAACTTTGTGGTAAATTAAATATGCCAATATTGTCAATAATATTATTCCTATGCCCAATTCATGCATATGACCAATACTTAATTTATATGGAAATTCTGTCGTATGCGTGTACATGTGTCATTTAGTCCTTGTTTACAATGCTAATGACAAGCAGTGATTTGTAATATGTCATTGTATATTAGTCCAGAGATTTACTTAAGTGTTGCATGTAAATATTGAAATTTATTTGGTTTAGTTGTACAGGTGTACGTACGTTCGTCGTACGTTTACAATGTGTTTGAAATTCAAACAAAGGCAAAGCAAGTACAACTTGAGTGACATGAATGTTTACATGTACTTGAAGGTTTTAGCTATGTACAGCTAAGGCTTATCTTCTGTGGACTTGAGGAAATTGATGACAGGCGACCAGTTACGTATGATAATTATCATGTATTTTTATAAAGTATACGTTGCTTAGAGAGAATAATATTATAATAAATAGAAATTTAATTTTATGTAAGGTATTTAATTCTGGGAGCAAAGCGGTTAGCAACTGACTTCCCATGAAATAGATATTAGAATAGATATTAATATATATTCTGTTTTAACTGAATAATGCTAATTTATTTTAAATATGTATATGACGAGACTGTACAAATATATCGTCATCTGAAATGCAAAAGCCCTTCTTAACAAAAAAGTCAAAATCGATATTTTGAGTGATTATGATGTAATTGAACAAGCTCCATGTCCACACAACATTTTGAAGTGCTGCGATCAAATAAAAAAGTTTTACTAAAGGAATTCAATAGACTTTTACTTCAAGTTTTATTTTTTTTTAAACAAAAAGTTTTTGTTTCTCCTGCAAAATAAGAAATATGTTATATAGGACCGTTTGCATTTTAGCTGATCTATATATATAAAATTCTACTGTACGTGTGTTGTGACTGAACTCCTCCTAAACGGCTGGACCGATTTGCATAAATTTTTTTGTATGCATTTGGGTGGCGCCCCGGGTGGTTTAGATTTACAATTCGGTCCAATTGGACAAAGGGGCGTGGCACCACCCATACAACGTAAAAATTAAAAAGGCTATATCTCATGAACTATCAGTGGTATAAAGATGAGATTTGGTATATATGTTGTTGGAGCTGTATTAATTACAGCCAGGGGGAAGGGGGCGGTGTCACGCCCCTTTTCAAAAATCTCTCTGACGTCTTTTCTAATAGACCGATTGTTACAATAATTGTATCAAGTGGTACTGTTGACCTGTTTATAGTCAGTGGTTATATTTGGTTGTGATTGGATAAAGGGGCGTGGCACCACCCATACAACGTGAAAATTAAAAACGCTATATCTCATTAACTATCAGAGGTATAAAGATGAGATTTGGTATATATGTTGTTGGAGCTGTATTAATTACAGCCAGGGTGGAAGAGGGCGGTGTCACGCCCCTTTTCAAAGATCTCTCTGACGTCTTTTCTAATAGACCGATTGTTACAATAATTGTATCAAGTGGTACTGTTGACCTGTTAATAGTCTCTGGCTGCACTTGGTTGTGATTGGATAAAAGAGCGTTGCACCGCTCATACACCTTAAAAGTAAAAAAGGCTATATCTCACGAACTATCAAAGGTATATAGATGATATTTGTTACAGTAAGTAAGCAAAAACGAAAACTTCAGATATATTTTCTTGAAAACTTCTGCGGAAAACTATGTGTTGCTTAAAAAGTTATGGCCTTTGAAAGTTGGCAAACAGAAATTAAGTTTTTGAAATTCTTGAATTTTGCCTTTGGCGGAAGTCCAATATGTAGGGCGAGATCTCGAACAGCATTAGAAATATGCTATTCTCTTCGTCTTGGTCCCCAAACATCGGAATGGTAGGTCAAAATTTGAGCCGGAGCCCATGGGGTCAAAGTAAGGGCCTCTTGGATTCTATGATGACCCTCTTGGTGCGGGTTTAAAAAGCGTCCCCAGAATCGGAATCTATGATGAATTCTGTGGAAATTTCACCGAGAAACTATGTATCTAAAATCAATTCCTAGCTTCCGCTGGAGGCAGGAAGATTTTAGCTCGAACTAGGAATTCATTTTAGACATATTGTTTCTTAGTGAAATTTTCTTAGATTCCGATTTTGGTATACGATTAAATTGATCCGCGCTAATGAGCAGGCTATTTGCAACTAAATAAATAAAAAGTGCCGAAGCGCTGCCCCCTCACTTCAATATTTGAATTTTAAACTGTTTCAAATAATGGTCCGTACACCAGACAGTTGAGGACATAGACTAGCTGCGCAGACTAAAACAGCGATATGTTTTTAATATTTTAACAGGTATGTGTTTTTCAATTACTTTCCAGGAGAGCGAATCAGTAATAAATCCTATAATTAGAAAATGTAAACAATATTCATTGGAGTTGGACCGGAAAACACCTTTTGTTTGATTGGGGCACAATTTGAATTCTTATAGTATGTCAGAGGTAACATAAGCAAATTTTGTAAGTAACCTATGTATGGGATATTTTTCTGTTAGGTATTAGTGTAAATCTTGCTGTCATACTAATGAAGTGTGATAAACTTTGGCAAATCACCATACAAAGACTTACACTAGAACAACGGTTACAAATCGTGGAAACTTATTTTAAAAATGCGCGGTCTGTTCGCTAAACATATGGAGCACTTTGTCAAGTTTACGGTGCACATAATAATCCATCTGAGCAGCTAATAGAAGACATCGCCGCTGTAGACGAAAGTGTGACAAAGGTTTCCAATTTATCGAACCGACGCCGTTCTCAGCAACTCGGTCTCTACAAATGTTGAGAAAATGTCTTGGCCTACATATATATAACATCCAACTGTTGAACGAAATAGAGCCATTGGACGATCAATTGATTTTGTTATTTCTCATGACATGTCATTGAAAATTTTTGGGTTCCAACACAACGGCATAAAGGTTCCCGCTACTACAGAAAAAACAAAAATTTAATTTTGACCTTTGAACTTTAGCTGAATGTTCGATTTGAGCAAAAGGTGGGTTTTCGCCCTACATACAGATATGATAGATATGACTTTGCTGATGAACTTTTAACTATCGTCATAGAGCCTACGATATTAAGCATTTAAAACAATAACACTTAATTGGTTAACTTCCATGTTAAGGATTTACTTGAAATTAGTTACATTAGTTAATAAACCCAACATATTATTGTCGAGCTTAAGTACCATTTTCAAAGTACTTTGTAGACCTACAAATGTATTAATTAGCGTTAGGATAGCAAGAAATGTTAAATATATTACAAGTTGATATGCAATAGCGAAGCATTGCCGGACCCACTAGTATCATATAAATTTTGTTTTTTTTTTGTCTCTTTAAACACCCTTTAATTGACATATTTAAAAAACTTATCAATTTTACTTCCCTAAAAATTTCACCATTTCCATCTCCATTAAATAACTGACACTATATTAAATTACATGATATCATTTTACAAAATTGAGCGATCATTTTACACTCATGCACACACAAACACATACACACTGGCCTCATTACTAACCATTTACGTCCGCTCTCATACAACTGCAATAAAATGCTCCACTATAAATTGCCTTCATATATTGCAACGAGCAGAGTAGAAAAAAACAACAAAAACCGTTAAAACATTTTTTTCTATTGTTTTCGATAAATTTTATGTAAGAGTGTGTGTGTGTGCGTATGTGCTGTTTTCCAAATCTACTTTAGTATTTTAAATCTATTCGAGCGAAACGTCATCGATAATGCCCGGTCCCAAGTGCTACTGAGTGAGTGAGTGTGCATAGAAATCTCAATAAATCTCTTTGCTGTTTGCACATAAAACACTGTGAAAAGGAACCACAGTGGATGAACGTAATCAGAGGAAATACATTGGTTGACATATGAGCCGGAAGTGGTCAGATGATGCGTTTTATTGCATCTTTAGTTGTTTCTGACGGTCATGTAAAGAGCAATTGTGACGCTGCGAAATAGAATAAAATCTGCAAAGTGCAACTTAAGACACGTGAAAAACAAAGAACTATGTTAGAAGAGTGTTATCAATTCTTCCAGCAAAAACGAATATACATTAATTTGTAACTGTTTTAGTGTGGAACATAAGTGGCTCTTGGATTATAAATAGAGGTTATTACGTTTGACATTTTTACAGCTAGGATTAGTAATTAATCGATATCTCCAACATTTACCAACCATTATGTCACCTTTCAAAGCACTGTGGAAATAGCGACCTTAAATCGGTGGCACAAGTTAGATATCTCTTACTTGTTTTAGAACATCCCAATCAAACAATCAAGCAACATTTTTGTAAAAAAATTTAATGTTCTAAAGTCCCATATTAAAGCAGTTTTCTGACTTTTCACATAACAAGGATGAAAAGGACACAGACAATGTTCCACAAAAAAAATTATTTTTAAATTTCATTGAAGACATCTGATATTGAATATGTATTAAAACAATAAGAAACATAGTTTTTTAGGATCTATTTCAAACTTTATTTTAGTTAAACTGGTACTGTGCATGCACCAGCTTATTAATACGAGTTCGCTCAAGGAGTGCTTACCTTATGATCTGGATCTGGAGTCTGGATTGGAAAAACATAGGTTTTAACCATAGCGTTCAAGGCTCTATCTAGGATGTTCTGTTAAAGACTAAAGCCCATTCTATCGAATCCGATTGGACCTTGGCAGTGTGGCTTTAGACCTGATAAATGCACGCCCGACAAGATATCCACTTTACGCCAAATTCTGGAGAAGACAGAGGAAAATGCGGATCGAAATCTACTTTCTGTTTATCGACTTCAAAACTGCATTCGACAATCCGATACGACAGAAACTATTAGATGATATGGCTGAGTTTGGTATACCCGTAAAGTTGATATGACTTTGCAGGATAACACTGATTAACACGAAGTCTTTAGTAAAAAGGGGGAAAATCTGAAAGAGCCATTTTTGTCAAGCGAGCCCTCGGAAAAGTCGACGGTCTGCCATGAAATCTCTTTAACATTAAAATGGACAAGATTTTGCAGTAGATTGCAGTAAACACGACTGTTACCAACTTTAACAAAAGTCAGATGCTTATTGCGTATGCCGATGACATAGATATCATTGACAGTGGACTGCGGAATGTTACTGCGGCCTTTTTGAGTATTGGGAAGCAGTCGGCCGGAGTGGGTTTGGTGAAAAATGATAACAAAACCAAGGTATTTGTTTTATTGAAGAAGAGAATATGGAAAGATCACATCTGCATCCTATTGATGTTTGAAAACTCGGTTGCTAAAAAATGTGTTCCAGTTCGAGACGATAACATCGATTGTTCCATTCCTAGCCAAGCTGAGATAAAACCGCCTAGAGAACAATAAAGTCACTGGGCCTGATGGTCTTCCAGTTAAGTTGTTTAAGGTGGGTGGATATGAGTTTGTTTTAAGTATGCAATAGATCATAGAGAATATTTGGCTTCAGGAGAGCATGCCAGAGGATTGGAATTTCAGTATCCTATTTACAAAAATGGTGACCGTAATGAGGGTAGAAACTTTTGTGAAAAAACCCTTTTACCGATTGCGTATAAGGTCCGCTCTAGCATACTGTGTGAATGTCTAAAGTCAATTGTGGAAAACCTGATTGGACCTTATAAATGCGGCTTTGGGCCAGGCAAATCCACGATGGATCAGGTATTAACACTACGGAAGATTCTGGACAAAACCCATGAGAAGCAAATCGACACTTACCACCTCTTTGTCGATTACAAAGCTGCCTTCGATAGTTCCATCAGGCATCGACTATACGAAGCCATTTCTGAGTTCGGTATTTCTGCGAAAATAATTCGTCTTTGCCGATGTACTCTTACGAATACCAAATCCTCTGTTCGGATTGGCAAGGATCTATCTGCGCCATTCGACACGACGAGAGGTCTTAGATAGGATGATGGTTTGTCGTGCATACTGTTCATTATAGTGATGAAGAAGGTGTTAGGGAAAGCAGCAGTAAACAACCGATGATATTGATATTATCGGTCAGACGATGCGAGAGATAACAGCTGTCTTCTCATCTGTTGACGAAGTTAGTGGTATCATCGAACAAAGTGTCGAACCGCTGGGGACGCAGCGTAAACGTTGAGAACTATTGCTATAAGGTAGTGGATTAATTTATCTCTACCGGCCGTGGCATAGTGGTTAGAACACGCGACTACTATGCGGGAGATCGCAGGTTCAAACCTGGCTCCAGTCATCTTAAAAGAGAAAAAAAAAATAAATAACATTTTCTTTCATTGTCGGCTCCCCTCGAATGTTGTTGACAGCAACTTCGCAGTATTAAGCGTCGATTCAATCGTCGTGTCTAGTAAGAGCTTCTCAAACAGTGACGTTCGCATTCGTCGATAAACAAGTAGGTGCCGTTAGTTGTGAATCTAAAATTAGACAGCGTGTTAATTCACAACAACGCGAGAAGCTATCCCATACCTCATTCATGGGGTGCAAAGGGAAATTAAGTTTAAGTTCAGATCCGCCATGGGCAAAAACTACATTGTCAGCCCAGCCAATAATACGGGGAATAGTGCTCGCCTACAGTTGTTTCTTTGGTCTACGCGAGCACTTCATAAACACCACCCTTTCTCGAACCACCAAAGTCCAACTGTACCAAGTACTAATACAACCGGTGCTGTATGCCTCCGAATCTTAGATCGATGCAAATGGAAATCTCTTATCATTTCAGCCCCTGACTTAGACACTAAGATATAATTATATATGTTGTCAAGTAATTTAATAATTTAATTTAATAATAATAATCGTTAACAGCGAGTATTGTCATTGAATGAACCATTAGCAGTATCAGCTTTATAACGACACGTTAAAATTAAGCGCATTCAAATAGGCCGAATGCGTAGGCTTGGACAGGTCATACGAATGGATGAAAATGGTCCAGCTCGAAAAGTCTTCGGCAATAAACTCGATGGGCAACTAAGTAGGTGGCGACCAAAACTTCGTTGGGTGGACCAGGTGAAAAAGCTGTTATCACAGCTTAAGGTGACAAGCTTTCATTTCTTACTATCCTAAATGCTATATAAATGCTAATTTATATATTTGTAGATCAATAAAGTACTTTGAAGACGGTACTTAAGCTCGACAACAATATGTTGAGTTTAAGTCCTTAACATGGAAGGTAACCAATTAAGTTTTAATGTTTTAAAATCTAAATATCATAGCTTCTATAACGATAGTCATATCTATAGTGCCGACATGTTGATTAACTTTGTTCTGTATGTGTGGCAAAACCCCACTTCTTTAACAAATAGGAAACAGACATTCCGCTAAAAATCGAAATCAAATTTTTATGTTTACCTGTAGTAGCGAGAACCGTCTGTATACTAACTATCTCTTAAGGCGTAAAAACACTTTTGTCATAGCTTCTCCGCCTATTGACCGCAAGAGAAAATTTCGTTTGAAGATTCATGCCTTTAGACATAAAGTTATCTTTTGGCATGTCTTCTTCTCCCACGGATCAAGAATATTCCTGAAAACTATCTTTGTATTGTACTCGTATTAACATTTTTTGAAAAATTCCGTCACCAAACGTTTGGCTTAATAAAGTGATGGTCTCACGCGCTATATGGCTTATTACGCCGTCGTGTTGGAATCATTTTTTCTCTCAATGATTTGCAATGACATGAGAAATAACAAAATCAATTGATGATCCACTGGTTCTTCCATCAGTTGGAGCTTATATAGATGTAGGTCAAGATCTTTGCTCAGCATTTGCAGGGACCTAGTTGCTGTGAACGGCGTCGGTTCGATAAATTCGCACATACTTCTACAGCGTCGATGGCTTCCATTAGCCGCTCAGATGGATGATTATGTGCACCGCAAACTCGACAAAGGGCTCCATAAGTATGGCGAACAGAAGCGCATTTTGGAATTAAATTTGTAAGATTTGTATACGGTGTTCTTGTGTAGTCATTGCATGATGATTTGCCTAAGTATACTGAAAGAAAATCTGTCACACTTCATTAGTATGGCAGCTAGATGTACACTTATACCCATCAGAAGTTCTATATGTCAAAAAAATACCCCATACATAGGTTATTTACATATGTTTGCTAATGTTACCTCTGACATACTATTAAAATTCAAATTGTGCCCCAATCAAACAAAAGGTGTTTTCCAGTCTAACTCCAATAAATATTGTTTAATTGTTCTATCTATAGGATTTTTTTTACCGATTCGCTCTCCTGAAAAGTAATTGAAAAATGGTAACAGTATACCAGAATCGAAATCTACGAAGAGGGCGGTGCCACGCCCCTTTATCCAATCGCAACATATTATAGCCAGGGACTATCTTAGATTTTTAAGTTGTATGGGCGGTGCCACTCCCCTTTATCCAATCACAAACAAATATAGCCAGGTACTATCAGCAGGTCAGCAGTACCACTTGGTAAAATTTTCGTATGAATCGGTCTATTAGAAAAGCCGTTAGAGCGATTTTAGAAAAGAGGGCGTGGCTCCGCCCACTTTCACCCTGGCTGTAATTAATACTGCTCCAACAACATATACATATGTATATCAAATCTCAACTTCATACCTCTTATAGTTCATGATATATAGCCCTTTTGATTTTCCAGTTGTATGAGCGGTGTCACGCCCCTTTGTCCAATTGGACCGAATTGTAAATCTAAAACTCCCGGGGCGCCACCCAAACGTATACAAAAAAATTTTTGCAAATCAGTCCAGCCGTTTAGGAGGAGTTCAGTCACAACACACGTACAGTAGAATTTTATATATATAGATTGATATTATTACACGAATTCTAAAGCGGTCCGAATGCTACAGTTGTGTGGGAGATACAAGAACGGGTATGGCTAGACTTTCAGTTTTTTTCTCCAAAACTATATACTGATTTAGCATTACTTAATACAGGATTTGGGCACGGTCGCATAGAGTGTATTGATATTACTACTCATGTAATGTAAATGGTACATTTAAATGGGAGGTACCAGAGGGGGAGTGGCTAGACTTCCAGATCTTTATAGCGCTATGGCTTTACTATATACAGAATTTGAACACGATGCTGTTGGGTGTATTAATAATATATGTAATACGATTTCTAATGTGGGCGGTACCAAATAAGTATTGGATATACCAAATAGACTTCCACATTTTTTTCTACAAAACTACATGGGCATGGCCATGTTGCCCATTTGCAATACCGTAATTAGCTTGGGGAAAATATTAACTCGTATTTCAGATCATTTAGTTGGGTCTTTCGAAAGTTATCGTGCGTACTAGCGAGACAAACAGACGGACATGGCTCAAACAACTTAAAAAGTCCTGCATCGAATTTGATTCATAGAAACTTAAGGTATTAAGTAACTCCTTCTATGTTTTATACTTCTTGGTCGTATCAAATGATATATACCGTCCTACACATAGGGTGAGGGAATATTGAATAAGAAAAACTGCCAGATTGGTCATTTTATACCATCACCCTTAGGGATGAGGGTATATATCATTTGATACGAAAAAAAGAGTAACGCATTAAAGTAGACGAGTTAGACCCCAAGTATCTTAAGATCAAATTCGTTTCAGAACTTTTTAAAACGATTGAGCTATGTCCGTCTGTCTGGCTGGTAGTATGAACGTAATCTAATCTTTATGAAAATTTATCAGAATAGCCCCAAACCTGCTTATACCTCACATATAAAATTACGCATATTTGTAGAAATAATATTTCTTCAATAACTGAAAAACTGAAAGCTTAAAAACCTTGTAATAGCAGACCAAGCCATTAAAAAACAAAATTTTTGCCACACCCATTCAGGTTGCTCCCATAGCAATCATATTAATCCTCATATTTTTACATACTGACTTCAAACATATTTATTTTTTTGAATGAATATACAAAATAAGCCATTTAAGCCAGCCGCTTTGTTTTTTTTTTTTGACGGGATATTGCCACACATACCCGTTTTGGCTCGGATTTGGACAGTTAATACAATCGTCATGGATTGGAGCGGGATAAGCAGGAGTGGTGTCGAATTCAGCAGATTTCTGAAATTTTATCTCAGTATGATATCTGGGTCCGTCACTAGCTGGCCATCGCTGTCCTTGCAGGAGGGCAACACTGTTCCACGCATTTTCGCCTTAACTCTTTTGTAGAATTTTCGGGCTTCCCCTCTACTTCGAAGCAACTCAGTGCACTCATCCAGTCTCTTGATCAGCTCTTTCTTTTTCCGACTAAAGATACGAGTTGCCTCTTGTCTATTCTCCCTGTGCCTTTCACGAACAGCTCGTGTTGCCATTGGCTGCAGTTTCGCCCTGTATGTAGCATCCGTCTCTCTCTCGTGGCATTGCGACATTCATCATCGTAGCAGGCATCATCTTGAGACGGCTTTGAGTTCCCAAGTACGCTTATCGCAGTCCGTTTTATGGAGTCGGCTATATATTGCCACTACGAAGTAATATTGTCAAAGGTTGGAGCATTCCTTAGCAGTTGAGTTAAGTGGTTGGAGTACCGTAAAAGATCCTTCTCCCAAAAAAAAAAAAACAATATTCCTAGAGATATTGAATATAACATTTAACATTTGTTGACTGAAACCTTTTCTAAAGTTTTATTGTACGTTCCGTCTGCCCATGCGACAGAAAGTCGTATGGATGAGGGTATTTAGTAATATTGTCAGGGGTTGGAGCATTCCTTAGCAGTTGAGTTAGGTGGTTGGAGGCCCGTAAAAGATCCTTCTCCCAAAAAAAAAAACAATATTCCTAGAGATATTTAATATAACATTTTACATTTTTTGACTGAAACCTTTTCTACAGTTTTATTGTACGTTCCGTCTGCCCATGCGACAGAAAGTCGTATGGGTGGGGGTATTTATCAGTCAGTTCACCAGATGAAAATTTCTGTAGTTTTTTCTAATACACACTAACCCAACTCATTCTTAAGGTAAATATTTATTTTTTCACCGTATCCTCGTCCGAATCTTATATTGGCCCTTCTTACGCATTACCATTGATATATTGTTTTGATATATCGATGGACAGCATATCTGGGGAATTATGAAATAACAATGTACATTGTACATTTTAACATGAATCTGGAGTTTTGTTACAGTGATATTCTTAAAACTCCGGTAATGGCTCTCTCCGCTTAACCGACCATCAACATGAAATCTTAAACTATTGTTGAAAATTACTTTTCTAATTTCAAAAACGACATCAAGCCCAACTATAGACAATTTTACTGCCAGTTGCTACTGTCGTAAAATGCAGCAAACATCAATCAAAATTAATATTAGAACACTTCGAAGTCTGCAGACAAAAAACGCTATAAGCAGACGAAAAACGCCCTTCAACCGCATAAGGTTACATATACAACCTTGTTTACACAGTCTAGGCATACTAACTATTTAAGAAAATTTTACACATTTTATTTATCAACAGAAGGCAAAGGTTGCCCGCCAGCCTACTCCTTTTGAATCCATGTTAAAGAGGAAGTAATCACAAGAAGGCATACACTGAATAGAAGAGTTGCCAATCACGAACTATGAAGTGAATGAGGGAGGCTCAAGACAAATAAATGTGGAAGTACACAAAAAATACTCAAACTTCCGTGGCTACATACATTTATTTGTATGTGTATATTTGCGAAACCAAAGTAAATGGAGCTACTTGAAAACTGAAATCTTAGGAGAAAAAAAAAGAACCGTTTGATTTTCCTTCGCAAACACATACAACATACTCGTAACAGCTACTTCTTTAATACACCGAAAGCAATAAGGATAACATTGAAAATACGGATGCACAACGTTATACAAGAATACAAGGATAAGCTTATGGGAAAAATACATCGCCTGTGTTTGTGTGTACAAACTTTTTAAGGAGTTTTGCTGTTGATTTGTGTCCGCACTGATTGCTTCCTAGTGTAATGCAATCTTTTATATCAATCTATGCCATACATAAGGAAGTGGAAGTGGATGTCTCTCTAACACAGTGTGTGCATGTGTGTGTGTGTGCGCGTATGAGGGAGTGTGTGATTGTAGCAAATGCATTGAGTGTAAAGAAATGTTTGCGAGCTCATACAAATAAATGCACATACGCCATACAAACAGCTGCATTTGTTAACATTAGTCTTTGACAGTGTTAGTGTGTGCGTGTGTACAAGCAGGCATCATTTCTGTTATCTGTATACCACTGGCGTATCGCTGGGTGCATCTGATGGTGTATTGGGAATTTGTACTGTAAAGGGTCATGCGAGAGTTGGTTGCGAGATAACGTTGATATTACTAAAATAAAACTGGCCAATATTTCAGTAAAAATTTTATTTGAAACCAAATGCCAAAGATTGTTCTTTCGGGCCATATAATCAATTTCGACATGGAATACCATTTTAAGAACTTTGTTTAAAGTGTTAAAGAAAACTTTGAAATGAATCGGTATTTATATTAACAAAAAGATGTGAATATCTTACATATTTCAACAATCTGTTTTTAAACTGTTTGTTTGTTAGTTTTAGTCGATCGTGTTTTATATATTAAATTTACGTTAAGTGTATCAAATGATACATCAAATTCGGCTAACGATCAGAAAAGTGTTTTTCAACAATATTTCAATTGTATTTAAATTTATTTTGCACAAATAATGATATTAGGAAGTCACAAATTTTAAACGTCTTTTATTTATATTTTTTTTTTTGGAAATTAACCTTTCTACAAAAACGACCCCGTAATATTTTGTTGCTAAACTTTAAACACTTCCTTTTCTCTTATTCACTTCTCTGTTTAAGTAGATTTAGAATCATCAATGGTGCATAATATGCAAAATTTCACCTTTCCATTTCTGTTTATCTTAATCCTACTCAAAAACCCAACGGGTTTAATGCACATCCCTATTAAGTTCACGACAGATTTTCTCCAATACGCACAGACACCCGCTGGCTTGATTGTTTCAACTAAAGTGGGTGTATAGGTTTAAATTGCTTTAGATGTGTTTTTTTTGTTGTTGTTGTTTTGTTCGCTTTTCTATTTTACTAGCTGTCTCCATTCATGTGCCCCATGCGTGCCGTACTTCCTTTTACAGCGTCGTCTTTTACTCTGTGCGACTGCAGCTGTAATGTCTTGTGTCACATTTATCTTAAAACTTTCCTGAGAAAGTTAGTTTTTTTCTCCGTTTGCTTTCCTTGCCCTGTATGTATTTGCAACGCTGCTAATGCCACGTGCATTTCTTTTCAACACCGTCTTAAATGGAAAGACATTCAGGCAGGACGTTTGGTTGTTGTTGTTGTTTGGTTTGAGTAACTACCGGGAACCGTTGTGAATTGTAGAAAAATAAACTTCATTCTTCTTACGTTCTTTTGAAATAAACTTAGTAAACGTAATAGAAATTGATTGCTTAGATTATGTGTCTAAGTGTTTTTTCCTATATTGAGGCAAATAAATAAATGCACTGCACCGAAGTGAAGTGGTTGTTTCTGAGTGTGTGTGTGTGTATGGCAGAGAATTGCACTCCATTCCAGTGTCATTCCATACAATGGTGGTGGCAAATGGGATATTACGTGTTTATCTACACATTCTGTTTGCATTACATTTCATTTACCAAAGTTATTTAGAGAAACGGAAAAAAAATGAATAAATGTTAATAGTTTTAGGTATTTTCTAAAGCAACTACTGTAAATGTACATGTGTGTGTATGTTTTTGTGTTGCTCTGTGCGAGTATCAACGGATGTTGGATAGCATTAGATCGTAATTGAAAATCGTATAAAATATGTTGATTGTAGAAACGACAAAGTTGGACACAATTTCAGTAGTAATTTACGACAATTAGGTAAATATTTATTAGTTGCAAGTGCAGTAATATATTATATATCATTTTGATATTTATGTCATAAGGACAATTATTAAATTTTGTTTAAGAAATTAAATCGTTTATTTGAGGCTTAGACACTAAAATAGATTGAAGAAAAGAGTTAAAGATAATTTGTCCTTAAAATCGAAGTAAAATTTATTTAATGAATAAAATGCCTACGCCAATCAAAGACCTGTACATGTCTGAAATTCAAATTGTAATACCATCGTTCACAAAAATCGAAAACCTTTTTTTAAAGGTACGACAACTGCATCAGATAATACTTTAAGAGTTCAAAAATATTAAGATTATTCAAAATTTATTCCCAACTTTCAGCAAACCAATTCATCAATTTCCGTTCAGTGGTAGCAAATGTGGGAAGGCGCAATATTGGGACCGGTATCGGGGATTTTCTAATTTGGGGGATTTTCTAATTTGAGTATTTCTGGGTATAACCAGTTCGCTCTTTGGAGGTTCCCAAGCAGCCCACCACGTCCGGAATTGCGCGTATTCCCTTGAAAATCCGTTCAGTGGTAGCAAATGTGAGAAGGCACAATGTTGAGTAACATAAACGGCATGCTACAACCGATGCATCTTAGAAAGTAGGTAAAAGAAGTTACTAAAGCTCAACACAGAGGCTTTCTTAATGGCTTTGGCTGCCCCAAGAAACTGGGCTCGGGCGCGGTCGCCTAGTAAGCCACTCTCTTAAACAAAACAATTATTATGAAAACACCAAGAAAAGAAAAAACAAGAATCACAAGAATCACCCCCAAATATTGAAGAATCTCGCAAACGTTATAAGGACCATGATTTAAGGTTATCCACCGGGATTGTTCGAATTCTAAACAGTTATGGTGCCTCTATCCATTTGGCGGATGTCCCCACCGCCAGTTGGCTGACATCACCGCCATACAGGAAATTAGATTAACGGGACAGGGATGCACACTACGAAAGAACTGTTTCATCTTTTATAGCTGCCATGCAGAAAAACAGGAACTTGGATGTGGTGTCATAGTTGGCAAGAGAGTTCGACACCTGGTGTCGCGGTTTAACCCTGTAAGTGACCGCATCCCGGGCAAATATTTTTACATTACGCTGATTTGTGTACACGCCCCGACGTAAGAAAAAGATGACATTATTGATGCATTCTATGAGCGCCTGGAGGAGATAAATGACCGCTGCCCTGCACATAACATGGTGAAAATAGCGTCTGTTGAAAAAAAGAGAGACCCAGGATATCTAAAACTACAGGCAACGAGCTGAATCCCGAAAGTTATACCAAAAGGTAAAATGCAATGGTTTTGGAACAGAGATCCCCAGCTGTACGGATAGAGATGGAAATATGATCACAAACGCGCAGAGTGTGCTGCAAATGTGAAAAGAACACTTTCGAACTCTGCTCGTTCCTGAAGGCAGCATAAGAGCATAAGAATTTACGCCAATCATCGCCGTGGCGAAACGAGATCAGCACGGCAATGGCACAGCTTAACAACAATAAAGCTGCAAAAGCTGATAGACTGCCAGTACAGCTTTTTAGGCCGGCGGTGGTGAGCTAGCAACTTTCCTGTGGTCAATTATTGAAATCAAAGTCTTCTATACTACGTCTCGTTTTTAAACTAAGGGATAAGCCTTTACTGATAGCATACAAGATCTAGTCTATTGTGTTACGTGAAGACCAAATTTTAGACCTAGTGAACGACCATGACCATGACGCAGATCGACACCTACCATCTGTTTATCGATTACAAAACTCAATTCGAAATACCGATACGAATGGTATCCCAGCGAAGCTAGTACGACTTAACGGAATGCCTCTGATTGACACAATGTCTTCGCTGAAAATAGGAAAAAAAACTAACAGAGCCATTTTCTTCCAAGCAATTCTTTAGACAAGATCAAGCGATCTCTTACATATCATAATGGATATGAATATGCGGAAGGTTGCAGCAAACACGAATGGTCCCAGCTATAATAAAAGTAATTTGCTGCTCGCGTTTGCCGATTACATAAATGTCAGTAGGCGGCCACTGCTTGATGTTACTGCGATCTTTTCAAGCATTGACAAGCATGATTCGTTTGTGTTTTACATCTTGTATCGTCGTGTAGATCAGACCAGATGGAGGGCTCAACCCCACTGGAACATACTACTATGTCGCTGTTGAGGCCCGGATCTAATTCTACAATAACAAAAATGAGGTTTGGGATAGCTTCTCGCGTTGTTGTTAATTAACACGCTTTATATTTTTAGGTTTACATCTAACGGCACCTACTTGTTTATCGACGAATGCGAACGTCACTGTTTGAGTAGCTTTTACTAGGCATGCCGATTGACTCGCCACTTATACTGCGAAGTTGCTGACGACAACATCGAGGGGGCCGGCAATCAAAGAAATATATATATTTATTTATTTATTTTTTTGTTATATGACTGGAGCCAGGAGTTGAACCTGCGATCTCCCGCATGGTAGTCGCGTGTTCTAACCATCATGCCACGGCCGGTCTCCTAATTCTACAATACGCCACAAAATATTCATTTTGCATTACCCTTATGTGGGGATAACAAATTGACTGAAAAGTACAAGCTGACCAATGTTATATTCTATTATTCGTCATGGCTGGTAACCATTCCATCCTCAACACTCATGCAAACTGCAATTATGCTTTACGCCGCCATCTGCTAGTAACCAAAGTTCCCCAATTATATTCTTTCGTTTTGTACTGGAACTAGTCCGTAAGAATATGACAGAACGTGTTCCTGCAAACAATGTTACACCCTTGTTAGAGATTTGTGCTATTCCACACCAGGATCTGAGAGTGCAGCGCAACACTCAACTAAGAATCCGTTAGATGCACAATAAGAAATTTCAAGTCACGTATGCATACGTATGGTATCAAGAGATACCCCGCTCTATTTCCCTCGAGCATTAAACTCTTAGTTGACCAGCGTGTCTTTTGGTCTAACCACAGCCACTATATGGCACAGCAAAGCTGAACCTTACCCAAACGATCAGACAGGCGGTTTACTTAGGGCAAATCGCCCTGGGCACGCCTCACCATAGCACCATCTTTCGACTCCTTGGTCGGAGCTCATAAAGAGGTTTTTCCAGAAAAGGGTCCACTGGTGGTTCCTTCGGGTCCGTGGGGTCGGTAATCCCCAAAGGCCTTCCGGAGGAGACAAACCTGCGGGGGCATTGAGCAGTCGGCCGAATGGCGTCTGGTGATCAATTAGGACGAAACCGAGTTATTTGTTTCAATGAACAAAAAGTCTACTCGTTTGGAACGCTGCGTGATCGTTGACAATTATAACTTTGAAGTGACCGATGTTTGCATCTACCTTGGGTCCGCTGTAACCAAAATTAACTATGTCAGCCTGGAAATCAAGAGATGAGTATTGATCGCAAATCACTAGTACTATGTGCTAAGCAAGCAGTTAAAAACCTCTTTCAACAAATAAAGATCCAACCCTACCAGACACCGATCCTACCTGTCTTGCCCTACAGCGCGGAATCCTGAGAAATTACAAATGCGGATCAATCAATTCTAGTAGTTTTCGAGAGAAAAATACTTGGCAAAATATTTGAAAACATAATCGCAGCCACACGGCGGATACCGTCTTCAAATGAATGAGCTGTATAATGACATAGACCTAGCCGAGCGCGTTTAAATAGACCGAATGCGCCGGCTTGGACATGTCGGACAAATGAATGATAATGTTCCAGCTCGAATAGTCTTTTGCAATAAATTCTATGGAGGGCGCTGAAAGGAGAGGCCAAAACTTCGCTGAATGGACCTAGATTAGGAGTTGTTATCCGTACTTAATGTGACATACTATCTATGGAGCTCAAAAGACTGATAAGATCCTCAATGACAACCATTATCATATGATAGTTTTTGTTGTGATTTAAAAACATCTTTCAAATTCTCTGTGTAATGAACACGGAGAAACGAAGGTGCACAATGATGAGGCAAATGCCTTCCAAAATATGTGAACACAACATAAAAACATAAAACTGGTAATTGGATGTTTGAATACAAGCAGCCGGGATAGCTGAGTTTGTTAAGGCGACGCCGCTGATGAGTAAAGACCGATGCGTTTGTAGATTTTTTCTATGTGCTGTAATTGATGCCTAAAATTCTTTTGTATCTGATAAATAAGAAGAATAAAACCGTCACTAAGGTTTCTTCTAAACTCATTTCACTAGACGCCAACTATTATTTTGTTCGATTTAGTGATTTTCTACTAATAGCACTTGTAACCAATGTTAAACTTTAAATACAATATGTCCAATGGTACTCCAATACAAGTAATGACTACACATCATCCAATCTCTTACACTTAGTGATATATGTTTCCCTATATTGTAAGCTCGTTTGTAGAGTGCAGTTTAAAATACCAAGCATACCATACATAGATTCCTACATTCTAATATGTATGTGAATACTTTAAGGCCAAACATCATCAACAGCTACCAAATGACAAAGTGCATTCCCGCTCATTTGATAGACTGTCATTATTAGCTGAATACGTATGTGGATAAATTTCTATTGAGGACTAAACGTCTGTTGGTTTGTGCTCATTTATATGCAATCATATATATGAGGACGCACACACACTCACATATATATCCGCTACACTGCATCAAACAACGAGCTTGTGGCATAAAAGTCATTAACATTAAACACAACATTGCTATGTGGTTGTAACACGTGTGTATGCAGTGTGTAAATGAAACGTTAAATCCGTGTGGATGGACAAATAAACATAACATATTGTACTTAAGTATATGTACATATGCGAATATATTCCATGATTATGCTTAAACATGTACATTAGACCATTTCATTTGACCAATTTTTTCGAAAAGTCATTGGGATAATATATTTTCTAATTCTACTTAAAAAAACAAAAATTTTGGTATATAAAACTTGAGAATTGATCGACGTTTAGGGGTCGCGCAAAATCGTTTAAGGTTTTTGGCTGCAAAAAGGCATGTTTCAAAAATACTGATTTACTTATATGATTAAAAGTTTTGATACGCTTGACCGATTTTAATCAGATAAGACTTGTTTTAAAGGTAATAATATTTCGCACATTTTCTGTGAAGACATCAATACATTTTAGATAATAGTTTGAGTTTAATAACCTTTCAAACCTAAAAATTTTTAAATTTTAATTCAAAATTTACCTACTTTTGTCCATTAAAAAATTTTTTTTTTTAGTTTTGGGTCTAATTTTTGTATATCTTTAAATGCACAATTGACAACCACTTCCTAACGATACTTTTGATGTATAATATAATGAATAGAATATTTAATTGTTGCTGAAATTTTTACTATTTCGCTGGGGATGAGATAAATGGATTAAGTCAGATCAACATTTTTGTGGTCAAAATTTACATTCAAAACTGGTTTACGTGTCCCCTTGCAACACAAGCCCCATTAAACGACATTTTGTTGATAGAATCTTAAAAAAATACCGCAAATCAAATGAAATGATAGCAAATGTTGCACTCAAATCTTTTGTGTGGCATTTATGGTATATAAGTGACATCGCGTTCAGCTTTTTTCTTTTCGACCCCACGCATACCGAAGGAACTTTAATTAAAATTACATCTGCATTAAAGCATCCTGGTGACCAAGATTGCGAAGGAAATGTTACAAAAATTATTTCAGAAAATACTATGAAATTCTTCAATATTTTTGGAGTAGACAGCAGTTTTCTTGCTATCCACCCATCAAATTGGCCCAAGAATGAGAATTGTAAACGGATTAAAGAAATTGTGAAAAACATCAGCGTTGTCAACGATTGCTATTGGGCTCATTAAAACTGTGAACAACACCTTGACGAAGGATAATAACCAGCAAAACTAATTAGTACAAGTCATCTAAAAACGCAATAAAACATACAAAAAGAACACAAAAGGTGTTATCGTATCCAATTTGAAAAAAAATCTTCTTTTTAATTACCTAAATCGTTTTTCTTACTAAAAATATACATAGTACACAGTTTTCGTTTAATTTTTATCACTATTGATTATTATTGCTGCTGCTGAACATATGTCATTTGCATGGTCCTGCCATACATCAAAAGTATCGTTAGAAAGTGTTTGTCAATTGTGCATTTAAAGATATACAAAAATTAGACCCAAAACTAAAAAAAAAAATTTTTTAATGGACAAAAGTAGGTAAATTTTGAATTAAAATTTAAAAATTTTTAGGTTTGAAAGGTTATTAAACTCAAACTATTATCTAAAATGTATTGATGTCTTCACAGAAAATGTGTGAAATATTATTACCTTTAAAACAAGTCTATTCTGATCAAAATTGGTCAAGCGTATCACAACTTTTAATCATATAAGTAAATCAGTATTTTTGAAACATGCCTTTTTGCAGCCAAAAACCTTAAACGATTTTGCGCGACCCCTAAACGTCGATCAATTTTCAAGTTTTATATACCAAAATTTTTGTTTTTTTAAGTAGAATTAGAAAATATATTATCCCAATGACTTTTCGAAAAAATTGGTAAAATGAAATGGTCTAATGTACATCCTGTAAATATTATAACGGGGGTTTTATCTTAGGCTGAGGTAGCTCAGCCGCCTCCAGGGTCTTCGCAAGGACCCTCAAAACCTTACGTAATAAAAGAGTGGATTTTCCCTGACTAGGGCAAGATATTATATTTTTATTTACTTATTTTATAATCCACACAATTTAAATAGAACAAAACACTCCAAATCCTTAAGCTAAATGCAGCCTGATATCCTTAAGATGTTTAATAGCGGGTAATGATGGCTGGGGATTAAGCTTGGTCGGTGGCCTCGTATCGTTGATGGTATCTGGTGTAAGGTGCTGCGGTGCCTGGGGTTGTTATCCTTTGTACGGAGAAAACGGTCCTTAGACGACGGCGGTTATTCGGTGACGGGAAAATAGGACGGGTTTGACGCGGCAATAATTCGGTGCGGGACACGGGTTGCGGTAATTCGTCAAGGACTCACAGGTAAACCAGGCAGGACCTGCTAGTGAGATTTGCTTAGGTCCTGTAACGGAAGGATAAGAACAAACTACAGAACAAACTACTTACAACTACACGTTTATACAGACTCAAGGTCCGGTTGTACAGGCTTAAAGCCCGATTGTACAGACTCGTAGGTCCGATTGTACAGGCCTATTGCCCGATTGTACAGACTCAAGGTCCGATTGTACAGGCCTATTGCCCGATTGTACAGACTCGTAGGTCCGATTGTACAGACTCAAGGTCCGATTGTACAGGCCTATTGCCCGATTGTACAGACTCGTAGGTCCGATTGTACAGACTCAAGGTCCGATTGTACAGGCCTATTGCCCGATTGTACAGACTCGTAGGTCCGATTGTACAGGCCTATTGCCCGATTGTACAGACTCAAGGTCCGATTGTACAGGCCTATTGCCCGATTGTACAGGCCTATCGCCCGATTGTACAGACTCGTAGGTCCGATTGTACAGACTCGTAGGTCCGATTGTACAGACTCAAGGTCCGATTGTACAGGCCTATTGCCCGATTGTACAGACGCGTAGGTCCGATTGTACAGGCCTATTGCCCGATTGTACAGACTCAAGGTCCGATTGTACAGGCCTATTGCCCGATTATACAGACTCGTAGGTCCGATTGTACAGGCCTATTGCCCGATTGTACAGACTCAAGGTCCGATTGTACAGGCCTATAGCCCGGTTGTACAGACTTATTGTCCGATTATACAGGCCTATTGCCCGATTGTACAGACATAATGTCCGATTGTACAGGCCTATAGCCCGGTTGTACAGACCTAATGTCCGATTATACAGGCCTATTGCCCGATTGTACAGACTTATAGTCCGTTTAACAAAGATGCTTGTCTTCGTACAATCCCAAAGGATCAAGGAGATCCGATAACTTTCCTTGACTTGGCAATAAACTTCGTCTTGGAGGAGTCATCCGACAATCGTTGTGAAAAACGTCGTCTCCTTATATTATAGGTGACATAAACTAAATGAGAATTATGTCCCATGTTATGTTACGTTGATTGCCTGAACGCCACAATTTCAAAGAACGTATGTGCTGCTGACCGATGGTGCTGTTGTGTGGTGATGTTGTGTGTGTCGCGACAGCCTTTGTGTTGCTGACCAATGATGCTGCGTGTGTTGTGTGGTGGTACGCTATGTCGCGTCTTAGCGCTCGCGTCGCAACCGTCTGCAATGGTGTAGTGGCAGAGCGTCTGGCTGGCGATCGGAGGGAAGCCGGTTCAAATCCCACTGGAGTGCGCATAAATATTTTTTTTTTCTTGCCAAATTGTTCTATTAAATGTTATTGTTATTATTGTTATTATTATTATTATTATTATTATAATTATTATACTAAATAGATTGTATTTAAATGAGATATATGTGATTAATATTATATTTATTACTATGTTATAATGTACGGACGAAATGATAATTTCGTCACGTTACAATATATATGCATCTATGTATGAGGGTTGTGTTAGTGTTGCATACAAATATGTGTGTGTGCGAGCAGCGCTCTTGTGTGTGTGTGTGTGCGTGGGTTGCTGTAACTGAAACATGTGAGCATAATAGTACCACTATAAGTAGGTAAAATGTCATCAACAATTTCTTAATTACCTGTCAACAGTGAGTATGTGACCATCTCGAACACGTATCCAGGAAACTGATTTATTTCCGAGTTGTTTCACCTGCAATGCAAAAAGAAAATAAAAATGTAGTACATGAAACATAAAACTATTCACACATGAACTAGTTATACTACAGAGAAAACGAACAGAGAGAGAGAGAGAGAAACCAGAATTTATACAGTAAAATGACAGATTAAATAAGTTTATGATGAATAGTAGTGTAAAGAAAGGAAGCTTAACAGAGTGTGATATGAAGTCCCACACAAAGTTGCGATAATTAACACAGTGGGGTAACAGAAATTAAAACGACAGATGGATGTTGTGTGGAACCGCAAGCATTTAGATCGCAAGTGCGTAAAGCAATTGTATCAACAATAAACTGACTTTGCTTTTGTTTGAAATGTATTTGTAACAATATTCTACGATTTTTATAAAATAACTTAATTAGAAATTTATATTTTTAGAAATTGATTTGCATCTTGTGATGTCAACACTTATAATCTGTTGCCTGCGTTGCAGGCTTTACAAGTATTACTCTAGACGTGTTGGGTACAACCACTAACCCTACAATTCAACAATCTGAATTTACAAACAAAATCATGAAATATTTAACACCATTTTCAAAATTTGTGTATACACAATGCAACTACCCGCTTATTTGCAGATAGTTTTCAACTGTAAACACTACTATTATGTAAACTATTTATCTCTCGCACAAAATGCCTCATTCATCCGACAAATCAAATAATTGCATAGCTACAAGTGTATATTAGATATATTTACAAACTATTTTACTCCCATTATGAGAATGATTCAACAAGTTAGGATTTCTGTTTTTAATAGACTTAACTAATGGCTTATTGTTGGAGAATTAAAAACCACTAGGCCAATACTATCTGCTGCGTATGCATCAGAAACGCATGGCCGGAATGAGGCAACGCCCATTGCAAAAGGGTTTTAACATAAAGGATACCTGCTTTTTAATTTTGTGCTATCGAGATAAGATTGTCTGTTGTTGGTTATGCGACTGGTTTTGTAGCGATTACTGTAACTGACAAAACAAAAACATTGTGGAGCGTATATAGTTAGAGATATGAGTTACGGTTGTGTGACTAGACATTTACAGGCATGTACTGTTGAAATAGTACTTACTTACTTATTTAATTTCTTTTTACACCCCACGAATAAGGTATGGGATAGCTTCTCGCGTTGTTGTGAATTAACACGCTTTCCATTTTTAGATTCACAACCAGCGGCACCTACTTGTTTATCGACGAAAGCGAACGTTACTGTTTGAAAAGCTTTTCATGCCGATTGATTCGACACTAATACTGCGAAGTTGCTGTCGACAACATTCGAGAGGAGCCGACAATGAAAGAATTTTTTTGTTAAGATGACTGAAACCAGTAATTGCACCTGTGATCTCCCGCATGGTAATCGCGTGTTCTAACGACAATGCCACGGCCGGCCCCCACCCCACATACCCTATTATTTCACTCATGCATTTTTGTTTCCAACCCCACAAAATTATGTGGAGAGCCGTATCCATATCTTTTTACTAAGGATCTCAATAAATACTATCGCATCCTTAATATGATTTACGAAAAGTTTCTCGTTAAAAACCGGGACTCCATTTAGATTTTAGACCCACGGTTTCTTAAGAAAATTTTCTTAGAATTTATCGTGGATAACAATTTCGATAACCGCTTGGTTGAGAAAACAATTGACCCACTCTAATGTTCAATGCTAGTGTACGTTGCGGTGGACACAACGATTTATAAGGGATCCGATAAGTAAGTAAATAATGTTCACAAAACTACTCTCGTAAGCATAAGTGGGGCTTTGACGACTACAGTGACCGAGTCTATGCAAGTCCTTTACCATCTGGTGCCGATTTCTAATCTGGCAAAGTAGAGCGGTACCACGATTGTCTACCACTATAGAGGTACAAAGTTTTACAAAAAGTTAAAAAGCTAAAGTTTTGTTAAACGGATTACCACTTGCAACGATAAACATGAAATTCTGGACACGCGGAGTGTGCTGCAAATATGGGGGCAACAATGTCGTACTCTGCTAATTTTAAAATAAAAAAAAAATAATTAATTTTCCTTTACACCCCATGAATAAGGTATGGGATAGCTTCTCGCGTTGTTGTGAATTAACACGCTTTCTATTTTTAGATTCACAACTAACGACATCTACTTGTTTATCGACGAATGCAAACGTCACTGTTTGAGAAGCTCTTACTAGAGACGCCGAATGACTCGACACTAATACTGCGAAGTTGCTGTCGACAACATCGAGGGGCGGACAATGAAAAAAAAATTGTTTCTTTTTTTTGGTAGATAACTGGAGCCAGCAGTTGAACCTGGGATCTCCCGCATGGTAGTCGATTGTTCTAACCATCATGCCACGGCCGGTGTTTGCTAATTCTCGAAGGCGAAATCTCGCCAATCTTTGATAATGGAGTAGATTGTCCACTACAGTGGCAAAACAAGTGCTGATCTCGTAATTGCATGGCTTAAAATGAATAAAGCTGAGCCGACGTTCTTACACCTGCTCATAAACACGATTTGGCTAAAGGAATGCATTACCGATGATTGGAATCTGGTTGTTGTATATCCTGTGCTTAAAAAGGGCGATCCAAGTGTGTGCACCAACTACCGCGGGATTATTATTTTATCCATCGCATACAATGTATTGTCTATAGTGTTATATGAAAATCTAAAGTCAATCCTAGTGAACCTGATTGGAACTCAGCAGTGTAGCTTGACATCTGGAAAATCCAGGACAGACAAGATATTCACACTACGATAAATCCTGGCGAAGACACAAGAAATACAGATCGACAGCTGCCATTTGTTTGTCGACTACAAAGCTGTATTCGACAGTCCGATAACATAGAAACTAATAGACTTTTTGGCTGTGTTCATTATCCCCGCGAAGCAGATACGACTTTGCGGTATGGCACTGAACGACGCGAAGTCTTAAGTGAAAATAGGGAAAAATCTAATACCATTTACTACCAAGTGAGGCTTTAGACAGCGCAATAGCCTGTTTTGCGATCTCTTTAACATCATAATGTAGATGATCAGCTGCTGTTAACTCGACTGGTACAGGAATGCCGAAGACTGCGAGTTATTACTGCGGCCTTTTCAAGCATTTAGAAGCATTCGGAAGAAGTGCGCCTGGTGGCGCAAGATATTTGTTTCGATGAACAAAAGTTCTACTAATTTTTGACTTAAAAAAATAAAATCCGTAATGTTAGCATAGACATCAAAAGATGATAATTGATCGATTTAATGACAATGCCTACTCTCGATGAACAAAGATCTAACTCTACACAGACACTGGAAGGATCTGTCTTGTTTTACAGCGCAGAATTCTGGGTAATACAACAAGGATCAATCTATTCGGAGAGTCTTCGAGAGTAAAATACTTGGACCCAGCATCGTTTTCGGGTAATGCCGTCTTGGAATGATCTATCCATGAGCTGTATAAAGCTATTGTCTTAGTCAACGCATTAAAAAAGACCGAATGCGCTGGTTTGAACACGTTGTACGAGCGGCTGAAGTCTTCGCTAAAAAACTTGATGGGCGGCGCATGGGGTGTTGGGTCAAAACTTTATTGAATGAACCAGGTAAAAGAGCTGTTATTTAAACTTGGTGTAACGAACCAATTATCTTAAGACCAAACTCGTTTCAGGACCTTTTTGACGGTTGATCCGGCTGGCTGATGGGCAGGATAATCTAAAACAAAGTATGTAATGGGTTTGTAAATGGGCAGAATAGCCCCACATCTGGTACCTCCCATATAAAATGGCCGTAGAGATAATATTGGACGGCAGTGTTCATATACTTACCGATAGTAATTCAGTGGGAACTGAACCTCATTGCTAAGGAAAGTTGGGTGGGAGAATACACTTGCACAGCGACCGAACTTATTTGTCTTACCATAAATTTACAGAGGACACGATTTGCGCTCAACCATTCTATGCTTCATCTAAGGAACTTCATAGCTGTAATAACCGGTCACAGCCCGTTGGAAACTTCCCCACAAAGATTTTTGTGGAAGGTGCACTGGTGTGGAAGAAGTGGAGACCACAGAGCATCACTGCTCTGATTTTGATGAACTGAAGTTTGACCATCGGACATTTGTGGACAATACCTGTATATCAGTAGGCGATTTGCGGAACGTCCATGCCTTCATCAGAGCAACCTAATAGTTTGAGAGCAACGTTGACTGAATAACTGGTGCGAAAAATTTGGAAATGGTATCACAATGGCTGAACGCGGCTGCCGATTTAACCTAACCTAGCCTATGCACTACTCAAGCGATTTAACGACAAAGCTTTCTCGCGAAGCGTAAATATCCTAATTTACAAGAGACTGATATTACATGTTTTACTCTACAGGGTAATAGATTAGATTTGCAATCTGAAGGGGCTCTGTTTCGATTCTCGGCCAGAGCACTGGTATCAACATAGGTGAAAAATTACTTTTCAAATACTTTCGAGTTCTCCAGCCAACAAAACTCATCCTAGAGGCTTTCACTACAAAAAATCTAGATTGCGCAAGGACAAAGGACAAAAAGGAAAAGATTTATCTGCATCTTAAAAAGAAAAAGAAAAATCCAGCTGGCGCCATCTATTGGGGGATAATGGTAATTAAAAACTCAAATACAACTAGTAATCCTTGACACAAACCTTGTCTCTACAAAGAAACGAAATAGAGTTGCCAACAATGATTGTATGATTATCGGAATACATACCCGATCGAGTGACGATAATAAAACCAGTAAGAAAGTTTCAGTCGGGCAACCCGACTTACATATACCGGCACCCTCAGTACAACAAAAAATTTTCTATTATATTGATGGTATTACGGTTTTCTAAAGTGGCCGGAGTGGTACATTTGTATGGGAGGTATCAGAAGGAGCGTGTCTAGACTTCCAGCTTATTTCTTCAAAACTTTATCATGTTATACCATTATTAAATACAGAATTTGGGCACGATGGCGTTGGGTGTATTGATATTATTACTGCATCTCTAAAGTAGGCGAAGTGGTACATTTGTATGGGAGTTACCAGAAGGGGCGTAAATGCAGAATTTGGGCACGATCGCGTTAGTTATATTAATAATATTAATCGGTTTCTAAGGTGGGCGGTACCAGATGTGTATTGGATGTACCAGATGGGGCGTGTCTAAACTTCCAATTCTTTTCTCAAAAAACTTTATCTTGTTAAAGCATTTCTAAATAAAGAATTTGGGTACGATCACGATGGATTTATTGACATTATTACTCCATCTCTATAGTGGGCGGAAAGGTACATTTGTATGGGAGGTAGCAGAAGGGGCGTAGCTAGACTTCCAATTTTTTTTTCCAAAACTTTATCCTGTTATAACTTAACAAAATGCATAATTTGGGTACGATCCCGTTTTGTGTATTGATATTATTACTCGATTTCTAAAGTATGCGGAATGATGCATTTGTGGTACCAGAAGGGGTGGAGCCATGTACCCCATTTACAATACCGTAAGTAGTTTTGGAAAAATATTAACTCCTGCAAAATTTCAAAACATTTGGTTGCGTTTTTCGAAAGTTATCGTGCACTCCAGCCGGACAGCAAGACAGACAGACGGACATGGCTCAAACGACTCAAAAAGTCATGAATCGAACTTGGTTCAAAGATACCTAGGGTCTTAAGTGACTCCTTATATGTGTTACACTTTTGGGCCGTATAAAATGATATATACCCTCATCCCTAAGGGTGATGGTATAAAAATCGGTTACATCAAGAACAACAACAACGAGTACCTTTGTCGTATTAACCACATGTTGTATAACGACATAGATGCAGTCAGCCTTAATTAAATAAACAGAATGCTCTTGCAGGGACTTGTTGTATGAATGTATGTCAATGCCTCAGCTCAAAAGTCTTCGGCAGTAGCCTCGTTAGCTGCAGAAGGGAAAACTTCGTTAAATGGACCAGGTTAGGGGCTATTAACCAAACATGGTGTGCATAACTATCTAAGGAGCACTAAAGACTAATGTAAGATGCATTTTTTTCTATTTTTGGCTATTGATAGATGAATATCTAAGAAATTGGGGATTTTGTGTTTGGGGATTGTGATTTTGGGGATTTCGGGGATTATGTGGCACTACCGAATATCTGTTGTTCCTGCCAAATAAGAAGAAAAAGACTAGCTAACTTAAAATCATACATGAAATTAGTAAGGATATAATTGGTAGCACAGGTTGCTTTACTAACAAACCTGCTTTCAGATAAAGACATCTACAACATTGCCTATCAAAAGCATGAGACAATTTTTGCATTTGTTTCACAACCCTTATTGTACAACCTCTTACTTTCAGTTGTGCTCTTTGCAACCATATCTGATCTCCGACACTCACACACACACACATACACCCACCATCACCGGCCAGTGTTGAATGAATTGTAAACCTATAGTTTAATAAACATTAGATACAACTTTTGGCCTGCTTGGTATAGCGTCAAAGGCTTGTACAAACTCTGCCATTATGTGTTAGTGATGCTGCTGACTATGATGATGGCCCAATGTAGCTGCTGCTATTGCAAATAGTAGTGAAACACTAAGTGCTAGTAGCATTATAGTTCTAAATACATATATGTATATACTCATTGTACTAGGACCTGCACGCTTTCAACCCACACCATCGTACATTATTACATTGAATTGTAATTAAATACTAACACGCATGCAATTTACCACTATGCTAAGCACGTACTGACAGAATATATGCACGTCGTACTTTCTAGCCACATCATACATAGAATTCAAACGAGTTCAGGTGGTGGTGGTGCTACTGGTGTTAGTGTTGTTGAACAACTAACACCCTTTGTGGACTACGTTACGCCTAATAATAGTTAAGTATAGTGAATATGCGAATGTTTAACATTAAATACTATTCTATTGTGGTGTATTTGTCATCGATATGGAGTATTATTTTATGCTATTTGAAATGGCAACAAAATGGTACTATCATGCAATTATTTAAATATGCATTAGATATTTGAAGTAATTTGTGTGTGTGTGTGTTTGGGGTAGGGGGATATAGTTTTAAGTTTTTGTAATGAAATATATGATTACTATTGTGTGATTAACAAATAATGGGAAAATTGATGAGAAGAAGCATAACCAAAAAGTGTAAGCTCAGTTGGTTTCGTTTTATAACGGCATATGATTTTATGTGGATTTGAAATTGGTTCAATATGGGTTTCGTAATTCCCAAATGTAAATGTGATAATGTATTATGAGCTAATACATGTCGATCAGGTATACACATTTACCACCACCTCAACAAACTTTGTCGTACTGTGTTGCTATAAGATAATTTTTGTGTATAAATGCTCCAAAAATTACAATGGAAATTTTAAGCAAGACTATACAAATAATTGTCATTTTTATACCATCACCCTTAGGGATGAGGGTATATATCATTTGATACGACCCAAAAGTGTAACACATAGAAGGAGTGACATTCGACCCTAGGTTTCTTTGAACCAAATTCGATTCATGACTTTTTAAGTCGTTTGAGCCATGTCCGTCTGTCTGTCTGTCTGTCTGGTGGCTGTCCGGCTGGTTCGCACGATAACTTTCGAAAGACGCAACCAAATATTTTGAAATTTTGCACGAGTTATTATTTTCTCAAAACTACTTACGGTATTGCAAATGGGCTACATCGCCCCGCCCCTTCTGGTACCTCCCATACAAATACATCATTCCGCCCACTTTAGAAATCGAGTAATAATATCAATACACCCTACGGGATCGTCCCGAAATTATGTATTTAGTAAAGCTATAACTGGATAAAGTTTTGGAAAAAATTTTGAAAGCCTAGCCACGCCCCTTCTGGTACCTCCCATACAATTTTACCTTTCCGCCCACTATAGAGATGTAGAAATAATATCAATAAATTAAACGTGATTGTACCCAAATTCTTTTTTTAGTAAAGCTATAACAGAATAAAGTTTTGGAGAAAAAAATTGGAAGTCTATTCACGCCCCATCTGGTTCCTTCCATACACATCTGGTACCGCCCACTTTGGAAATCTATTAATATTACTAAAATCGTGCCCAAATTCTGTATTTGGTAAAGTTTAAGAAGGATAAAGTTTTGGAGAAAAAATCTGGAAGTCTAGACACGCCCCTTCTGGTACCTCCCATACAAATGTACAACTCCGCCCACATTAAAAATAGGGTAATAATATCAATACATTCGACACGATCGTGCCCAAATTCTGTATTTTGTTATGTTATAACAGGACAAAGTTTTGGAGAACAAATTGGAAGTCTAGCGATGCCCCTTATGGTACCTACCATACAAATGTACCTTTCCGCCCACTTTAGGGATGTACTAATAATATCAGTACACCCAAGGCAATCATGCCCAAATTCTGTAATTAGTAAAGCTATAACAGGATAAAGTAATGGAGAATAAATCTGGAAGCCTAACCACACCCCTTCTCGTACCTCCCATACAAATGTACCACTCCGCCCACTTTAGAAATCGAGTAATAATATCAATATAATAGAACATTTTTTGTTTTACTGAGGGTAAGGGTAAATGTAAGTTGGGTTGACCGACTGAAACTTTCTAACTGGTTTTGATTACAAATCGGTTAATTTCAATAACTCAAGACTTAAAATATCTTATATTGGGTGATGGTATTTATCAGTCAGTTTAACTGACTGAAATTTCTGTACTGGTTTTATTTGCATTCTGTGCGACTACCGAGTAACCTGTACCTACTGTTCTATGAGTATTCCTGGTCTGATATCGATATTATATATATAGTTCCTTTACTACTTCCTTCAGTAACTTCTAATATATAACCCAGATTATACATTACATACATACAAAAATGATTAAATTTCTCAAATTTTTATCAAGTGCTATTTGTGTAAATGCTGTGACGGTACAAAAGGATTCATTTACAATTTTCAACGCAAATAATTGCCAATTAATTTTCAATTATGTTCATCCTAAGCTCACAAAGCAATGCGGCGAATATTGAAGCAAAAGTCAGGCACAAGCAAACACATTGTCAAATACATGACTAATTAAGCTTATACTTTCATTAGTAAACATTGAACGTCAAATGATTAAACATTTTTGCACTGTGCTAAGTTATAAACAATTCATAATATAAGCGTTGCGGAAAATGCAAACCAATTCTAAAAAATTAATTTAAGCGTTCCTTGAAATGAATATTCTGCCTAAAGTATTCTTTAGCATTTTTTTTATTCTCTTGCCTTAAAATAACACTAAAAAGCCATATTGGTGGGGCGGGGAAGTAAAAAAGGAATCTTAACCTTCATGTGCTCGGGATTGTAAATTTACGTGGACGGTCGGATGACTACAAATGTAGCAAACATGACTTTTTAAGTAATAAATACATATTTGCTTCAAAATTAGTGGAAAAGTCAAAATTAGTAGATTGGACCAGGTGAATTGGATTTGTGTATGTTATTAGTAACATCAGAAAAGCTTCCAAAGTTGTATATTCAGGGCAGTAATCATATTTCAGATATATATCCCAAAATTATTGGAATATAAATGCGTTGTTCTATTAGAGACATGAAAATCTATTATGCCCAGCTTCGCCGGAAGTTTCGCTTCATGCTTTTGTATTGAATATGGCTATGATTTTCCAAATATATAATGACTAATACGTTTATATCAAGTATATTGTAGAACATTGCCAAAGGCAACGCCAAGTTTAACTTTTCTACGCATACTTTGGTTTTATTTTGCAATCTAATCTGTATTTTGAATTGTTTTTTCGGAACTACAGACTTTGTTAGAGGGACACTTGAAAGTATTATAACTGACCTTCCATTTTCTATATCACACCTTGCTGCTTTGGTGGTATGATCTAAGTAAATATAGTTCGGCTTTTTTGCTGTCTAGTCAAACTGATCATGTATGGTAATTGTCAAACCAAGAGGCCTCCCGTCTCCATACTTTTCCCATTATGCCCATCGATTGATTTATTGATGCTTGCTAGCTAACGAACGCTCTCAGTTCCATATAGGTTAGATACTAGATTTCATATCGTCTGCTTTGCAGTATATAGTTCTTTATTCGACATTTGGAATAATATGATGATTTTTTATACTTTTCAACCATTGCACCATGACGCTGGCGTGTAATGGCTTCATGCTTTGCACCCAAGTCGTTCTGAAAATCTTATAATTTAGCTACGTCGTTCTCTTGCGGTCTTCTCCACGATCGTACCCAGCAAGTTTAATTCCGTATTTCGCGTTAATTCTTTAGAACTGATTGTGAAGAAACAAAATCAATACTTAAAGCACACATTTCAACAAACCGTAACCAAAAAAAATTGATTTCAGTTGAAAATAAAGTGAATTTCCATACAATTTATATGGTGACTACATTTGTAGTCAGCCGGCCAGGGGATGGTCATTTTAAAATTATGATGTGGAGGCAGCATAAGTATTTTCAATTATTGGTTTTATAAGTTAAATCTGGTAAAAACACTTTTTTAGGAAGCTACTGAAAATTTCGTACCATTCCCTTTTGTAACAAAAAAGTTACAAGCGTTATATTTCAAAATTACTACAAATGTAGTCATCCGAGCACATAAAGGTTAATGAAATCGTTTTAAATTTTATAAACTCACAAGTACTATTGAATAAATTTCAAAGTTAGAGAGCAAAAAATAAAATAAATCGCAAAAGTATTTTGGCTATGTCAGTTCACATTTTAGTCATATTCTAATATCAATTACTTTTGATGTCATGGTCAATGTGTTTTTTTGTATTAATGAAGGCATTTCAAAGAAATAAAACAGAATTTTATACAATTGTAAAATTGTTATCGTCTGGTGACAGACCAAAGCAAACGGATTAGTGTTGAACACATGTATATAAAGAGTGATTCATTTAGAGGTTTAATTTTCATTTGAATGGTTTTAATAGAATTCATTGGACTAGTGCCAAGCTGTTGCTTAGCTATTTGTAAGCTAATTCGCACCACTGTCTAGCTGTTGCGGCAAATTGTGGCATATGCGTACGACGTGTTCATGATACTAAACTTTGCATTACCGGGACTTGAACATTATGTTGTTACAACAGGACGACGGTGTTATTCAATCTATGAGAACGAAGTACCCAGGACGTATTATATCACGAAACAACGTGGCCCAATTCAAGAGGAAAATAACGAAATCACACGCGTTACATATAATATGTAGCCAAATTATGCCAATAGATCATGGAAAATTTGGCGTGCGCATTATATGTTTCTGGAGTATCTGTGCTGGCCATTGGACAAATCTTGTGCCTCTGACATTAATGCCATTGATCACAAAATATAATAAGAACCAGTACAAAAATTTTAGTCTGACTGTTACATACCCCCACCCATACGACTTTCGGTCGCACGGCCAGACGAGACATATAGTAAAACTGTAGAAAATGTTACAGCCAATAAATGTAAAATGTTAAATTTAATTTCTCTGGGCATAAAGTCACAGAACTTTAACTATATTTCCCTTAATACACCATGCAGGAGGTATGTGATAGCTTCTCGCATTGTTGAGAATTAACATGCTTTCTATTTTTATACCATCACCCTTAGTGATGAGGGTATATATCATTTGATACGGAAAAAAGTGTAACTCATTAAAGGAGACAAGTTATACCCCATGTATCTTAAGACCAAATTCGTTTTTAAGACGATTGAGCTATGTCTGTCTGTCTGGCTAGCTGGCTGGATGGCTGGTCAGCAGGATAACTCGAGTAATCCTTAACGGATCGGTATAAAAATTTACCAGTATTAATATTTTTCAAAGCGTGCCTCTGACACCCGTCAGAGCACGACTAACTGTGAGGGGCGAAACCTAAAACCCAGGCACGTCTGCTCAGAGTGAGCGGTACCCTGGTCAGCGTCTGACCCAGAATGGGCGGCTGTAATAAAATCCTGGCAGGAGGAGAAAACTGCGACGTGGTGCGCTGGGCTTGCAACCCGCCACCGACGTATAAACTATTGCAATGAAAAGAAGTAAGAAAAGAATAAAATGGACCCCCCAAAATGTTGACGACCACCGCAAACGAATTAAGGACCATGATTTAAGGATATGCACCTGGAATGTTAGAACACTGTATAGACCAGGTGCCTCTATCCAACTGGCGGAAGTCCTCGAAGAATACAAGGCTGACATAACCGCTTTACAGGAAATCCGGTGGACGGGACACGGGTGCTCGCGCATGAAGACGTGCGACATCTACTATAGTGGCCATGCGGACAAGCACGAGTTTGGATGTGGATTTGTGGTTGGCAAGAGACTGCGACACCTAGTCTCAAGGTTCAACCCGGTGTGTGAACGTATAGCCACCATAAGAGTCAAAACAAAGTTTTTTCCACATAACACTTATATGTGCCCATGCTCCGACAGAAGAGAAAAGCGATGAGGACAAAGACGAGTTCTACGAGAGCCTAGATGTATATGACCGTAGCCCGAGCCATGACATTAAAATTGTACTAGGCGATTTTAATGCTAAAATAGGCAGGGAAACCGCATTTGAGCCAACCATCGGAAAATTCAGTCTGCACACCGAAACGTCGAACAATGGCATCAGACTGATTGATTTCTCTGCGGCAAGAAATATGGTAGTTTGCAGCACTAGATTTGACCATAAAAATATTCATAAGGCAACATGGTTATCTCCAGATCAATTGACAAGGAATCAGATTGATCATGTGGTAGTCGATGGAAGGCACGCATCGAGTGTTCTGGACGTACGAGTGATTAGGGGTGCGAACATTGACTCCGATCACTTCCTTACCGCAGTTAAGGTACGCACAAGGCTAAGCATGGCGAAAAACATACGTAACCAGGCACAACGAAAACTGGACATCGGTAAACTGCGGACCACAGAGGTAGCAAACGCCTACTCCAACCACCTAACTCAACTGCTGCGGAATGCTCCAACCCCTGACAATATAACCTCGCAGTGGCAAAATATAGCCGACTCCTTAGAACGGGCTGCGAGAAGCGTACTTGGGTACTCAAAGCCGTCTCAAGAAGATGCCTGGTACGATGATGAATGTCGCAATGCCACGAGAGAGACGGTTGCTGCATACAGGGCGAAACTGCAGCCAATGGCAATGCGAGCTGTTCGTGAACGGCACAGGGAGAAGAGACGACAGGCAACGCGTCTTTTTAGAAGAAAAAAGAAGGAGCTGAAGAAGAGGCAGGACGAGTGCACTGAGTTGCTCCGAAGTAGAGGGGAAGCCCGAAAACTCTACAATGACGATGACATGACGATGGTATTAACTGTCCACCTCCGAGCCAGAGCGAGATACGTATGTCCATCTCCCGCCTTAAAAACAACAAAGCTGCTGGAGCCGATGGTCTCCCTGCTGAATTGTTTAAGGCTGGCGGGGAGGAGCTGATTAGGAGCATGCATCAGCTCATGGAGAACATCTGGCAAGAGGAGAGCATGCCCGGGGATTGGAGTCTCAGTCTGTTATGTCCCATATACAAGAAAGGAGATCGTAGTGAATGTACGAACTACCGTGGAATAAGCCTATTACCAATTGAGTACAAGGTCCTTTCAAGCATATTGTGTGAACGTCTAAAGCCAATTGTAGAAAAACTAATTGGACCATATCAGTGCGGCTTTAGACCTGGCAAATCTACGACGGATCAAATATTCACCTTACGACAAATTCTGGAAAAAACCCATGAAAAGCAGATCGACACCTACCACCTCTTTGTCGACTACAAAGCTGCCTTCGACTCTCCGATAAGGAATAGGCTTTATGAGGCCATGTCTGAGTTTGGTATTCCTGCAAAGCTGATTCGACTTTGCAAATGTACCTTAGACAACACCAAATCCTCGGTTAAGATTGGTAAGGATCAGTCTGAACCATTCAACACGGAAAGAGGTCTCAGGCAGGGCGATAGCCTGTCCTGTACACTATTTAACATAGTTATGGAGAAGGTGATGAGAAAGGCTGGCATCAACATGTCTGGCACCATATTCCACAAAAGCCACATGCCACTAGCCTACGCCGATGATATAGATATCATTGGCCGAAATCTGCGGGATGTTACTGCAGTTTTCTCATCGCTAGAAAAGGAGTCAGCAAAAATGGGTTTAGCGGTCAACGAGGACAAAACAAAAATAATGATTTCGACGAACAAAGAGTCCTCTCGATGGGGACGCACCGTGAACGTTGAAAATTATTGTTTTGAGGTAGTCGACGAATTTACCTACCTCGGATCTTCCGTCAACAAGATGAATAATGTCAGCCAAGAAATTAAACGGAGAATAGTGCTAGCCAATAGATGTTTCTACGGACTTCGGCAGCACTTTAGTAACACCACCTTCTCTCGGAATACTAAGAAACAGCTATACCAGATGCTTATCTTACCTGTTCTGTTGTATGGTGCCGAATCATGGGTGCTTACTACAACGGACATACAAAACCTGGGAGTATTCGAGAGAAAAGTACTCCGAAAAATATATGGACCTATCTGTGTCGAAGGCCAGTTTCGCCATCGGATGAACCATGAGCTGTATGAGCTTTACCACGACATCGACGTAGCTAAAAGAGTCAGAATCCAACGACTTCGATGGCTGGGACATGTTGCCAGGATGGATGTAAATGCTCCAGCGAGAAAGGTGTTTGAAGGCGAACCTGAAGGACGGCGCAGAGCAGGGAGACCCAAACTCCGTTGGAAGGACCAAGTGGTAGGCGATGTGCCATCATCTGGTAGGACTAACTGGAGAACACACGCAGAAGACCGAAGCGTGTGGAATTCTTTATTACTTCAGGCCTCAAATTTATGAACTACGTTTCGTAAATTGTAATTGGCCACTTAAGTAAGTAAGTAAGTAAGTAAGTAATATTTTTCAAAACGAACTTACGGGATTGCGAATGGGCTGAATAGCCGCACCCCTTCTGGTACCTCCCATACAAAATTACCTATTTTTGGAAAATTAATATTTCTTCCATAACTTCCAAACGGAAAACTGAAGGATGTTTGAATTTGGTCAGTTTATTTATCTTACAAAAGTAGACAAAACCTAAGAAAATCGAAACCTTTGCCACGCCCCTTCTAGTACCTCCCATACAAATGACCGAATTAACCCTCATAGTTTTACACACATATTTTTTTTGTTAGTAAACTGAATTTACTCAAATTTTGCGTATGATGTTCGCTTATGAAAAATTGAATTAGGAATGAATATGAACTTTATCGGTATACGCCTTCTGGTACCTCCCATACAAAATTACCTATTTTTGGAAAATTAATATTTCTCCCATAACTTCCTAACGGACACTTGGGGGTAATGAATATTGGTCGATAAATTTATGTTGTGATAGGAGACGAAACCTCAGAGAGTCTAACTATGTGACACACCCCTTCTGGTACCTCCCATACAAAATGACTTTGTTTGGATAATTAATATTTCTCTCATAACTTCTAAACCGTCAACTGGGGGAATAATCAAATTTGGTCAGTTAATTTATCTTGTAATAGGAGGCAAAGCCTCAGCAACCCTTACTTTTTGACACACCCCTTCTGGTACCTCCCATATAAATATATGGGATATTTCCCCTTTTACATACATATAATTTTTGTATGTACACTGAATTCAGACAAAGTTTGCCAAGGTAAGTTATCATTGAACGTTGATTTACGAAAAAAAAATGAGACACGTTGTGCTGCCCCTAGTTGTACCTTCTGTACAAATAGATCAAATTTTGTATGTTTTTCTCTACATGTAGACAAAAAATAATACATAAGTAATTTTATTTTAAAAATCTATTAATTTCAATAACTCAAGACTTAAACAATATCTTATATTGGGTGATGGTATTTATCAGTCAGTTTACCTAACTGCGATTTCTGTACTGGTTAGATGCATAATTAACAGCATTTACTTATTAATCAACGAATACGAACGTCACTGTTTGAGAAGCTTTTTACTGGACATGCCGATTGACTCGACACTATACTGCGAAGTTGTGATCGAGTTGCGGGAATCGAGCCGTATGGTAGCCGCGTGTTCTAACCAAATAGCGAATACCGGTCCCAGAAGATTAAAAGAAAGAGTCTCTAATTAATTTGCACATAAACGCAAAATAAATCATTATTTTAAATGTTTGAGGTAAACTACCCGGTTCTCAGGTTTCACTGTTAAATACAAAATAATATGGGAAAAATATTCTCAACGTTTTGAGGGTTGAACAATTGGTAATTTTCGACAAATTGTCCATAAGGTTACTACTATTAGATATTATAAGGTATAATAAGACTGACCAAATGGAAATAACCTCCAACTGTCCGTTTTTATACCATCACCCTTAGGGATGAGGGTATATATCATTTGATACGACCCAAAAGTGTAACACATAGAAGGAGTGACTTTAGACCCTTGGTTTCTTTGAACCAAATTCGATTCATGACTTTTTAAGTCGTTTGAGCCATGTCTGTCTGTCTGTCTGTCTGTCTGGTGGCTGTCCGGCTGGTTCGCACGATAACTTTCGAAAGACGCAACCAAACGTTTTGAAATTTTGCACGAGTTATTATTTTCTCAAAACTACTTACGGTATTGCAAATGGGCTACATGGGCCCGCCCCTTCTGGTACCTCCCATACAAATACATCATTCCGCCCACTTTAGAAATCGAGTAATAATATCAATACACCCTACGGGATCGTCCCCAAACTCTGTATTTAGTAAATCTATAACAGGATAAAGTTTAGGAAAAAATTTTGAAAGCCTAGCCACGCCCCTTTTGGAGAAAAAATTGGAAGTCTAGCGACGCCCCTTATGGTACCTCCCATACAAATGTACCTTTCCACCCACTTTAGGGATGTACTAATAATATCAGTAAACCCAAGGCAATCGTGCCCAAATTCTGTAATTAGCAAAGCTATAACAGGATAAAGTAATGGAGAATAAATCTGGAAGCCTAACCACACCCCTTCTCGTACCTCCCATACAAATGTACCACTCCGCCCACCTTAGAAATCGAGTAATAATTTCAATATAATAGAAAATTATTTGTTTTACTGAGGGTAAGGGTAAATGTAAGTTGGGTTGCCCGACTGAAACTTTCTAACTGGTTTTAATTACAAATCGGTTAATTTCAATAACTCAAGACTTAAACAATATCTTATATTGGGTGATGGTATTTATCAGTCAGTTCAACTGACTGAAATTTCTGTACTGGTTAAATTTTCGGAAAAATATTGTTATTACAAAATTTCAGTAGTTACCGGAAGATGTAAAGCTATTCTGACCATTTACAATCTCATAATATAATTTTGGAAAATATCAATACACTTTTCTCGTATCAAATTATATACACCCTCATACTTAACATTTTGTAATGACTCATTTTACCTATGTTTCAAGGCACTCAACAATTGAAACCACCTTCTCCCAGGGCATCCTTTAATTACAATTTGTTTGCCCCCGCACACGTCAAATAGTCAGCAAGTCACCTTATCATAACATAATTTATCGCTTTACCATAACGGAAAGAGTTGTATTGTGGTGAGATATCATTTTGTAGTATCTGCTTTCAATTTCCTCAATTTTAATGAACTAACTAATTAATTTTGAACAAATGATATTATATTCCAGGTAACCTGCAACAATGTGCCATGACGCGAGTTACGACTTGTATTATAATTATGAATAGTAATTGAAGATAACATTATGGATAAATCGTAATTCATATGAATTCATCAGCCACAACCTGATACTAATCAAATTATTTAATCAAATGCTAAAATGAATAACAATGCTTACAATGAAAGTGGGGTGGTGGGTGAGCCACATGGTGCTTTGTATGTGTGAATATGTCATTGGAATGGTAAAGTTACAATGGTCGACAGCAACGATGGCACAAATGAAGCTGAGTAGCATGATGAGGATGACATTATTTGATATTCAAAGTAGATGTTATTACAAAAGCATCTTAAATTTTTATTGGAAATACAATATTAACAATAGCAATTGTACGCCAGCAATGACAGTGTTAGTAAAAGCTACAGCAATACTACACTAATAACAGCAATATATATTAATTAAATAATTAGTATGCATAAGTTCACAACAACATCATGGTGCTAGGCAAAGTGTTGAGATGAGGCCATCCTTTCATCCTTCTCCTGGCTGTTTGAATATGTACACCGAAAGGAAGCTGTCTGTGCAAGCAAACAAATGGTTGTGTGATTGCCTCAAACCGTCTTGTCACTCGCTTTAGTGAAATTCAATGAAGCAATAAGTAATGAAAGAAACACTTGAACCCCTCTACCCGTAATGTTAATGGCAGTGGCAGTGGTAATAAGCAGGAAGATTGTACAGAATTATTTAGCAATTTAATTACTATAAGAGGAAGTGGTGGTTTTCACAAGATATTGCTATCGAAATCTTGGAAATGCGACAAGGTTATTAGCAGTAGCAGCAGCAGTGGGCTGCCTTACGAGTACAAACGTAAATGTTTGTATAGCATCTCAAAGTATTAAGTATACTGTTAAGCCAAACATTGTAAGCACATTTTGGTTATAGCTATTAGGGTACAACATTTCAGAAACAGCAATAATCTAACCACTTAAACACAACACAGAAAGTTTAACTTTTGGCAAATTTAATCAAAAATATTGAAAAGTTGTAAATCAAAATATGTATTAGAAAATTGTTGACGATGGCGTTTATATAAATACTTATGTGAGAAAGATATTATATTGAACTTAGATTACTGAATCAAGTTTGTCAAAAAGAGTACAACATAAAATATTAATAAGCCTTCGACAGCTACAATTAGGATTTATTTAAAACTGGTTGCAAAGTGTTTAGAATTAGTTAAAATGGTTTGATTGTCTGTTTTTACGAAATTACTTCTAATTTAGCTTGATAACACTCTAATTTATACCAGAGCTCGCAATAATTGGTCTCTCTCGTTCTTGTCGTCAGAAAAAAACCACTCATCCACTGACACGATGCGAAACTGTCCTTAAAAACCCTTAAACTTCGTTCTTCTTTGGCTTACTCTTTGCTCAACCGACGAGCATTTCTGTTCACTAGATCGGCTCATGGGTTTACTCGAGACCCTTTACTACGTAAAAACTCGTCAAACGGTCTTTTGAGCATGTATGTGTGTTGCGCGTGTGGATAGGCAAACGTACGCATACACATATGCACACTAATGATCCCCCTTTCCCCTTTGCTTCTTCTCTCCTTTTTAAAGCTTATAACGAAATTTTTAAGGCAACAACATAATGCAAAACAACAATAAAAATAAAGACCTTTTGTACGGACACTTTGCTTGCTTTGCTCACTTACTGATTCTCAGTAGCTGAGCGACGGAAGGTTCTGTTCGTATCGAGCGGTCAGTAAGAGACCGATTCATGTCTTACGTTCAACCCGAAACCTGAGAGCAAGAACACAAACAAAACGAAAAATTTGTTGCTGTTCAGACAATGAGCGATTCCGTCTCATTTGTTTCGGTCTTTTAAGTGAACAGACCGCGCAGTAAAGTTTGGTTGAGCATATTTTGCGAGCTCTGATTTATACACATAATAACGTTAACCATTGGTAATAAAAAAGCAAACGGCAAACTATAAAATTCTTAGTTTAATACATTTAGCAAAAGTTATTTAAGGCTACCATTTTACCCATCGCATACAAGTTCATGTCTAGTGAGTCATGTGAAAGAACATCCTACCGAACTAGATTGGACCTTTTCAGTGTGTCTTTACACCTAGTATACCTATGGCCGACAAGATATTCACACTAAGATGTTTATCGATTTCAAAGCTACATTCGACGATCCAATAAGATAGAATCTATAACATTCTATGGCTGAGTTCGGCATCCCCGCGAAGCAGCGGTGCACTGATCAATACGAAGTCTTCTGCAGGCACAAACCTGAGCAAGCCATTTTCTGCTAAGCGACGCTATAATGGAGATGATCATGCGGAATGCTGCAGCAATTTCGACTGGCACCATCTTTAATAAAATCACAAGCAGCTCACGTAGGCCTTAAAGCCATATCATTGGCCGAGGACTACGGGATGTTACTGCGGCTTTTTCAAGCATTAAGTAGCCTTCGGCAGAAGTGAGTCTGGTGATAAACGATGAGTATATAGTGTTGAAAGAAAACCGCTGGTATAATGACAAATCTCCACTCTCGACGAACACAGCCGTATGATTTCGCAGGAACTCTAAGCTTAGCAATGTCATCTTATAGTTTTTGACATGCCAGACTCTCGAAAGCAGTATAGGTTAGGTTAGATTGTGGACACGTGTAATCTGGTAAAAACCAGATCACACTACACACCGAGATCCATTGTGATTGTCCGTTAGAAAGGAAGGAAGACAGAAGGAAAGATGGGAGGGATAGAGAAGAAAGTGAAAATCGTCGGAGCACCAATTTATCTAGACCCAGTAAGCTATGGAAGGCACCGCAAGAAATTAATTAAATCTCCCACTGGGACTGAGGAGAGAGACACTAGGTCTTCTTTGTAACTCTCGCCTAAGTGTCTAAGCCTCCTACGGGCTAGAGCGGAGCAGCTACAAAGAAGATGTTCCATCGTCTTGCAACATTTTGGCCTACCACAAACGCCAGTAGTCTGATATGTATCTATCCCATTTGCCTGTCAGGTTCCACCTGTTAGAATTCCACAGGCCAGAGTAAGGTCACTTCTGCACAGGCCAACCATATACGCCAATCGGTATCTGCTGTATTTGGGCCACAGAAATCTAACAGTAATGAAGTCGGTTCTGGAGATCCAACTTCTGCTGGCTGTTTTCCACAACCAATCCCCCTCCAATTTGATTTACACAATCTAGAATTGATCGCTTTTAATGCAGCCTGGCTATCCACACATATGGTTATCCGCCTGTTATCAATCAATTTTACATCGCCTCCGCGGGTATTATCAAAATTGAACAGAATAGTTTCAATAAAAATTCAATTGTAATCAATAAGTCTGGTGATTCATTACCAGAAATCTCGCAATGTCCTGGAACCCTACAGAGACTGGCATCCAAAAGCTTTAGTCCACCAATTTCTCATTAAAATTCTTCACCATTTAAACAATGCAGAATCGATCGCTCTTATCGCAGCTTGGCTATCCACACAGATCATTATCCGTCTGCTAGTATCGAACCGACAACCCGTAGTAGCCTCCGCGGCTTTCTGAATAACCAGTAACTCAACCCGAAAAGCCCTGCATTCATTATGTAGTCTGAAATAGAAGCTTAGCTGCAGCTCTTCGCTGTAGATACCAGCTCCTGTGCCCTGTTCCATTTTTGAACCGTCAGTAAAGGCAGAAATGGAGTCACTATATAGAGACCCGCCGTCGTTCTATTCTGATATTTACGGAGTTATAACTTTTGCTTCACGGAAATCCACAAAATTTTTCAAGAATTCAGCATGAGGTGGCAGATGAAAAGAACCGTCATTGTCCAAAAGCATGTATGGATTATTGCCAATCGTCAGCTTCCCTCACTCTGGTAGTTCCTCGGGCTGAAATAGCCTTGACGTGCAAGTCAAGAAGCGGCAGGACCAGAAATACATCCAAAGCCGCTTGCGGTTTGCCCTTTCTAGCCCCAGTAATCCTCATTACTGCCATTCCTTGGACCCTGCTGACCATTTTGTGACAAATTGTGACCTTCGGGCTAAGTCCCAAACATTTACCGAAAGTGTTCCAACCCAAAAGTCCTTAAAATCCTTTATTTTATGTCTACGAGTAAAGAGAACCAATTCCGTTTTCTGCGGGTTCATCCTCAAACCATCGTAGAAGCTTTTCAAGGACAAGTTGGACAAGATCACACATGGTTGGTTTAAATTTCCCACCAATCATGATGACCACATCATCGGAATATGCTACAATTTTCGTACCATTTTCATTAAACGACTTAAGTGTCCAATTAAGCACCAGGACCCAAAGAAGTGGGGAGTCCTGTCCCCATGTGGTGTTCGTAAAGTATCTATCCTTTTGATGTAGCTTTCCCCAAGTTCCGAGTAGACTACACGGTTTCCCAATATACAGTCCCCCCAATTCACTAGTAGACGTGACACATTTATGTTCACCAAAGAGTTCTTTCACATATTTAAAAGCCATTTCTATATCCAGGAAGGGAGCTAAAGTGAAGTCATCTGAATTTGTATTGCGCTCCGTAAAGCCAACCATATCATGGACAGAGCTCTCAACTAATCTTTCTGCGATAATCTTATATACATATCAATTAATCTCTCCAAAACTTTCAGAAGAAATGTTAGAAGGCAAATTGGTCTGAATTCCTTTTTGTATTCGAAGGCAGCATTGTATTCGATAAAACCATATCACAGTACAACATTTTTCAGCTCATTGATTTGGGTCTCAATTCTAAGAGCTGCACGTAAAAGTAGCCCCAAAAAGAAGAAGTTCTGCATCATTCGTTTTGCCAAGTTGCATGCCATAATAATTTAATATCGATTCTAAGTTAGTAAGTATCGTATATGGGAATTTGTCACGTTTTTTGTTTGTGTAGTGTAGTTCTCAAAATTGAGTCCCAAAATCATGTATAGTACTGTCTATGTGTGGATTTGTGTTTTCTGGGTATTCTCCAGGATTTGTGGAAGTGTGAATATGGATATCATCCAAAATCTGTATTGTATTGACCTTGGTATCCCATTAATGAGAAATTGGAAGACTTATTGCATTTTTGCTAGCTAACACGCTTTTTTTCTTGTCAAACACAACATAACCTACAGTTGATTTTACTAGACTTGTCGATTGAGTATTTGAAAAGTAATTTTTCTTTGATGTTGGCTTGGCCAGTGCCCCGGCCGGGAATCGAACCCGGCACCTTCGGATAGCTAGTCTACGTCGCTACCATTGAGATATCGAAGGCCACGGATGTAATCCTGTCGAAACCCCTTGCTTCAGGTACTGGTGACACAGCATGGCTCCAGTTGTCCGCCTAAAGCGTCCATAGGTCCTAAAGCTGAGCAAGGACAAAAGGCGAATAACAATTCTATTCTCTCCGAAGAACCTCCCTCGGCCTCAACGGTCTTGACTTCCACTACTATTCCTCCTATGCCAAAAACACCATTCAGAAAGGTCCTTATGACCAGGCGTTCCGCCATTAAAATAATTACTCAGCAAGGTGACAAACCGATCGACGAGCTGACGGAGCAGGAAGGAGTTAAAAGGAGTTTTGAGGAGTTAAAAAGTGTAGTGTACCTCCTGCGGAGGATGACAAAACTAAACGTAAGTCATATGATGTAGAGCCTAAACTGCAGCGGTCAAAGGACACTAACCTTCCGGGATCCAGAAGATCTAATCCTGATCATATCGCAACCGCTTAGTCCAACTATACAAGGCAACTATAGAATCGCTCGGGGAGGTTTGATCTTTCTGTGATTTGAAGCAATACATCTTGCTGATGTTCCACATAGTCCACGATCTATTGCCAAGATTCCCGATGAAAACTCTGACCCTATGGAAATACTGGCAATTCACTAATACAGTAAACCTTAACTACCCAAACAGGACTGGAAAGAAGTGTTGGAAGACTCCCGGAAGGCCATCATAATATATAATAGTGACTAACTTTAGCTACTTACAGAGACAGAAGGTAGGGTGACCTATGGATTTGACTCTTGTCGATTGACTCGACTACTCAAAAGTTGCTGTCCACAACATGAAGAATTGTTTATGGTTATGAGAGGTATAGAACCACCGTCACAGAATCGCATGTTCTAACCATCTTACCACGATTCTACCCAAGAATCGGTGTCAGTCTCTCAATAATTTTTTCCGGTTTTCATTTTACCATCACTCTTAGGCATAAAACATTCGAATTTGTAATCAACTTTCTGTTACGTATCATTAATATTTATAATGGCTGTGTACAATAGAAAACTGACACTCATTTATGCATTAATTTTGACAGACAAACCGCCTGAGTACTTTGTCCTTGGCAGCCACCGCATCAGACAGTATAAGAACTGCTGTCGCCATTAAAATAATTTCGGGCTACTGAATAACAATTCAAATGATTATTTCGAATTTCGAAATTACATTTTATTTGCCAATAAACACAAAAGTTTTATTGCTTAAAACTCAAACAACTCCATTGAAATCGATTAACATCAACATACCGCCAATACAGCCGCCCTTGGCGATTTAACAGCAAGCCGCTTTTATCGCTATCGTAATTAAATACACATTCAAGGTTAATTTAAACATAGCAGCAAAATAAACATAAAACCAACAACAACAATAGTAAACAATAGCTCGTGAATAATTTAATGTTTGTCATAAAAATTATGAAATTTTCTTTTTGTGCTTATCGAAACGTGTAATATTTTTACTGTTTACACTGTCATTATTAATATTGCCTAAATACATAAAAAACACCATTACCAACAGAAGCCGCAGCCGCAGCAGTGGATAGTAACGCAAAGCCAGCATAAGGACACCCCCTGAACACATTTATATACATCTTAGAGGGGAACTAATATTTAACACATTTCTCAAGTGGTCAGACTACTATGGCCAGCCCATAAATAATATTTTCCTTATTTTTCTACAGTTCATAGCAATTGGAGGGAGAAAATATGTTTATAACCATAAACAACAACAGCAGCAACAAAAATAAGTAAATAAATAAAAACAAAAGGCGCAAATAATAAATAATGAATTATTAAACGCAATATGAAAAACATACACACACACACACACAACTATATGTCCATGACTTAAACGATAAAATCGTGACAATATATCATTTATAAATGAACTAATAAGAAACAGAACGAACAAAGCAAGCAGCAGCATACCATCAATCCTTTTGTAGATTGGCATTGCCGGATTAATAAAATATACTATGTTCAATAATTTTCAATAAATGTCAAAGCTTTAATAAATCGATATACACGTATTGACATATATTGTGATAGTTAAGTTTAGGGGTTTTAGAAAAAATAACATGGTTTATGATATGAATTTTGTTGAGCATTAAAGAAAAGAATTGCCATATATCGGGTCATTTTTTCATGAGGCATTGAACATTTTCTATAAATAAAACACAACAAATTCACTGAAACGACCTAAATTTTTTGGCTTTATTAGCTCACAAATCTCATGGAATGTTATATTGAAAAACGGGTATAGAATTTTCAATCAGGAGGTATCAGACTAAAAAGAAGGTATCAGAATAGATGTAACAAAGGTTTCTGTTTTCTGACATTCTGCCTACTTACTTAATTTATCTTAATTTACCTTATTTCTAGCTTCCAAAGGGCACCTACTGGTTTACCTACGAATGCGAACGTCACTGTTTCAGAAGCTTTTCACTAGACATGTCGATTGACTCGACACATATATTGCGAAGTTGCTGTCGACAACATCAAGGTGGCGGGCAATGAAAGAAAAATGTAAATGACTGCAGGAGGGGAATCGAACCAGGGATCTCCCGCGTGGTAGTCGCCTCTTCTAACCGTCATGCCCTGGCCGGTTCACTATTGTGTACTATTTTAAGGTAATTAAACCCATAAAATTCAAATTGGAAGTTATGTCAGAAATATTATTTTTTTTTTTTCAAAAATGCATTTTTGTATGGGAGGTACCAGAAGGAGTGTAGCTATTCCGCCCATTTACAATCTATTTATTCAATTAGAAAATATTACTAACGGTGATTTCATGAGAATGAGTTTCTAGAATTCCTCTCCAAAGTTTTAGAGTCACACTGGCATATAGAGTAGTGCGGTAGTAGCTTGAGTAATTACCAACATAGTCTCAAATGCCAGTGAGGCCTAAACTAAAACGAACAAAGAATTAATTTTCTCCCTGTCTCCAAGTGTCTGTTTCTCTCCAGTTGGAGCGGATTGGAGACATACGTCCGCTGATCCTTAGGGGTATTTTATTCGTCCTTCTAAGTCGGTTCGTTACTTAAAATCCATCAACGTCTGTACTCATAGTGAGCGTTTGCTGATCTGCGTCTGTTTCCAAAGAAGCGGCAAGTTGTCAAGCCAGGCAGTTAGGCACGAGGGCTTCATAATCTCCGCAGACCCGACTACAATAGTGTCGGTTTCAGGCTATAGTAGGTTGTCTGCTATTTATATCTTGTCTAGGGAAGCGGTGGCGCCAGGCTCTGCTTGTCGATCAGCTACTAATGTGCCAAGAACTAAACCGACACAGCCAAAAGGGCAGTCATAATCCAAGCCTGGCACACAGTAGTTCTTCGAAACCAGTTACTTAAAGACTTCCAAGGTCCTGATGGGATGTTATCATGTTGCTGTTGTTGTTGTAACAGCTGGTAGATGTAGCTGGGGTGATAATTTTTTATACCGATTTTAAATTTATCGGCACTCGATCGAGCATATAATCCGATTATCATACGATCATTGTTAGCAGCCCTGTTTTATTTCTTTGTAGATAACAAGGTTTGTGTCAAGAATTGTTAGGTGTTGCACAGAATAATATTAATCAGATTCCCCATCTCTCTCTTTGTTCTAAAAATGCGAAAAATTATTTGTAGCGGAAGCATTCTTTCCAGCGGGCACAATCCCATATTGAGGAGTTGAAAAGTTGTGTATCTCCTGCGGAGGATGACAAAACTAAACGTAAGCCATCTGATGTAAAGCCTAAACGGAAACTGAGGACAATACCCTTCCGGGATCCAAAAAATCCAAATTTAAACCTGCACGGACGCTAAAAAGATCGTATAAGGATGTCGCTAAAGATGACCTTATCTGGGAGATTATAGCGCAACCGCTCAGCCTTACTATACAACGCAACTATAGAATCGCTCGGGGAGGTTTGGTCTTTCTGTGATTTTAAGCAATACATCTTCCTGATGTTTCACATAGGCCACGATATATTTCCAAGATTCCCGATGAAAACTCTGACCTTATGGAAATCCTGGCAATTCTTTAATACAGTAATCCTCAACTATCCAAACAAGACTGGTAAGTAGTTATGGTTACTGAAGTGTTGGAAGACTCCCGGATGGCCACCATAATATTTAATAGTGACTAACTTTTGCCACTTAGAGAGACCGATGGGAGGGTGACCTATGGATTTGACCCCATCTTTCTGCGTGTATACAAAAGCCAAGATTGAAAGGAACATTTAGCTCAAGGGGGCTTCAAGATCGGCGACGATGAAACGGCGTGTCCATCTGTCAACTAAGACTCTAACTCGGTAGCAGTAAATGAGGAACCTCTTGGAATCTGACGACCCAGAGGATGCTAACATAATGGTCGTTCACTTAAAATAAACTATACTTTTCAATTATATCATCATATTTGATGCATTTTACTCTACATACCCAGCAATGTATGCTGTTGACGTAAGGGTGCAACTTTGAATGACGGCTTTATCTTCCAAACGGGTGATCCAATCCTAACTAAACTTGGGACTATTGCGTTAAACAGTTCTGGCTAGGATATCGCGAAATTTCAAGTCGATTGCGAAAACGTAAAACATACACAGGTATGTTGCCGTTGACATAAATGTTAAGGCAGACATTAGCCTCATCGATGAATATGATATAACGATAAAAATTTTGATCCACTTCCAGTTTCTTCTCAGCCCATACACCGAACACTCGATGCAATTGATTGTCCATTGGCTTTAATTATTGCACCAGTTAGATCTTATATAGATGTAGATCTTAGATCTTCTATAGATGTAGAACAATATCTTTCCTCATCAATGTTAAAGCGAGGGACAGGTAGAGACCGGATCGTCGCAGGATCGATAAATTCGAGTTCTTTGTCATACTGACAACTACAGCTTCGTTGGCTTGTTCTATACCCATGGTACAGTTTCGATTTGGATACATTTTATCAAAAAGAGATGATTTGCTCATAAATTGATCAACAGATTGACGTGACGATAATGTGCACCTTAATCTAAAAAATCCTTTTATAACAAGGTCTATTAAAAAATGCTCTTATATTCATTAAATTACACAGCAAAGGAGCAAATCTGGTGGTTAAAAAATTCCAAGTCAGGGTTAGGGTACTAGGTCAGTATATTAAAACCTCAAGGCTGGCGTCCTTAGGCCAAACTTTTTCGTATGTCTTTTTATTTTTTTTGTTATTTTCTACATGTTTGTTTGCCTCGTTTTTCTGCTATAACTCAAGAACCATTGGTGATTTCTCATTTCGTTCTTTAGCACAACTGTTGCTAAGGCTTAAGTAAATAATTTATATTACTATATGTATGTAAAAAATCAAGTTGGCCTAATTTTATCTAATGAACTCTAACAAAAATTTTCATTTATCAATTTTTTTCGAAGATTTTCCTCAATAACTCCAAATTTCTGGCCATCATCTGTGATTAGTTGATAACTGGTCATTGTTAATAATATTGAATAACGAACCTGACTTAAGGTCTGTACTGTACATATTAAGGGAGTATTCATATGGTACTCCCTACATATGTAGGTATGTGTGTATGTACAACGTATAAGTAATATTAATGTTATGAGGATTTTATATTAATAATGCGCACATCGTTTCAATAAATTGGATTTACGGTTTAATAATACAGTGCAACAGCCAATCTAGGGAGTGAGAAAGTCCAAGTCAGGGTGAAGGTTCTGGGACAATATAAAGCTAAAGAATGAAATGAGAAATCATCAATGATTCTTGGTATTGCTGACAAACTAAGCAAAAATCACCAATATAAGCAAAAAACCAGTACAGAAATTTCAGTCAGGTAAACTGACTGATCATATCAATATAAGATATTGTTGAAGTCTTGAGTTATTGAAATGAATAGATTTTTAATTAAAATAAAATTACTTATGTATATTTTTTCCCCTGCTTGTGGTGCAAAATCGTCCAAAACTTTACTTATTTGTGTAGGGGGTATAGGTGCCGGTTTGGAATTTATGTGAGAAATATAAATTTTTCAAAAAAATTAAATTTTGATAGGGGGTACCACAAGAGGTGAACCGATACAGTCCTTATTCATTCCTAACTCAAATTTTCATACGTACCACTTACGAATAATTTGACTGAATTCAGTGCACTTACAAAAAAAGATATATATGTAAGACTATAGGGGTGAGTTCGGTCCTTTGTGTGGGAGGTACCAGAAGGGGTGTGTCAAATAGTTAGGTTTTCTGAGGTTTCGCCTCCTATCACAATATATATTAACCGACTAATATTCATTACCCCTCAAATGTCCGTTTGGAAGTTATGGGAGAATTATTAATTTTCCAAAAATAGGTAATTTTGTATGGGAGGTACCAGAAGGGGTGACCCGATATAGTTCATATTCACTCCTGATTCATATTTTCATAAGCGTACAAATTACTCATAATTTGACTGAATTCAGTGTACTTAGAAAAAAGATATGTTTGTATTACTATGGGGGTGAGTTCGGTCATTTGTATGGGAGGTACCAGAAGGGGGTGTGTCAAATAGTTAGGTTTTCTAGGGTTTTGCCTCCTATAATAACATAAATTAATCGACCAATTTTCAATACCCCCCAAAAGTCCGTTTGGAAGTTATAGGAGTAATATTAATTTTCTAAAAATAGGTAATTTTGTATGGGAGGTACCAGAAGACGTGAACTGATATAGTCCATATTCATACCTGAGTCTAATTTTTATAAGCAAACATCATACGCAAAATTTGAGTGATCTCAGTTTACTTACAAAAAAGATATGTATGTAAAACTATAAGGGTCAATTCGGTCATTTGTATGGGAGGTACCAGAAGGGGTGAGTCAAATAGTTAGGCTCTCTGAGGTTTCGCCTCCTATCACAACATTAATTTATCGACCAATGTTCATAACCCCCCAAGTGACTGTTTTGAAGTTATTGGAGAAATATATAATTTCCAAAAATAGGTCACTTTGTATGGGAGGTACCAGAAGGCGTGAACCGATATAGTCCATATTCATACCTGAGTCTAATATTTAAAGGCAAACATCATACGCAAAATTTGAGTGATCTTAGTTTACTTGCAAAAAAGATATGTATGTAAAACTATAAGGGTCAATTCGGTCATTTGTATGGGAGGTACCAGAATGGGTGGGGCAAAGGTTTCGGTTTTCTTAGGGTTTGTCTACTTTTGCAAGCTAAATAAACTGACCAAATTCAAACATCCTCCGGTTGTCCGTTTGGATGTTATGGAAGAAATATTAATTTTCCAAAAATAGGTAATTTTGTATGGGAGGTACCAGAAGGGGTGGGGCTATTCAGCCCATTTACAATCCCATAAGTTCGTTTTGAAAAATATTGATACTGGTAAATTTTCATACCGATCCGTTAAGGTTTACTCGAGTTGTCCTGCTGACCAGCCATCCAGCCAGCCAGACAGACGGACATAGCTCATTCTTCTTAAAAAGTTCTGAAACGAATTTGGTCTTAAGATACTTGGGGTCTAACTCGTCTCCTTTAATGCGTTACACTTTTTTTCGTATCAAATGATATATACCCTCATCCCTAAGGGTGATGGTATAAATATAAAAGGTCATTAAAAAAAATTAGGTCTGAGAACGCCAAACCCTGTGGGTGATTTACTATCCTGGTCCAGTACCTTCTCCCTGACTAGGAATTTCTCACCACCAGACTATGACCCCGAAAAATCTTCATTTAGAGTATATTGCTATCATTAAGTAAGTGACTATGGATTATTTAGGTTTGAATAAAATCAGGTACATGGTATGCAGTCACACTATATCAATTTTAACAATCTTATCTTTCACATATTTACATGTAAGTTTAAGTACATTTTGCTTTGCTATAGAATGAAACATTTTTATTATGTTAATGAGGATATTATTGAAATAGTGCAAATAATTTCAGTCCATTATTTTGGAATCTTTCGTTCTGCCTCCAATACAATTGTTAACTTTTTTTCATTATCTTCGTTAGCCAACGTGGAACTATTAAAATAACTACTAATATAACATATTACCCTAAATATATTAAATTATAATCAAAAGCGTTTATGCTAAATCGACATAATGCTCTTCACGCAAAAGCCACATTATCCCATCATAACCCTTTAACAGTAACATTAACATAAATACTTGACACATCAAAAATATCAACACGAGGTGTTTTCATAATTAATAATTTCCAATTGTCATAAAAGTCATCACGTGATTGTGTAAAGCTTAACACAACAGCCAACACCTTCGTTTTCCTTTATTACTTCCTGCGATGATAACAGCCAAGGAAATGTAAATAAATAAATTTTATAAAAGAAAAACCATGCTCCAATACATACACACAAACGTCCACTAATGTAGGTGTGTAGGTGCAATTAAATAAAAATTAATGGTTTGTTATTAAAAAATAATTATGACAAATATATCACAAATTCACACACACGCACGCAAGCAACAGAAGAAAAAAACAAACTGACACAATGTGCGTGCAGACGTGCGACTTTATGTGAAAGGGCGTGTGGTTGGGTGTTTGCCAACACAAAAACAGAAAATAAGCTCTCGTGTTATCCTTGCTGAGAGCGCCAAGAATAACAGCATCAACTGAATTGCGTAATAACAAATACAAATAAAACCAGAGTAAGCTATGTTTTTGTCGGTGGAGGGGGAAGGGGAGGAGGAGCGAATGTTATGCAAACATTTGTTAAACATAAAATAGATGGTTTGACAAACAAAAGCAAACTGAAATACGAATACAAAGGCGAACGCACACGCAAATGCACTATGGCATGAATGAGCGCGGACAAATAACAACAACACGAACGTTAATGATAAAGAAATGTGGTTTTAAATTGGAAACACAACAACGTCTCAGTCAAATAATAAGCAGCAGTCGCTATGATATAACCCTCCAAGGTAGCAGCAAAGTTTTGGGTTGCTTAAGTGAATGTCACCTTTCAATTGTCAAATTTTAATTTTCGGTACTGAAAATTTTAGCGATAATGTTTAATATTTAAGAATATTAATAAAGTCAAGCCTAGTAACAATAGTTTACACAAAAAACGTATGTCCTTTGAATAAAAAGAAAATTATTTTTTTTAATTTATCACAGACTTTTGTTCTGTAATGAAACTGCTTTCCAAATTTCACATGTCTGAACCCAACATGCTCTATAAATCTATAAATGTTCCCCAAAAAACTAAAAATTTTAGGCAGTATATAAGCTGTCTCCTCTGTAAAATATATAAAACTGGTAATTGCTGATGATATTGGATGACAGCCCTCATCTAATTATTATACTGTTCTCGTACTCGCTACATATACATTATGGTGGCATCGAATTGTATGGAAGGTTTTGTTTGCTGAAATCTAAAAATACTTGACCAGAACTTTGTGCGGCTTGATGCAAATATATAATTGTCAAATACTAACGTTGGCGAGCCTCAGCCGTCTTTTCCAACTTGGTTTCAAATAGCCTGTTTGTATCTCTACTACAATGTGTAATTTTCAGGACGATAATGGACGATCAAACTATATTATGGCTTTTATAAAGAGTTATTTAATATGTAGCGCGAGACAGTCCACTTCCAACAACAAATACCAAAAACTATCTTTATACGTCTTATAATTAAAAAAAAAACAGCAGTTTAGATTTGGAAATTTTATACCACGCCCACCAATGAGATCCCGCCCATTTCTTTTGTTGGATCACAGACTTTGCTGTCAAATGCATCAACACACATTTCAAGGCGATTGGAGAAACTGTCCTCCAGATTTTGCGGCTCTAAAAATAGGGTCCAATGGCGGGGCCACGCCCACTTGATATTTCAAAAATTAAAGACTCCCAGACAGCTTACTTAAAAACTTAATTTCCCTTTGCACCCCATGAATGAGGTATGGGATAGCTTCTCGCGTTGTTGTGAATTAACACGCTTTCAATTTTTAGATTCACAACTAACGGCACCTACTTATTTATCGACGAATGCGAACGTCACTGTTTTGAGAAGCTCTTACTAGACACGACGATTGAATCGACGCTTAATACTGCGAAGTTGCTGTCAAACAACATTCGAGGGGAGCCGACAATGAAAAAAAAATTTTATTTATTATTTTCTTTTAAGATGACTGGAGCCAGGTTTGAACCTGCGATCTCCCACATGGTAGTCGCGTGTTCTAACCATTATGCCACGGCCGGTCCCAGACAGCTACATTCCGTAAAAATTTCAAAAAGATCGGTTAAGCCGTTTTCGTGTCTATACGGCACACAAAAATGCAAACAATCAAAGACAAACTCATTTTCATATATATGAAATTTGAACTTTGACCTCTTTGCAGCAGGGCTTAAATTTGTTTGATATTGCTCAAATTTACCATAGCCATTTTATAACAACTGACAAAGTATTTCACTCGGGAATTACCGAAAATCAAAAGTTGAAATTTCGCTGCTGCCCTAATATACATACATTTACGCACTATTAATTTTATTACGTAATATTAATTTTATGCGGATTTTATATTAATCATACGCACATGCGTAAAATATGGAGGATTTTGTGGTGAGAAATTCCAAGCCAGGATGAAGGCACTAGGTAAAACCTTCATCTGGTTTGACATTCTCTACTTACTTACTTACTTAAGTGGCCAATTACAATTTACGAAACGTAGTTCATAAATTTGAGGCCTGAAGTAATAAAGAATTCCACACGCTTCGGTCTTCTGCGTGTGTTCTCCAGTTAGTCCTACCAGATGATGGCACGTTGCCTAGCATTTGTTCCTTCCAACGGAGTTTGGGTCTCCCTGCTTTGCGCCGTCCTTCAGGTTCGCCTTCAAACACCTTTCTCGCTGGAGCATTTACATGCATCCTGGCAACCTGTCCCAGCCATCGAAGTCGTTGGATTCTGACTCTTTTAGCTACGTCGATGTCGTGGTAAAGCTCATACAGCTCATGGTTCATCCGATGGCGAAACTCGCCTTCGACACAGATATGTCCATATATTTTTCCGAGTACTTTTCTCTCGAATACTCCCAGGTTTTGTATGTCCGTTGTCCATGATTCGGCAGCATACAACAGAACAGGTAAGATAAGCACCTGGTATAACTGTTTCTCAGTATTCCGAGATAAGGTGGTGTTACTAAAGTGCAGCCAAAGTCCGTAAAAAACATCTATTGGCTAGAACAATTCTCCGTTGTATATCTTGGCTGACATTATTTTTCTTATTGACGGAAGATCCGAGGTAGGTAAACTCGTCGACTACCTCAAAACAATAATTGTCAACGTTCACGGTGCGTCCCCATCGAGAGGACTCTTTGTTCGTCGAAATCATTATTTTTGTTTTGTCCTCGTTGACCGCTAAACCCATTTTTGCTGACTCCTTTTCTTGTGATGAGAAAACTGCAGTAACATCCCGCAGATTTCGGCCAATGATGTCTATATCATCGGCATAGGCTAGTAGCATGTGGCTCTTGTGGAATATGGTGCCAGACATGTTGACACCAGCCTTTCTCATCACCTTCTCCATAACTTTATTAAATAGTGTACAGGACAGGCTATCGCCCTGCCTGAGACCTCTTTCCGTGTTGAATGGTTCAGACTTATCCTTACCAATCTTAACCGAGGATTTGGTGTTGTCTAAGGTACATTTGCAAAGTCGAATCAGCGTTGCAGGAATACCAAACTCAGACTAAAAAAAAAAACTTAATTTCCCTTGCACCCCATGAATGAGGTATGGGATAGCTTCTCAGACTTGGCCTCATAAAGCCTATTCCTTATCGGAGAGTTGAAGGCAGCTTTGTAGTCGACAAAGAGGTGGTAGGTGTCGATCTGCTTTTCATGGGTTTTTTTCCAGGATTTGTCGTAAGGTGAATATTTGATCCATCGTAGATTTGCCAGGTCTAAAGCCGCACTGATATGGTCCAATTAGTTTTTCTACAATTGGCTTTAGACGTTCACACAATATGCTTGAAAGGGCCTTGTACGCAATTGGTAATAGGTTTATTCCACGGTAGTTCTTACATTCACTACGATCTCCTTTCTTGTATATGGGACATAACAGACTGAGACTCCAATCCCCGGCATGCTCTCCTCTATCCATATGTTCTCTATGAGCTGATGCATGCTCCTAAACAGCTCCTCCCCGTCAGCCTGAAACAATTCAGCAGGGAGACCATCGGCTCCAGCAGCTTTGTTGTTTTTAAGGCGAGAGATTGCCATTCGTATCTCTCTCTGGCTCGGAGGCGGACAATAAACACCATCATCATGGATTGGAGCGGGGTCTTCTGCAGTGGTGTTTGCATTCAATAAATTTTTAAAATGATTTCTCCATATCCTCAGAACGTTATCCGGATCCGTCACTAGCTGATGATCGCTGTCTTTGCAGGAGGGTAACCCTGTTGCACGCATTCTCGCCTTAACTCTCTTGTAGAATTATCGGGCTTCCCCTCTGCTTCGGAGCAACTCTGTGCACTCATCCTGCCTCTAATTCAGCTCCTTCTTTTTCCGTCTAAAAAAACGAGTTGCCTCTTGTCTCTTCTCCCTGTGCCGTTCACGAACAGCTCGCGTTGCCATTGGCTGCAGTTTCGCCTTGTATGCAGCAACCGTCTCTCTCGTGGCATTGCGACATTAATCATCGTATAAGGCATCTTCTTAAGACGGCTTTGAGTACCCAAGTACGCTTCTCGCAGCCCGTTCTAAGGAGTCGGCTATAGTTTGCCACTGCGAGGTTATGTTATCAGGGGTTGGAGTATTCAGCAGCAGTTGAGTTCTCTACATTTCTCCTAAAAAATGAAACAAGAAATCATCAATAGTTCTTCGAAAGTTCGAAAGTAATCGTGCGTACCAGCCGGACAGACAGACAGACATGGCTCAAACAACTCAAAAGTCATAAATCGAATATGTTTCAAAGAAACTTAGGGTCTGAAGTGACTCCATCAGTGTGTTACACTTTTGGGTTGTATCAAATGATAGCTCAGACATTTAAAATGGCACCATGTGCATCAATTGCTCCTTTAACACTAATCAATGTTAATTTTTGGATTTTTGCCAAGAACTTAAAAAAGGAGTTCTTTAAAAGGGATCTCTGCCAAACAACGACACCATAGAAAAGTATTGGTCTAAATTAAAAATTTAAAAGAAAAACATAATTTCCCTTTACACCTCATGAGTGAGACAGCTTCTCGCGTTGTTGTAAATTCACAAGCCTTCTATTTTAGATTCACAAAACATGGCACCAACTTTAAAACCTGTAGACAGTCCTCAGCGCTTACCTGTACTCCATTTACAGCAGTAAAGAGTAGCAGATGCCTTTTTGTACCAATCATCCACATTGGAATTTCAAGACCGTGTCCTGTCGAGAATAATCCCGAGATACTTGACTTGAACTTATAGTCGCGTGTTCTAACCATCATTAAGGAGTCAACCCTTACATATGATGGCAAGATCATAAGCGTAGGCAAATATCAGACATTCGGTCATCTATAACCCGAGAAGCTGTTCATTGGCTGAATTTAACCATAGAAGTGTGGACAGAACATGTGACTCCTCCCTATTCAGCTCTGATGGTTCTCCCTACCAGATGTATCTCAATTAAGTAATTCACTGAACAGTCAACACCCAGATCATGCAATTATTTTAGGATTGCTGTAGGTAATATATTGTTACACCTAACACATCCGGCTGATGACAAAAGTTCAATTCTTTGGGTTTATGGGTGCCTAAATGAATTCTTAGTTTTGAGTAAAATAGTTTTGAATGTTATGGGTCATTATCATTTTGCTATAATTAGTTTATTAATTGCCAACGTGGAACAGTTTAATTAGAAATATTTGTGTGTCAAACTGATATGATTTTCTGAGAGAATGATCTTCGGCACTTTGTATAGTCAACCTATGTATGTTCCTCTAGTTGTATTTGAATGAATTTTAGAGTTAATATAACTTCTCCTCCAACATCTGCTGCACTTTTAATATTTACAAAACATCAAACAGAATAAATAATAAAGCGTAAAGTGAATTTTATAAAATATTCTGGTCATTTTAGTTACTCTTCTATCACTTTACTAACGTTCTGTCCATACTCACTTTATAAACATTTTAAAATCATTAATGTGCTCACTATGGGTTAATTTGCAGCAACTCACTCGTCGCCGCATAAATGAAAGTGAAATTTATGGCGTCAAGTAGCAACAAAAACAAAAATAAGGATGAAAACAAAAGAATGAATACTATGTAAACAACAACAACAACATTTACGCGAATAAACACCGACTACAACAATGAACAATAGCAAAGGCACTTACCCGACATGGCAGATATGCGTGTGTACCAATTTGTGCCGTTACATTTGTTGTGGCATAACCATCTAAATATGGTTCCACAAATGCTGATGTAGATGCTGCTGACACAAATGTTTCTAATGACGGCGCCTCCGCCTGAACCATCGATGTTAACGCCGATGATGCGGATGGTGTAAATGCTGATGCTGTCGAGGAGGAAGATGTTAATAACGAGGATGACGATGACGGCAACGAGGAGGACGATGACGACGACAAAGAAGAAGAAGAAGATGCTAATTTACTATTACTATTAATGCTTAAGCTACCACCATTACCACTACTACTGCTGCTGCTGCCGATGCTGTTACTGCTACCGCTGTCACTGTTCTCGCTGGCACTGTTGCCACCGTTACTTGTGTATTGTTGTGGTGAGGAGGCTATATCGAATTTTGTGATGACATCGGCATGACTGGTAGCTGTAGGTTATGGTTCCATCATTTAAAATATTCCATAGCATAAGGCGGCGTCATCACAGACGACATCATCATCATCATGTCCCATTGGTAATAGGCGATGGATTTGGCAAAAGTACCGAGAAAGATAAAGATGTGGGAATACAATATATAAGAACAAAGTTTTCCAATTATAAAGTGTTATTTTAAATCATTTTTTAATTAAATATTACCCCAAAAGTATTTCAATACAAACCAATATACATACATACACACACACGAAAGTACGATGAACATTATTACATATACATAAGTAACATATAACTGCAGAGTACACATGTGTGTGCGTATTTACAAAATATTCTACCAAACTAATATTTATATTGTACAAAAAATTTGTCACAAACAAAACCGCGTTCTCTGAACATTTTTAATTAAATTTTCTTTTCAAAGTCATGTATTACGGTTGTTAATCGTGTCTGGAAAGTTGTACATACATGGCAATAACGTTGTTAAACTTTAGATTATAAATTTGTGTACATATGTGCCTTGAAGTAAATGCAGCGTTTAACAAAGGTCTTAAATGGGCCATCATATTTACTAATTGTTAGGATTACTACGGGCTAATTGAGTATAGCAACGTGGGTTTTAATTGGTGAAGAATTGTTTATAATTGTTCAATTCATATGGGTTAGTTAATGCGAGTGTTTCATTATATGATGGCTATATGATGATAATCACACTTTTGCCAAAAGTAATTTTTATACATTAAACACGTTTGATAATCTTTTAACAATTGAAAGTAAAAATCGTATGGGAAAAGCATAAGGAGAATGGCGAGCTGAGTTTAACACAAAATTAATACACACGAACCAAGGCTGTTGGTTGCTCTGCATCTAAAAAGTTCACGGCCATGTAATTTCCTTAAATATTGGCTATCATTTATAAACTTTAAGTCTTGACTTACGGTTAAAATGCGAGTTTTCGTTACTTTTCTCACTTGAAGACTAATGACTCAGTCAATTCTCAACCGAGTTTTGTTGTCTTAACGGTTTTGAAAAGAATATCTGTAGACATTTTTAATGATCAGGCATGCACATGTGCGCAGTAACACCGTTTTTTTAACACTTGCACTGACTAATCTGCTTGCGCGCTCGTAAAACGAATGGCACGATGTCTTTATTTTTTTAACCATTGATTTAGTCGTCAAAGTAACGATGTGCATTCATAGTACGCTGGGAATATTTATAATGTTTGATAAAGCATGGGAGATCGATATTGTTTTGAAACAAACAAATAATATTTCTTCGTATGCATTTTACTCACATACAGACAAATCTGTTAGTATAGATGTGTGCATTAGCGAGGGGTGAATTTTCCTACTACTTAACTTAATTTCCCTTTACACCCAATGAATTAGGTATTGGATAGCTTCTCGCGTTGTTGTGAATTATCACGCTTTCTATTTTTAGATTCACAACTAACGGCACCTACTTGTTTATCGACGAATGCGAACGTCACTGTTGAGAAGACATGCTGATTGACTCGACACTTATACTGCAAAGTTGCTGTTAACAACATTCGAGGGGAGCCGACAATGAAATACATTTTTTTTAAGATGACTGGGGGCCAGGAGTTGAACCTGCGATCTCCTGCATGGTAGTCGCGTGTTCTAACCACTATGCCATGGCCGGTCCCGTGGAGAAGTGAATTTCATTTTTTTTTAATGTGGATTTTTTCCTGTATTATTTATCGATGACCTTAAAGATAAGCATGATTTGTATGGCTGATATCTATATATACAAAAATGAGTTTGTGTTTGTTTGATTGATAAATTGTTTGTTTGTATTTTTTTATGTACCGTATAGATTCGAGGACGGCTCGATAGATGTTTATGCAATTTTCACAGAACCCACTACACAGGTGGGTGGTAAAAATAGGCAACTTGAAATTGTGATATATCAAGTAGGGGTGGCCCCGCCCATTGGACCAATTTTTTTATAACGCTGTACCTGGAAAACTCTTTCACCAATCGCATTGAATTGATTGCATTTGTATGGATGCATTTGGCACCAAAATTCGTGAGCCAACAACAAATGGGCGGGATTGGATATGTGGGAGTGGCTGTCATCTTGAAATTTAAGTGTCTGTATCTCATGAACTATAAGAGGTAAGAAGATGAGATTTTGTATATAAGTAGTTAGTGCAGTATGAATTACAGCCAGGATGGAAGAGGGTTGTGCCACGCCCTCTTCTCAAAAATCGGCTATGACGGCTTTTCTAATAGATCGATTGAACCTGTTGGAAGTCCTTAGCTATACTTAGTTGTGATTGATTAAAGGGGCGTGGTTCCGTCCATACAATTTTAATTGGGTATAACTCATGAACTACCAGAGGAATAAAGATGAGATTTGGTATATATATTGTTGGTACAGTATGAAACAGCCAAGATGAAAGTGGGCTGAACCATGCCTCTTTTAAAATAAACCGTTATAACTGCCATAGAGCCGAGGCACTGCTCACGTCACGTGCTCATGTCAATATTTGACTATTTAACTGTATCAAACAATTGTACATAATCCTGGCAGTTGAGAACATATCGTAGCTGCGTCGACTAAAACAGTGATGTGTTTTTCATTTACTTTACAGGTATGTGTTTTCCATTTACATTTCAGGAGAGCGTATCGGTAATATATCCTATAAATTTTAAATTCAAGCAATGTTGATTTACAGGTATGTGTTTTTTCATTTACTTTCAGGAGAGCGAATCGGTAATAAATCCTATAAATTTAAAATTCAAGCAATGTTGATTTGAGTTAGAGAGGAAAACAACTTTTGTTTGACTGTGGGACACTATTTGAATTTTCATAGTATGTCAGATACAGCATTACGAACATTTGGAAATAATCTTTGCTATACGAACTTCTAATAGGTATAATTGTAAATCAAGCTGTCATGCTAATGAAGTGTATAAGACTTTCTTTCAATATACTTTGACAGATCACCATGCAAAGGCTTAAACTAGAACAACGTTTACAAATCGTGGAAATTTGTTTTCAAACTGCACGCTCTGTTCACTAAAATTTTGGAGCACATTGTCAACATCTTCTTGTAAAAAATCATCTATCAGCTAACATGCAATACTATGAAGCGACCACATTTACAGTTTTGCTTAATATTCATCTAATCAAACTCGTACCGTGCGTGCAGAAGAAGCCATTGCCGCTGTAGACGTAAGTGTGTTAGAGGACTCGAATTTATCGAACCGACACCGTTCTCAAATATTGAGGAAAAATCTTGGGCTACATCCATATAAGAATCCGATGGTGGCAGAGTTAGAGCCAGTGGGCATGAGTGTTCAAACAAAATTTCATTTGCGATCAACAGTCAACGTCCTCGTCGCCCTTCATACGGAAAAAAAAAAAAATCTTCGTCATAGAACCTAAGATATTTAGCATTAAAACAATAAGAATTTCTCGGTTAACTTTGATGTTCAGGAGTTACTTTACACAAGTTACTAAACTCAACAAATTATTGTCGACCTTAAGAACCGTTTTCAAAGTATTTTGTAGACCTACAAACTTTTAAATTAGCATAGCACTGAGGACATTAAGAAAATACTGTTCAAATACTTAATTTTTTCAGAAAACCGGTTACCGGTTTATTCGAAAAATACCTTTTTACAACAATTCGGATATCGAATTTCTGATTTGGTTAAAAACTGAGTTACTCTTTTTCGTTCGGTTTCGGAAATTTTAAATAAATTAATATGAGAACATATGAAAATTAAACCTTAATTCTAAAGTATGCTAAGTCAACTTAGCGTGTTTGCAATAAATTAGTTTTAATTAATTCAGTTTTCTTCAATTTTATCTTTATATATAAAATTCTAACGTACGTGTGTTGTGACTGAAACTCCTCCTAAACGGCTGGACCGATTTGCATAAATTTTTGTGTATGCGTTTGGGTGCGCCCCGGATGGTTTAGATTTACAATTCGGTCCAATTGGACAAAGGGCGTGGCACCGCCCATACAACTTGAAATTAAAAGGACTATATCTCATGAACTATCAGAGGTCTGAAGATGAAATTTGGTATATATGTTGTTGAAGCAGTATTAATTTCAGCCAAGGTGGAAGTGGGCGGTGCCACGCCCCCTTTTCAAAAATCGCTCTAACGGTTTTCTAATAGACCGACTGATACGAAAATTTTACCAAGTGGTACTGTTGACCAGTTGATAGTCCCTGGCTATAATAGGCTGTGATTGGATAAAGGGGCGTGGCACCGCCATACAACTTGAAAATCAAAAGGGCTATATCTCATGAACTATCAGAGGTATAAAGATGAGATTTGGTATATATGTTGTTGGAGCCGTATTAATTTCAACCAGGGTGGAAGTGGGCGGTGCCACGCCCCCTTTTAAAAAATCGCTTTGCAGGATTTTCTAATAGACAGATTGATTACGAAATTTTCCAAGTGGTACTGTTGACCTGTAGATAGTCCCTGGCTATATTTGGTTGTGATTGGATAAAGGGGCGTGGCACCGCCCATACAACTTGAATATAAAATGGCTATATCTCATGAACTATCAGAGGTATGAAGATGAGATTTGGTATATATGTTGTTGGAGCAGTATTAATTACAGCCAGGGTGGAAGTGGGCGGTGTCACGCCCCTTTTTCAAAAATCTCTCTGACGTCTTTTATAATAGGCTGATTTACAAGATAATTTTAGAAAGTGGTACTGATGAACTGTGGTTAGTCTCTGGCTGAACTTAGTTGTGATTGGATAAAGGAGCGTGGCACCGCCCATACAACTTGAAGTAAAAAAGGCTATATCTCATGAACTATCAGAGGTATGAAGATGTAATTTGTTACATATGTTATTGTTAGAGTTGAATTTACAGTAAGGGTGGAAGTGGCTGTGCTACATCCTTTTAAAATAAGTAGTTGATAACTGTCAAAATTCTACGGTAAATTGCAGTCCGCCCAGAGATATGAATAGTAAGGTGGGCCAATTTTTTTTATTCGCAAAAAATCGTACCCAAAATCGGAATCTAAGATGAATTGTTAGAAAATTTCACCAATAAAATTTGTGTCTTAATCAATTCCTAGCTCGCGCTGGGAGCAGTTTACTTCTGCGTAAAACTGACTTCCAAAAAAACTAGCAAATCTATGTATTGGTTAAAAAGTTATGGCCTCTGAGTGTTGGCATACAGAAAACAATGTCAAAAATATACCATTCTCTTCGTCTTGGTCTCCAAGCATCGGAATAGTAGGTAAAAATTAGAGTCGGGCCCGATAGGTCTGAAGGTTTCAATAGTTGCTCATTGTTAAAAAAATATGTCTACCTGAAATCTTCATGCTTCTCAGCGCGAACTAGAATTGATTTTATACATATTGTTTCTTAGTGAAATTTCTAAGAATTCATCGTAGATTCCGATATTGGTATACGATTACCACCTAATGAACAGACTATTTGTAAAGTTTAGGGTGCAAATAATCATCCATCTGAGCAGCTAATAGAAGCCATCTACGCTGTAGACGTAAGACAGGATACTCGAATTTATCGAACCAACACAGTTCTCAGCAACTCGGTCTCTGCAAATGCTGAGGAAAGATCTTGGTCTACATTCATATAAAATCCAACTGGTAGAAGAACTAGAGCAAGTGGACGATCAATTGATTTTTTTTTTATTTATCATATCGTTGCACATTATTTGAAGGAGAAATGTTCCAACACGACGGCGTAATATGCCATGCAGCGCGTAAGATCATCACTTTTTTAAGCCAAACGTTGGTGACCGAATTATCTCAAAAAATGGTAATACGAGTACATTATATAGAGAGTATATTCTTATACCCGAATATATTCTTGGTCCGTATGAGAAGAAGACATGGCAAAGAAGGTTTTTATGGCTAAAAGCATGAAGCTTCAAACGAAATTTTCATTTGCGGTCAATAGGCGGAGAAGGCATAACAAAAGTGATTTTTACGCCCAAAGACATAGTTAGTATACAGACGGTTCCCGCTACTACAGATAAATATAAAAATTGAATTTTGATCTTTAGAGGAATTTCTGTTTCGATTTGTGAAAGAAGTGTTTTTTCTCCCTACACACAGACAAAACTTAATCTAGATATGACTTTGATGATAAACTTTTTACTATCGTCATAGAGCCTATCATATGTAGAATTTAAAACAATAAAACTTAATTAGTTAACTTCCATGTTAAGGAGTTACTTGAAATTAGTTACATAAGTTAATAAACTCAACATATTATTTTCGAGCTTAAGTACAGTTTTAAAGTACTTTGTAGACCTAAATGTGAAATATATTACAAGTTAATATGCAATAGCGAAGCATTGCCGGGCCCACTAGTATTTAATATAATTCTCAGGAAGATCAGTTCACCCATACAGAAGTTCTAAATAAATTTGAACTTAACATGTAAGTAAAATCTACTTATATGTATGTATATTACTCATAACCTTTAATCGCGTTTCATGTAAAACTTACATTTTATGCTTAGCATGGCTCAGAATTAAGGTATCGATTTCATCCTAAATTATACTCCTTTCGACAATTAGATGCTTAGTATAGGAAATAAAGGCATAAAAAGTTTTTCATATGAATTTCGACCGCCTCCCACACATTTCAGATACGATCCCAAGTATATCTAGGTGATTTCTAAAATATTGTATGGTGATCATAAATTAAGCATCTTTTTGCAATTGGACACTGAGTTTAGGAGATAACTGCAATTTAAGTTTTTCATATGAATATCGACACGCCCCACCCATTATAAGTTCAGTTCCCTACCATTGTTAAGATGAGATTTCGACTGTATCTCGGTGATTTTCCAACTTTTGTATGTGGTGATCATAAATTATGCTTCTTTTTGCGATCGGACACATAGTTTTAAAGTTTTCATATGAATATCGACAGCTTCTCAGCCATTGCAAGATGAGATCCCAACTGTATTTTACGGACAACTTTTGTATTATTATCACAAATTAAGCTCTTTTTGTGATTGGATGCTTAGTTCAGGAGATATCGACAATTGAGTTTTTTGAATACGGACGGCTATCCACCCATTTAAAGATAAGAGGTAACATTCATCTAGCAGCATTTTGCAAACAAATTTTCATATTGCATTAGGAAATTTAAAAAAACTTCCTTTGAGATTGATAAAAGGCTATCGAAAAGGTATAAGCAACCTTTATGCCGACTTGCCCAGAACTAACCTAGCAATGTTCTGTTGAAATACTCCGTTTTGAAAAACTTATAAAAACCGGTTAAACCGGTTATTCGAAATTAGCATTTTTGAAGAAACCGGCATACGGTTTCGGAGAAAAAAAACCGGTTACACGGTTTTTGGTTTCGGGTTTGAACACCCTAGCAATAGCCAAGCATTGCTGGCCCAATAGTATATTTATATTGATAACCTCTCATATCTGCCTCGAAACCGTAAACTTTAAGATTTTTTTTACTAGTTTTTAAGTTTTATCCTGTATTTTATTAAGATACCCTAATGTTAGTCTTTTGTTCAGTATGTGCCTTCAGTCAAGAGTTTAATGATTATTTGGCTACGCAGTGCTTAATTTTTTCAGTATTTCGAAGAAAGCAGTTTGCTTTCCAAAGAATCAAAAACACGATTGAAAATTGACTGAGTCGTAAGCCTTTAAGTGTCAAAGGAAACAAAACCCCATTTTTTACCCGTATGTCAAGATTTTGAGGGTGTTAGAGATATTCGGTAACTTCCCAATATCCTTTAACTGTTACATAAATTAGTAAAATTAGTATAAATTATTTATTACCAGAGCCAACACAAATATGCCCGGAAAAAATAAAAATATGCGCATTAGATAAGCATGAAAAACACTTAAAAATGCCTTTTAAACTGTTAAAAATGCACAATAGATTTTGACTCGTAATTAATTTTATTCATTGAAAAAATTTAATTTTAAACAAAAATTCATCACAAATAGTTGAAAACCAAATGAAGTTATTTTTATATCACATAAGATTCAGATTATTGATTAATTACTCTACTGTAAACAAAATTACATGAGTGAACTCAATACTACATTGATCTGTTTCAACATTAATCTTTTAAAGTATAATAAATATTATGTATACGCCTTCAACATAATTTTTGTCACATATTCTAGATTTCTGCTATTGAAATCTTGATCAATATTTGTGAAAGAAATCATAAAACCGGCTAATTGTTTTATATGTGAATTTTTTTTTTAAATTTATATGGCTTCTGAGGGAATTAGATTTAAAAGTCCCACCGCCCATTGTTTCACCGTAAAATGTTTTTTTTTTCTTTGGAATTCACAACTTTCCTTACGTACTTTGATAGTTCTGCCGACTATGCCAACGAGTAATGCATGGAACTGGTGGCAACGCAACGATAAGTAGAACTCATTCGATAAGTTAGTGCCGGAAAAGCATACTTTAAAAAACAGCCTTTGTAGACGATATTAATTTATCAATAATAATACTTTAACAAAATATTGGCGTCCCCAGTTGCGAACAATAATTTAAATTATCTTCCAATCTTAATAAAATCCACAGGTTTTATCTATATTGCGAAAAATATATATTAAAAGTAAAAAAAAATAAATAAAAACACTAAAAACTTCAAAATATGCTTTTATATGCATAAACCCCCAAAACATGCCTGAAGGGCTCTAATATGCATTTGCATATGCAAGTATGCAATGCATACATTTGTTGGCCCTGTTTATTACGTATACAAAATTTGCACTACTTCACAGCAATTGGAAGTTGGTCTACTTTTTTAACTTTTAATAAAAGATTACCTTAATTTCCTCATCTTTATAGGTTAGCGTAAACATGGTTTAATACGACAACCTGTTAGTTATTCTACTAATCGCCTTACTCAGCATATATACCACGCAATCAGACAATATGTGAAACAATATGGATATTTTTAGAAATTCTGCAGCACTAGATATTTTTGACAAACTAGCTCAATACCTCTAATACAAGTGCTGCCAATGCAGCACAATCATACCAACCTTCGCCAAAAAAGCATTGCAAACTAAATAACGACATTGTTATACATAGAGAGAGAAAGATTTATATCATGAGATAACACAGGCTATTGTTAATTGCATTTCATAACATACAGTATGTTCAAATTTATACAATTCAAATTTGTATTACAAATTAAGCAGTAAATTATATTGTTGCATAAAATAAATGCTGAATCTATATCAATACGTTTTTAGTAATTTACACAATTTTATTGTTTATTAATTTGTATGACTCGTCATTTATTTCATGTGGGATGTTGAATTTAGTACCAGTATTTTGTAACGGTAAAAACAAAACAACCAAAAGAACCGCTTCTGTTCCATACAATTCATGAATATTTAGTTCGGGGTAATGATTTGCGTAATCATCAGTTTTTATTGTCGTTGGGGGATGCTTACAAAATTGTCTGTTAATTGCTGTTTCAACAAATCATCCGCCACATGTACATGGCGGATATGCTCTCGAGGGGATTAATTAAAGTTTGTTAGTTGATTTGTAGGCAAATGTGTTGTGGGACAGAAAAAAGGGGAAAAAATACAAAAAATATATAAAAAGTACAGATTTAAAAAAAAGTACACGCGGGTCTAACAAACATAGGCAAATGTGTTGTGGGCAAAAAATAAAGAAAGATTTTAATCAAAAAATACACATAAATAGGAACCGGCCCAGGCACGATGGTTAGAACACGGGACCACCATATGGGAGACCAATGGTCCGATTCCTGCCACCATTCATCTTAGTTTTTCGTTCATTGCCGACCCCTTCGATTTTGTCGACAGCAACTTCGCAGTATAGTGTTTAGTCAAGAACGTAAATATATAGACAGGAAAATCCAAAAACATCGAATTCCCTAATTTATTTTAATACAGTTTAATAACAAGGACATACTTGAAGGGTTGATCAGCAAATTCGAAGAAAGGGTGAAATGGCTAGATAGCTAGTAAGTATTTGATACAGGGTATATTGAAGGTATCACAATGGGCCTAAGGGTGCAAGATGGTCTACTTGCAGTTAACAGAACTTATATAACCTATAATAAAAAAAGTATTAATGCATTTGTTGAATAAACTTAAATATTAGGGTACTGATCAAAGCTCTTGGCTACTTTGAAACAATTATCATAGTTGTAGAAATACTCGTCTTAAAATAAAAAACAATAATTTTTAAATTTCTTAATTTTTTGTTCGATGGCTCAACAGCTCATGTAAGTGAATCTTAATTCCACCAAGCTTGCAGCCAATCCCTTATCCCTTGTAATGAAATAAAAATCTCTAACGGTTGTAAGTACTTTAGAGTTATTACCATAAAGTTATTATCTCACCCTACGTAACCTGTCGTCGTCGTGTTAACACTTACTTAAAACAGCTTTAACAAAATTTCATTTGCTAATGATGTGCACTACGACGTGTGCTTCGCCATCAATAGGAAAACCATCATTTGCCAAATAAAATCAGCGGTTTAAATATCATTTGCAGACCTCTCTTCACGACTTAATGATGCCTATTCATTTAGGCCATGCGACAAATCTAGACCTGTAAGCGGAAACTGAAAACAGAATACTCTAATAATAACGACAGTAACAGAAGCAACAACAACAACAATAACAACAGCGATAATTATGATGGAGGACATCATCTCTCGCGCTTTCAATCAACTTATTGTGTGTGTGTGTGTGCTGCAGACAATGTCAGCGATGATGTGGTTGATGATGTGCTCTGTGTTGATGGGATGGACCCAATATTTTGACTTAACACTCTTCGGTTTGAGTATTTACGAGCATTTCTACCGGTAGGAACAGGCTTTGTTAAAGAGATGATTAATTTCACGAATTCTTAGTGAGTGACAGCAATTAATGATGTTTTGTGTGAGAAATCATCACTTGAGCACAGCTGATAATAATTGCCGTTGAAAAGGATTTCCTAGTAACAAGTTTGAGCTAATGATTTGCTGCTGAGGGTGTGAACTTAAATTAGCGTTTACGAGAGGATAATTGCAGTGAATATGGGTTCGGTTCCTGCTAATGAGCTATGAATTAACAACAATTATTAGTTTAATCGTAGCAATATTACTAAAAATTGCTAGAACTAATTGACACTAAAGCGTCGTATTGTTGCGATTTTTAAGATTTCTGGGAAAGTTAGGAAAGATTTGTGAAAATGGTGTGAAATGTGCAAACTGTGAGCAAGAAATGTTCTTAGTTTGGTTTGAAAAAAAAAAACAAAACACAAACAATGAATCTATTGTTTTGCAAGTATTGCTCACTACAGTAAATCCTCTGTTGCCTTAGCAAGTAGTATTACCTTACTAAGTACCTTGAGCCGCTTGCAATTATGTGTGTATGCATATTTAAACAATATGCGTAATTAGGCCAAAAATGGGCGGTATTAGGTATGTAGATATGGCCCCGCCCATCGGATCAAATTTGTATTGAACTTTTCCACCATTCGTCTTTGTATGGTTTCATTGAAGATTACAAAGTACAACACATGATTTTGGGACTCAATTCTGAGAACTGCACGTGAAAATAGCCCCAAAAAGAAGAAGTTCTGCATCATTCGTTTTGTCAAGTTACATATCATAATAATTTAATAACGATTTGAAGTTAGTAAGTACCGTAAAGGGGAATTTGTTATGTATTAGGTTTTTTTGTTATATTGTTATGTGGTCGCGTATGATTATCATAAGTAATATTCCACGTTATCATACGCCACGGAGTACAACAGTTTTATTGTAACTGTAATTTTTGAAATCAATTGCAACATATGATTGATCAGAACAACTATGGGCTTAAGTTAGGTGAACTGTCTGATAAGTACCCTCACCCTGTGCTCATTCGCCCAAACTCTAGTAAATATAGTTTAACTCTATGTTATTGAAATTAAACATTTTTGAATTGAAATTTCTTGATATTATTATTTACCAAATGTTTCCTTTTTTATGTTTTATCAACTACTAGAATGTGATTCGTCTGACAAAATTCCAATAAGTTGCAGATTTTCGTTTAGAACGTGTGAGAAAAACATTACCTACATACTTACTTAGTTTGCACTTCTTTGAAATACCATGAGATTATTCTGCGCTTCTTTTGCAGTTAGTAACACCAAGTTCTGCAAGGTTCTCAGTAATCTGGTCTTTCCAACGGAATTTTAGTCGCCCTCTTCTGCGCCATCTATCGAGTGTATTAATTTCGAGCTGGAGAATTTTCACCCATGCATACTACATGAACTAGCCAACGCAACCACTTCACCTTAATGCATCTGACCACGTTGATGTCAGTGTACAGTTCGTACAGCTCATGATTCATACGTTGTCTATACTCTCCGTTAACAATGATGGGCCCATATATTTACGAAGTACTTTTCTCTCGAACACTACCAGAACCGATTCACCCACTTGTGTCATTAACCTGAATTTTGAAGCATACATCAAGACAGGTACCCCAGTAGTTGGTATAGCTTTATTTTTGTTCGTCGAGAGAGGGCTCTGTCATTAAATCGCTTCGGATTTCGAGGCTGACATTATATTTTTTGTTGATGGCGGAGCATAGGTCGATACAATTATCCTAAAAATTATAGTTGTCAACGTTCACGCAGTTTCCCAAACGAGTAGATTCTTTGTTCTTTGAAGTTAATAACTTCTTTTTGTGCTCGTTCACCATTAAACCCAGTTGGTGATCGACAAATTCTAAAGCCACACTTATAAGGTCCGATCAGGTTAGATAATACTGATTTTAGTCTTTCACATAGCACACTCGACAGGACCTTATACGCGATGGGTAAAAGGCTGATCCCGCGGTAGTTGGAACACACACTTGATTCACCTTATTTTCAGAACAGAATATAATACGCTAAAATTCCAATCATCGGGTATACACTCCTTAAGCCATACTATGTGGAGGAGCTTCTGCATGTTCGTTATCAGCTCATCGCCACCGGACTTGAAGGGCTCTGCCCGAAGTCCGTCAGTACTGGCTGATTTATTATTTTTCAGCCGCGATATTGCTCTCTTACCTCGATTTGACATGTTGGTGGGCAATTTAAGCCATCGTCGACAATTGGCGTGAACAAATTCTCTCTCCGATTGCAGGAAAAGTTCTCTCCATATAGGCAGCACACTCTACGTATCAGTGACCAGATTTCCATTCTTGTCTTTACAGGTTTTGGTTTTGTTTTCTGGTAAAATTTTCGGGCCTCACCTTTATCCTTGTCTAGCTCTATATCCTCGTTCTCCCGTTGCTTCATCTGAGGTTTTTTTTGTTTAAATAGTTGTCTTGCCTGTTTTACAGTCTCCTTGTGTCCTTCCCTAACAGCCCGGGTACAATTGGCTGTATTGTTACCCTATAAGCAGCATCCTGTTCCTGAGGCACTATGCGAAATTCTTCATCGTACCAGGATTCGTCTGAGCTTATCATTAGCACTACGGATCACACGCACGTCCATGACACTAGATGCGTGCCTGCCATAAATTACCACATGACCAATTAGATTTTTGGTGGTTTGATCGAGGGATAGCCAAGATTCCTTGTGGATATCTTTGTGCTGGAATCTCGCTCCACTCACTACCATGTTCCTCCCGCTGCAAAGCTAACCAGCCTAAACCCTTTTGTCTGATGTGTCGGTATGCAGGCTGAATTTACCGATCGATGGACCAAGAACATCTTCCCTTCCTATTTATGCATTAAAATCTTCCAGGACGATTTTAATGTCGTGGCCAGAACAGCGGTCGTATATTTCCTCTAGGCGCTCGTAAAATGCTTCTTTAATCTCATCGTCGGGGATGAGCATAAATCAGCGGGATGTAGAAATATTTTGCCTTGATGCAAATTGCTACTATACGATCACTAACAGGATTGAACCGCGAGACAATATGTCTGAGTTTCTCGCCAGCTACAAATCCACATCCAAATTTGTTCATTTCCGCATGGCAGCTGTAACTTATAGATGTCGCAATTTGTACGTCACCAGCATCCTTGTCTTGTTCATCTCATCTCCTGGATGGCGGTGGTGTCGGCCTTATATTTTTTGAGGACATCTGCCAATCGTATAGTGGGACCTTCTCTATAAATAGTCCGGACATTCAGGATGCATATCCTTAGATCATGGTACTTATTATGTTTGCGGGGGTTTTCAATATTTGAGGGATTCCGTTTGTTACATTTTCTTATTCGTGTTTTCATATCCAGTAAAGTACCTGAAGGCGGATGGCTAGCTCAACCATCAGGGTTCATCTCTCACTATCTACCGCTATTCATAATAAAAAAATAACGAACAACGTTGCCTACCACGAAAGAGGCTATGAGTCGGCTTGAGATGCAATATTCAGTTTAAATTCCCAATAAAGAAAAACAATGTTTTCCCAAAAAAAGGTAATTTTGAACGGGAGTTTCCTGGATGGCGGTGATGTCAGCTTTATATTTTTTGAGGACATCCGCCGGTTGAATAGTGGCACATTTACTGTAGAGAATCCGGGCGTTCCACGAGTATATCCTTAAATCATGGTCCTTATTACGGTCGATTGGGACCGGCCGTGGCATAGTGGTTAGAACACGCGACTACCATGCGGGAGATCGTAGGTTCAAACCTGGCTCCAGTCATCTTAAAAAAAAAAAAATATATAAAATTTTCTTTCATTGTCGGCACCCCTCGAATGTTGTTGACAGCAACTTCGCAGTATTAAGCGTCGATTCAATCGTCGTGTCTAGTAAGAGCTTCTCAAACAGTGACGTTCGCATTCGTCGATAAACAAGTAGGTGCCGTTAGTTGTGAATCTAAAAATAGAAAGCGTGTTAATTCACAACAACGTGAGAAGCTATCCCATACCTCATTCATGGGGTGCAAAGGGAAATTAAGTTTTTTTTTTAAGTGTCGTCAACAATTGGGGGGTTCTGTTTGTTACTTTTACCCAGTAAAGGACCTTAAGGCGGGTGGCAAGTCAAGCCATCAGGGTTCGTCGCTTAATATCTACCGCTATTCAAGACATAAATATCACAACTAACGTTGCCCAGGTGCCACCATGAAGGAGGTTGTGAGTCGGCTTGAGATGCAAGATTCTCTTGACATTATTTTCCATAAAAAATAGGTCATTTTGTACGGGAAGTTTGATAAGGGGTCTCCGTCTATAGCCCATATTCATTACATGGGTTTCTCAGGCGTTTGCGATAAACATAAAAAATGTATACAGGTGAATTCTATCATTTAAATAAGACTACTGCAAGGGGTGGGTAAATGTTTTATCAAGTAACAACTTATTATTCCATAACTTATCTTTAGAAAATATAAGTACAGGTAAATATACATAAGGATCAGTAAAGATTTAATCGAGTTATCGTACCTAGAAACACGGATTTGTTTCATGATGAATATGAATTTGGGTTTAAGATACTTAGGATCCTACTCGTCTCCTTGAATGCATTTTTAAGTAATAAATACCCTCATGGTTTATGGTATAAATACTATCTGATCTACAACACATATAGATGATGTGGTCATGACTTAGGTGTTACCTCATGGAAACTTACGTGAGCGATCTACAGACAAAGACCAGAACCAGTGGCTTGGAAAAATCCCAGAAACCAGATTTTGTATTTTTGTCACTCGCTGGGTACTGGCATCCGGACTACAGGCTATTAATAACACACACGATGAAACTGAACCTTTCTTCTCGTTGTAAGAGTCTTGACGATTGATAAACACTTATTGAAACATTTTAAATATTTGTATAAGTAAAAAGTCATTAAAATCAATTTCACACATTTACTGTACTTTTTACATTATTTCTAAATTGTTTACATTTCAACGGATTCTCTTCATCCAACATAATAAACTAATGTAACACTTTAAAATATGTTTTCATTAAAAGTTCGTAAAAGTTCAACAAACAACAACTTACACTAATTTAAATTGTGTTCACTGTACAACGACAACAACAATAACAACAACAGCATCATTGTTCACCTTTACCCCAACCAAAAGGTACACAAACAACTACACCAAACTGATACATAAAAGAGTTGTCAATTATACTCTTGAAATACACTCACACACACACACACACACACACTAAACTAATGACATTTACCATGTTCCTTTGAACTTGCCAATGTTTTCGGGCTGTAGGAAATAAGAGACACAGACCTATTTGTGATGCCACAACATTCTGTGCTTTATGCCGCTCTAGGGCTAAGGTTATGTGATACGCATACAAACATATGTACTCACTTGCTATATGTGACGTATACTCGTTAACGGTACAAAAGGTGAGATTTCATTCACATCGACATAGACGATACAAAAATACACACGTGTGTAGGTCATACAACTGAGGTCATGTAAAACATTTGTTATGCATTTCTCCGATATATTCGCAAAATTCGCAGGGTGAATAAAAAGCAAAAAAAAAACAGAACCAGATAACGAACGGGCGAATGAAAATACAAGGGAAGTGAGACATACGTATACATATATAAACCATTTAGCTATACATTGCTAGGACAACAATTACAACATGTAGAAAATCAAACTTGCTAACATGTGCGTATGTGTGTTCCGATGTGGTTGCTGTTGCTACAGTTAATGCTGTCTAAAATGATACAGTAACAATGACAAGGTGAAGTTTGAGAAAGAAAATGTATAGGAACATTTTAACACTCGGTTGTAATAAGGTAATTTTTTATTATATAGAGATACCTAACATCAATAAATATTTTAATGAAAAATTATCAAATATAGTTAACTGGATCTCAAGGATTTTGTCTAAACTTTTCATATATATTCTTTTCAACGTATAGCGAAACATGACCTAATATTGTCCTAGACGCAACGCACTCAAATGTTGTAGTGTATAGTTTGTTTGAAAGGCGGAATTTTATGCTTCACTTTGTTAGAAGACATTATTAAAATCACATTATTCTTGCTCGAATTGGTATAATATTATCCAAAAGGGTAAACACGGTCATGAGTCGATCCATAGCTCAGTACAAGACATGATTTTGGGACTCAATTCTGAGAACTGCACGTAAAAGTAGCCCCAAAACGACGAAGTTCTGCATTATTCGTTTTGTCAAGTTACATGCCATAATAATTTAATATCGATGTGAAGTTAGTAAGTGTCCATAGGGCAATTTGTTTGATGTAACATAAATTCTATATGGTAGCGTATGATTATTATCGATGTGAAGTTAGTAAGTGTCCATAGGGCAATTTGTTTGATGTAACATAAATTCTATATGGTAGCGTATGATTATTATAAGTAACATTCCACGTAAAACATTTATTGCAACTGCTAAAAATAAACCCAGTTCAAAATTTTTTTATGAATGGAAAAGTGAAACTATTGCTTATGCAGGGAATCGTTGTATGAACCGATTAAAGGAATTGTAATTCTTAAATTGATATAATTAATAATAATAATTCTTAATAAATTTGTTCCGGCTAAATCGGACTAATGGTTCTACAGTAATAACCCTCTACTATACATACTAATTTCAAATCGATATTAATTTTATTTGGCATATAACTTGGCAAAACGAGCGATGATGAACTTCTTCTTCTTGGGGCTACTTTCACGTGCAGTTCTCAGAATTGAGTCCCAAATAAATGAGCTGAAAAATGTTGTTATGTGTAGTATAGCGTACTAGCTGCGTAAATGGACGATTATGCTCACCGTAAAAATGACAAAGTGCTCTATAAGTTCAGCGAAAAGTGTGCGAATTTTGGATTTACTTTTTCACGATTTGCTAACATTGTTCTAGTATAAGTCTTTGAATACTGGAACGCTTACAGACAAGTTTCAACAGTTACTAAAGCGACAGTAAAAATTCAAAGAGAGCTATGTGAATAAAGTACTACGAGTCCGTACTCGGTGTCACAGATGGATGTATGAATGGGTCTTGGACAGAGTCCATCGCTGAACTATGTGGATTTTGGGCGATATGTAAGATGAGGAAAAGGTGAAGTGGGCTATAAGTATTTTTGAGCCCTACCAATCGTCTGGTCCGGATGAGAATAATACCAATTATGCTGCAGGTCTATGTGCATGATATAACTCCGATTTAAGTGGATATCTTTTAGATATGTATCCTATTATGTTGTGTTTCAGAAAAAATGGACCGAGGTTAGGGTGGTTTTTACAAACAAGGGGGATAAGACCGTACAAGTCTCCCTAAATGAGTACAGACCACTTAGTCTATCATTCTTTTTACTGAAAGTTTTGGTCATGAACCGAGTCCAGCGCTGAGACACTGGAGCTTCTTATGGATGCGCTATGCGGTCGGAAGTATCAGCCCATCCAAGTCGATCATCTATATGGATTTTAATGTTGGGTCCGGTTGATATAATTTCAATCATACAGCAGGCCTTTGTGCATGATATAACTCCGATTTTAGTGAATATCTTCATTGCATTTATCCGGATATATATATTGTATTTCAGAAAAATGGAGGCAGGTTAATGTGGTTATTTTAACCAAGGCGGATAAGACCGTTCATCACTCCCCAAAGGAGTGCAGACTACTTAGGATGTCATTCTTTTTGCTGAAAGTTTTGAAGCAAAGCATTTTGAGATTGCTACCAGAGGTACACCACAGGGAAAGTCCTGTCCCCTCTATTATGGCTATTTGTGGTAAAGGGATCACTTAAATCTTTCAATGGGAATGGTACGCAAATTGTGACATAAGCGGAGAACGTAGTCCTCATGATACGTTGGAGATTTCTGCCAACGTAGTGTGACATTATGCAAACTGCTCACGGAAAGCTGTTACGATAGGTCATGATCTGTACTCTAAGGAAGAACCTTCAAAAAACGGAACTGGTACTCTCTACCCGTAGATATAAGACCAAGGACAACAAACCACCGAAACTGAATGCTATGGAACGAGTCTGTACAATCGGGCTATAAGCCTGTACAATTGGGCCATAAGTCTGTACAATCGGACCTTGAGTCTGTACAACCAGGCTATAAGTCTGTGCAATCGGACCTACGAGTCTGTACGGCGGACGTTAAGTCTGTACAACGAGTCGTCGTACTTGTAAAGATAAGGCCTATTAATAGTTGTTAAAATTCTTCTGTTCCAGGACCTTAGCAAATCTCACCAGAAGTTCCTACCAAATTAACGTTAAACCCGTGCTGTTTCCCGTCACAACAACCCCAGGCACCGCCATACATTACACCAGACACCATCAACGATACGAGGTCACCGACCAAGCATAATCCCCAGACATCATTACTCGCCATCGAACATCTTAAGGATATCAGACCAGTTATTTTACTAGCGCTTAAGGATCCGGATTGTTTTGTTCTATTAAAATTTGTGGATTATAAAAAATGGAAAGTAAAATATAATATCAAACCCGCAAGGTTAAAAGGATCACTGTAATGGAGATTATTGGGTCTAGAATAAGTGCACGCAATCGGCTTTGTATGTGTTCGTGTTGCTTCCGCCCCCACTTGTATGTCAAGGCTTTTGCGGGCCGAGGTTCTATCAGATTGAGAAAAACTGGGTATTGGCATCAATTCACATATAGTCATGCATGCGAATCCTCTCCGGCTTTCGGGTAATGATGAAATTTTCACCTCTTACAGATTTCCTGAAGAAATGTATGGATTTCCATACTAAAGACGGCGAAATTTCGGAAAGATCGGAATTGAATGACGGCGGGACACCTTATGGTAACTCCATTTCCTTCTTTACTGACGAATCGTAGATAAAACATGGTACAGGAGGTACACACCCATTGAACGAAAACAAACAAATGCATTCAGTCTCGCTAGAGCATTCGCCCGACGCGGTTGTGTCGACGCTTGTTATTAGCACGGCAATAAAAGGAATGCATTTTTTCAGTAAAAATTAATTGTAATATGTTAATGTGCGTTGCCACGCGCACGGCAGTAATATTTATTAATTAGTGAGTGAGGGAAGAGAGTAACTCACCAACATAAACTCATATTGTGGTTGTATTGGGCTGCCGTTCACTGAAATAAAACATTGAAGCACAAACACATGCAAGGCTTTTAAAGTAGTGGTGTCCATAGCTGGTCTACATAATGAATATTGAGTTTTTCAGTCTGAGCGATTGGCCATTCAGAAAGCCGCAGAGGCTACTATAAGATGTGGAATCGATATAAGCAGACTGATAATCATCTGTGTCGATAGCCAAGATGCAATAAAAACGATAAATTCTACATTCAGTTAATCAAAAATCGTGAGGAGCTGTAAGGAAAAGTCTTAAAAGTCAGCTTCTGTTGGGTCCCAGGAAAATCCGAGATCCCTGGATAGAGGAGGCTGAACTATGCCAGATCATGGCTCTCTGAGATATGATCACCCACTCATTTGTTATATATGATGTGGAAAACAGCCAGACTCGAATGTATAACTGCCAAGTATACCAAGTTTCGATCGGAGCACATGATTAGCTTGTGCAGGAGGGCTTGAAGGCTGGCCAGTAGGATTAGGCAACTGACAGGCAAATGGGATAAATCCATACCGAACTACTGTTGTGTGTGTGAGGGCGAGGTGAAGTCCGAGACGAGGCAACATCTTATTAGTATGTGCCGCTCTAGTCAGTAGGGGCCTAAGATGATTAGGGAAATCATCGTGATTATCATCGTTGACGGAGAGTACCATAGTCATAGGAATCATGAATTGTATAAACACCTATGTCAGAGATATATTGTGCAAATGGATCTAAGTTATTAAGAGCAACAGTCACTTCATTTCAACATGTTATATACACATATTTTGTGATATTGTACTAATTTGTGTGATGCTAACTGTTCTGTACATTTGTATGCATATGGTTTAACTTGCCCGTATGTCAAAGTTTGATGTTTTTTGAGCCTTACGAAATAGACATTTTGCACAATTTTTTCTCTTTCCTGTTGGTAAGTTTTTGTACAAGAGAAATGAAAATGAGAATGGCATTAGTGTTAGTTTACGTTAGGTTCAGTAAAAGTATTTATGACTTTAGGCATTGTGTTGAAACTCATATTTAAGAAATATTACAAAAAGTTAAGGGAAACTTTATTAAAGCGAACTATGGGTTGCAACCTGTGCACAGTCCTCTAATTATATATGAATGTTACACTTTGCTCAAACCTGGAGCCGTAGGAATCAAATATATTTTATCAACAACAATGATTTCAAACATATCGTCCCCTTAATAAAACAATAGTGTATAATTTTTTTGGTGTTTTGAGAAAATCGAGTTTAAAGTTTTCGTCAAATCGGATGTCTATGAAATTTTTGAAGAACAAATTATATACTATGTTTTCCAATGACCTTTTGACGCACTTTGTGGAAGTAGATTTTGACAAAATTTTGACCAGGCATAGAATCAATGGTGGAGATTCTAAATATGCAATAAAAAAATAATGGTGTATGAGCACATACACTATTGTTATATTAAGGGGACGATATAATGTAACAACTTAATGATATAGCTTTTTATAGAAAATCAAATCTTTGTTCAAGCAAAGCAATATAGAAGTCCAACAACCTTTAGAAATACCCCACCAATTGTTAATTTTTACGAATTTTTTTAGAAATATGGTATGAAGTATATTTCATTGCCTTTTACGCAGCAGGCATATACATACATAGACATAGCAAACCAGTTACAATACCCTACAATGTTACTGTCAAACCAATTAAAATGACGAATGTATTTCAAACGTTATTTCTAGGCCAATTCATCAGTGTCGTCGGTTCATGTTCATGAGCATCTTGTTAGGAACAAAGAGGACAACTTTTTGATTTTGAGAATTGTTATTCTTGTTTCTTTTTTTTTTTGTAGTTTCCTTCCTTTTTACATGTATAACTGTATCTGCTACGAACCAGTGATATATCTAATGAAATGTATTCATGAGACATTGCTTTAATTGAAGAACAATTGTCAATGTTATTTTTTTCGTATTTCATTCTGCTGGAATTCAATTTAACAATAGCGCTTTGATGATTTAAGCTTTACCCTTTTTGTTAATGTTATAAAAAGTTGTTTTGATTTGCCTAACGAGTATTTAAATGAATCATTGTTAGATTAATGTTTGATAAAATTTCAGTTATTGTTTGCGGTCAGAGCTCGTGTGCTTTGATAAAAACTGAAGGCCATGTTGTGGCAGCAAAATGCTAGATTTAGAAGCAGTATATAGTTGTTATTAAAAAAAAGTATGTACATATCTATGTTAGAATGTTGAGCATCGATTAATTTTACAAAAAATACATAAATATATCAAAGCGCCCAAAGGATTTGTTTAAAAAAGTTACTGATGAAACGATATTATGATTTTTTCATAAACTTTTTCTGTTTTTTTATAATGGGTCAGGTTATATAACGTATTAAAAGCAAAAAATCTGTAGTAAAAATTGTCGTAAATGTTCAAAGGTATTGATTAAAAAAAATCTATTAAAGTAAACTAATGATAATTGAAACGCTTTTGGTTTTGGGCCCGGCAATGTTTCATTATTGCACATTAACTTGTAATATATATATAACTAGTGCGCCCGGCAATGCTTCGCTATTGCATTTTAACTTGTAATATATTTCACATTTAGGTCTACAAAGTAATGTTAAAACGGTACTTAAGCTCGTCAACAACATGTTGAGTTTATTTACTTATGTAACTTATTTAAAGTAAACCAATTAAGTTTTATTGTTGTAAAAGCTAATAAAAAGTACATCAGCAAAGTCATATCTATAGTGCCGGCATGTAGATTAAGTATTTTCTGTACGTAGGGCGAACACCCACTTCTCCCACAAATCGGAAACAGACATTCCTCTAAAGATCAAAATTATTTATTTTGATCCGTAGTAGCGGCAGCCATCTGTATACTAAATATGTCTTTGGGCGTAAAAATCACTTTTGTTATGCCTTCTCCTCCTATTAACCGCAAATGAAAATTCCGTTTGAAGCTTCATGCCTTTAGCAATAAAAACTTCCTTTGCCATGTCTTCTTCTCATACGGATCAAGAATATACCCGAATACTCTCTATATATTGAACTCGTATTACCATTTTTTGAGATAATTCGGTCACCAAGGTTTGGCTTAACAAAGTAATGAACTCACGCGCTGCATGGCATATTACGCCGTCGTGTTGGAACCATTTCTCCTTCAAATAATGTGCAATGGCATGATAAATAAAAAAAAACAATTGATCGTCCACTTGCTCTAGTTCTTCTACCAGTTGGCTTTTATATGAATGTAGACCAAGATCTTTCCTCAACATTTGCAGAGACCGAGTTACTGAGATAATCGTCGGTTCGATAAATTGGAGTCCCCTGTCACACTAACGTCTACAGCGTCGATGGCTTCTATTAGCTGCTCAGATGGATCATTATATGCACCCTCAACTTCACGAAGGGCTCCATAAGTTTGGCGAACAGAACGTGCATTTTGAAAAAAATTTGCAAGATTTGTAAACGTTGTTTAGTTTTTACATGGTGATTTTGCAAAGTATACTAAAAGAATGTCAATCACACATCATTAGTATGACAGCTAGATTTATACTTATACTTATCAGAAGTTCTATATGTCAAGAAAAATACCCCATGCATAGGTTATTTACAATTGTTTGTTAATGTTACCTCTGATATACTATTTCTATTTATTTAACCATTGTAGTATAACTACAATGAATATTGCTTAATTTTCTATATATGATTTATTACCGAGATATATATAACTGTAAAGTAAATTAAAAAAAACACTATTTTAGTCGGCGCATCCTCAACTGCCTGGTATACGGACCATTATTCGATACAGTGAAAAGTTAACTATTTAAGTGCGTGGGCAGCGCCTCGGCACTTTTAAATTATTTAGTTCGAAATAGCCTGATCATTAGGGCGAAGCACTTAGTTCACGTCAAAAAAAAAACCTGTTAGTCGTATACCAGTATTTTCGAAGAATTCTTAGAAAATTTCACTAAGAAACTATATGTCTAAAATCGATTCCTAGTTCGCGCTGAGAAGCATGAAGATTTCAGGTGGTGATATTATTTTTAAGCAATGAGCAAATATTCAGTTACTTCAGACCTATGGGCCCCGGCTCTAATTTTTACCTACCATTCCGATGTTTGGAGACCAAGACGAAAAGAATAGTATATATTTTTGATTTTTTTATTGGGATCCCGCCCAATATTCTGAAAAATGATTTTTAAAAACTTAATTTCTGTATGCCAACTCTCAGAGGCCATAACTTTTTGTTGGATCACGAATTTTGATGCCAAATGCATGTTCACAAATTTTTACACAAATCCATACAAATATATTCAGTTTAAATATTATTTTTATTGTATGGGTGGCACCAGGCCCCTTTTTCAATCACAACCAAGTATAGCAAGGAACATTAACAGGTAATCAGAACCACTTTGTAAAATTTTAGTATCAATCGGTCTATAATAAAAGCCGTCAGAACGAAAAGGGTCGTTGCACCGCCCACTTCCTGGTTGTAGTTCATACTGCACCAACAATATATATAGCAAATCTCATCTTCATGCCTCTGATAGTTTATGAGATATACTACTTAATTTACCTTTACACCCTATGAATGAGGTATGGGATAGCTTCCCGTGTTGTTGTGAATTAACACGCTTTCTATTTCAGATTCACAACAAACGGCACCTACTTGTTTATCGACGAATGCGAACGTCACTGTTAGAGAAGCTTTTACTAGGTATGCCGATTGACTCGACACTTATACTGCGAAGATGCTATCGACAACATCGAGGGGGCAGGCAAATGAAAGAAAAACTAAGATGACTGGTGCCGGGAGTCGAACCACGAATCTCCCGAATCAACGCGTGTTCTAACCACTTTGCCACGGCCGGTTCATGAGATATAGGCTTTTTAATTTTGAAATTGTAGGCGGTACCACAACCAAGTATAGCCAGGGACCACCTACAGGCCAACGACGCCACTTTGTAAAATTTTCATTTCAATCGGTCTATTGAAAAAGTCATCAGAGAGATTGTTTAAGAGGGGGAGCTACACCAAATATCATCTTCTGATAGATAGAGATTCAGACGTTTAAAGTTTCAAGATGTAAGCTACGCCCGATCAGGTTCCGCCCATTTTTTGTTGGAACACGAATTTAGATGCCAAGTGCATTCACATAAATTTCAAGGCGATTGGTGAAATAGTCCGCCAGATATTCCGATTTCAAAGATTGGATCCAATGAACCGGGCCACGATATATCAGCTACATTCTGTCAAAATTTTAAAAAGATCGGTCAAGCCATTTTTAAGTCCACACTGCACTAATAAATGCAAAAAAAGGTAGACAAACTCATTTTTACATATATACACGCGACAACCATGCGGGAGATCGCAGGTTCAAATATGGCTCCAGTCATCTTAAAAAAAAAATGTTCTTTCATTTTCGGCTCCCCTCGAATGTTGTTGACAGCAACATCGCAGTATAAGTGTCGAGTCAATCGGCGTGTCTAGTAAGAGCCTCTCAAACAGTGACGTTCGCATTCGTCGATAAACAAGTAGGTGCCGTTAGTTGTGAATCTAAAAATAGAAAGCGTGTTAATTCACAACAACGCGAGAGGCTGTCCCATACCTCTTTCATGGGGTGTAAGGGGAAATTGAGTTTTTTTTTCTATTAAAACTACTCATCAGTAGTATTACTAATCGGCTTCAAACTTTTTTCATCCGCTGCCTTAGAAGAATACTTTACATGTTCTGGCCCCGTGCCATCTCAAATGCAGAACTGTTGTCGCGATCACAGCAAATACCGCTGGCAACGGATATTCGTAAGCGTAAGTGGCAAGATTGGACATACTTTACCCCCAAATGATGACAACGTGGCTAAGCAAGCTCTTAAATCTTAATGGAATCCATTTAATCAGGTAGGTCGTCGGCGTCGAAGACCACGTATAACATGGCGTCGGTATATATTATAAAAGCTGATACAATATTTCGCTCGGGCATTACCGAAAATCCAAAGTTGAATTTGGGTTTTCATGTAGAGTTCGGAAGGAGTTGACTCTTGGTTTGTAGCATCCCGCTGACCTTGACTAATTATATCTAAGCGTAGTTTTTAGACGTATTTCCGATAGGGATAACTAAAAAAACAGCTGTGATAATAATGAAGTGTTATATAGGAAAACAAAAATTTAGAATTTTGTCGGTGCCACCCCCCCAAAAATAATAAATCTTTGCAGATTTTACGATAAAAAACCGTGACGTTGGGGGCTTAAAGTTTTCAAGCTTTAGTATCACTTTAGGGGATTTGATTTGACATGAATCTAGAACGACTAGTCCAATTTTGCTAATATTAATAATAATATTAGTAGAATATTGGACGGCAATCGCCGCTGTAGTCGCGAATTTGACTGTCCGACGCATTTGTCCCACCACGACATATTTATATAACGTATTTTCTGTTGTTGGTTGTTGTTGTCACTACTGTGATTTTTCGTTTTCATATGAATCCCCTTTTTCTCAATCACAACTTTAGCTGGGCTAGAGGTCTCAGGTTTTCCTTACACCTCCCCTCATCATGTGCTCATATGTATCCATTTGTACAACAGTGATTAGCTGACTGTAGTTTTTCTATGTTTGTTATGAATATCTAATGAACCAAACTAAAAATAGACAAATCATGATCCAATCCCAAAGAAAAAGGGTTAACAAATACCTGCAGAAATATTTCTAAGAAAAAGAAACATCGTCATTAAGAAAAAATGAAAGTAAATGGCAAGACAAAAGGGCAGGAAGGACATGTTGTAGTAAAGAAGTCTGTGCATTCGAATGTCTGATTTTGCCTTTTCCTCATCTAGCTGGCCATTGAATGACTGACACAAATTACGACCTTCTTCAAATAAAATTAAATGTTACTCATACGTCACCTTGAACACCTTCGTTTCAATAGATTTATGTACTAGTACATCTAAATACAATGAAGCACAACCTAAGTTCGCATCCTTCAATACAAAATTTGCTTCCCCACCCATCCAGCCAATACACAAAAGCAACAGTAACTATACGAATCCTATGGAAAAGAATTCGTATCATCCAGAGATTTAATGATCGAATTCTTTACAAATAAAATTAATTTGTTTCTATTCTTTAACATCCGTTCCGGTTATACCCCCCGTGATTCGGTCCATTGTTGCTGATTTTATTTCTGTTGTTTCGTTTGTCATGCCAAGCGTATAAAAACGAATGAATTGGAAACTAAAATCAAATATCAACCTTAGCACAACGTAAATGCCCATATAGGCCATAAATATATAGAGCATAGTTTAGATTTTAAAATCGTCGTTGTAGTAAGTTGGCTACATAACATCCACCTAACCTCACACACACTACTACAGTACTGTGTTATATGTATAGTCACATATGTGGGGATAGCACGCAGACAACAATGCTGACAAACCATATGTGTGTTATGTGGCATCACATATTGTTACATCAAACGACAGGAGTTCTATAAACTGTTACATAGCTTAGACTGCTGTGCTTTTGTCTTTTTGAAACTGTTGTCACCGAGACATTTGTATTTATATATGTGTATTTAGTTGACATACTATATATACACATTTGACTTTCAAAAAACACATTTAAAAGCCTTGAAATTTGCTACCATCAACCTCCTTTGCTTACGCTAAGAACCAAGAAACCAACTGACATAGTCCATGGATAGAAACCTGAGGGGAGAGTGAAGATTTTCTTTGTAATGGGTTAAAGGTTGTTTCTCTTTCACTACAGTTTTATGGGGTCCCTAACTGCTTTGATGCTTTAATAATATCCAATGGATATCCCCTCTTTAAGTTTTTCAATGCTTAGCAACGAACTTAAGTGCTTTTAGTGTTGGCCGGGCACAGTGGTTAAAGGGTGGAATGTCGGTAGACCGACTGTCGGTATAATAAATAAATTCAACTGCGTTATTATGGCTAGACAATGATTTGGGTTGTAAATTTTTAAATTATAGTATTTGCTTTAAATTGAATTGCATAGAGTAAATGCAAATGATTTGCTTTGATAGCACAAATTCAGCGATTTTAATGGCATAAAAACAAAAAAACGCTTAAATGAGATATTAATGTGCGAGTGTCTGGGGAACCTAATTGTTTTCACAATGTGTATGTAGTTATTGTTGTTTTACAAACGTAATTATTAGCTTTCTTATATGTTGAAAGTTAGTTAAGACATACAGAAGTTGATGTAGGTGGTAGTAAATTTGCCATGTTTATAGAAAGTCGGAGTAAAAAATTGTGCAAATTGTGCGTTTTATCACAATGAGATATAATATAATAGATATATATCCATTGCTACTCATAATAAATATAATTCTACTTCTCTCGAGTATATGCTTTACCATGCGCAAGCACAAACCGAATATTTTATTCAGTTTATTCTTGCATTTGTAATGCCCATAAGCCGTGCTAAGTATGACAATATATACGACAACAATATTTGTACAACAATATTTGTTATCTAAGGGGTATGTTCTCTAACGGGTTTTTAACGTGGTATTATACGAAGCGTTACCTATTCAGTCATTAATTTTTGTATCTTTTTTGCTACGCAAACCAAACGTTGCATAAAAATGAGAATATACACATACTTGTGGACCCGGTAATGCTTCGCTATTGCATACTTGACGAATAATTATAAAATGATTGGCTTGCTTACAACGTCTCACTAACCCACCGATCGGAAATAAAATGTTCGCCTTCATATTCCCGCTGATCGAAAATAAATATTTTTTCGGCATATTAATTTCTGAATTGCCGATTATTATAAAGGCCCATTTACACAACTGACATCATTGTCAGTATTTCCCTTCGAAATGTGTCAGCATCATGTATGTATATGAGGTTGTTTAGTCCAACTTTACCGACATACTTTTTTCTGACGAATTCTGAATGCGTATTCCTTAACTTTCGCCCACTTATTGAGAATAACAATTTCGTCTGTAAATTTGAACCTAAAGTGCCGAGTACTATCTGTGTACCAAATTGTATCTCTATGGGGCTAAAATGCAGTTTGGTAAAGTCGCCTCGGTACCGGCCGTGGCATAGTGGTTAGAACACACGACAACCATGCGGGAGATCACAGGTTCAAAAACAGGATCCAGTCATGCTACAAAAAAAAAAAAATTCTTTCATTGTCGGCTCCCCTCGAATGTTGTTGACAGCAACTTCGCAGTATAAGTGTTGTCAATCGGCATGCCTAGTAAGAGCTTCTCAAAACAGTGATGTTCGCATTCGTCGATAAACAAGTAGGTGCCGTTAGTTGTGAATCTAAAAATAGAAAGCGTGTTAATTCACAACAACGCGAGAAGCTATCCCATACCTCATTCATGGGGTGTAAAGGTAAATTAAATAAAAAGCCGCCTCTGCCCACTGATTCAAAACTTAAATGTCGCCCGCATATTCATATTCCTGTTGCCCAATACTTTTTGTCTATCAAATTTTATCTCCATAGCTGCAAAAAAAAAGTTTTGCTACACCCACTATGCCCATTACCCATTACACAAGGAATCTTTATTCGGCTGAATTATAAAAGTGTGTTAAAGCTCTGTTTCACACTAGAGCTAGCCCTCAGTAGCAATATGTGTGGTGCGTACAAACGCCTCGCCTGAATGAAAAATGAATTAACCTAAAATGGCAACAAATACAATAAATGGGGTTTTGTTGGCAGTCAACTGTACATTTAAAATTCTTACTTACTTACTTAAGTGACCCGTTACAACTTACGTCCGTAGTTCCTAAACCATGGTTCCTGAAGTATTAAAGAATTCCACACGATTTGGTCTTCTGCGTGCGTTCTCAAGTTTGTCCTACCAGATGGTGGCTCGTCGCCAACCAATTGGTCCTTCAACGGAGTATGTTTTAGCCGTCGTATTCGTTGGATTCTGTCGATGTCGTGGTAAAGTTCATACAGCTTATGGTTCATCCGATGGCGAAACTCGCCGTTGACACAGATAGGTCCATATATTTTTCGGAGTACTTTTCTCTCGAATACCTTCAGGTTTTGTATGTCCGTTGTAGTAAGCACCCATGATGCGGCAGCATACAATAGAACGGGTAAGATTAGCACCTGGTATAGCTGTTTCTTAGTATTCCGAGACAAGGTGGCGTTACTAAAGTGCTGCCGAAGTCCGTAAAAATATCTATTGGCTAGCACTAATTTCCGCTAAATTTCTTGGCTGACATTATTTTTCTTGTTGACGGAAGGAAGGTAGGATAACTCATATACTACATCAAAACAATAATTTTCAACGTTGACGGTGCGTCCCCATCGAGAGGACTTTTTGTTCGTCAAATCATTATGTTTGTTTTGTCCTCGTTGACCGCTAAACCCATTTTTTGCTGACTCTTTTTCTGGCGATGAGGAAACTGTAGTAACATCCTGCAGATTTCGGCCAATGATATCTATATCAACGGGATAGGCTAGTGGCATGTGGCTCTTTTGAAATATGGTGTCAGCCATGTTGTCATCAGCCTTTCTCATTACCTTCTCCATAACTTTATTAAACTAGCGGACCCGACGAACTTCGTCTCGCCCCAATTTTATGCCTTTAGATAAACTCAGTAGAGAATGTTTGATAAACAATGTTTTTCGATTAGTTTCCCGCCTCAAAAACAAAAACCACGAAGGCGGTTCTCCAAAACTCGAAAAGGCAACGTTTAACTGAACGGACAGAAAACAGGGAAATTCGAGATTAATCTCATATACTTCCAACAATTGGCCTTGCGATTTATTGATTGTCGTCGGGGAAATGGAATGGATGATCAGTTGGAATTATCTAATTCGTAAGATAAGGACTTACTATTCTTTGAATTTGTTCTTTATGATTGTCTGAAATCACATTTTTTATCAGATTCTTGACGGACAACCGCGTACCATTGCACAATTTCGGTTGATTCAGATTCCGCAATATGATTATGATCGATCCCACCTTTATCTGTAAATTATGCGGCATATTAAGCGAGTGGAAAATTCGGTCGGATTGTTGGTCGCTTCATCCTTTACGGTCACGCTGTAAACAGATTTGTACGAATGCAGTTCTCAAGCGATTTAACTTTCTAATTTGAAATTGTAGCTGCTTCTCTGCTAGTAACATACTGCCCGTAAATTAATCCAATCGAGATTTTTATAATTTTGTGCAATGTCATGAGTTACTTTTCCAACGATGTGAACTGGCAAAAATTTGCAGGGAACGATATTAATTCAGTCGAAACATCAACTCGAATTTGGCCATTGCCAAGCGTTAGCAGTTGTTTCGGGAATTCAGCAGAAGATGGGAGGTTCTGGAATGAGCCCCTAATTTTTTGGTCAATTACAACTTCTTGACGTTTTCAAGCATGGTTTTAGTAAATCAGCAGCATTAGACATTTTGAGCAAAATCATAGCCCCACCAAATCGTTTTAAATTCCCTCGCAAATCCTTTATCGTTCGGTCAGCTACTTCCAAAGCTCATTTAGTCGTTATCGAGCATTCATCCGAAATGTTGATTTGACATTTCCGCTTTACTTCGCCGTTGCGAAATTCTTGGTCATTGTGTACTTTGGGTTTTCAACCGTGAGAAGATTCATCGACAGTTTTAAAGTGGAATTTGCAGTTCGAATGCCTTCCAACAATGTGACAGGTATGCCAGAGGATGCAGCGGCTAACGTTATTTAAGATCTTGACCAAATTGTTGCCGGAATCAACAAAAAATGTCTTAGGTGTCCAACTCGGAGCATACGAACTCTTCCGATCAGCTCATCTAAAACCATCAAATCATGCGAAAATTGCAAAATTTCGTCACTAAAACAAACACAAATTTTTTTGACTTTTCCGGAATTTTCCGAGTTTTTCCCTAGGAATTTTCTATTTTTCCATTCGAAAGCCATTCCGTAACAACTGCACACAAAATTCCATACAAAAAACCTATTTTCGATTTTCCCACTTTCCCGATTTTTTCAAAGGATTTTTCCAAAATTATCTTGCATAAAACGCTCATACCAATTACGAACAATTGTATAAAAATTGAAAACATAATTCCCTTGATGAATTACTACACACTGTTTACACCGTTTTTATACATATAGGTTTCACAATAAACCGAATTTTTCCAAGCAGCACAACGAATTTTCCTCAAATCAAGCGATACAATGAAAAATTTCGATAAAAAAATTCAAAATTTTCGAGTTAGTTCAAGAATTTTCCGAGTTTTCCACCAAGAATTTTTCTATTTTTCCATTCGAAAAGTCATTTTGGAATGATTATCCGAAAATTTCACATTTACATCATTCAAAATTATCAAACACACAAAAAAATGTAAAATTTTGTCGAAAAAAATTCAAATTTTTGGAATTTTTCCATAATTTTCCAACCAAAATTTTCTGTTTTTTTCAACCGAAAAGCCACTACGGAACAATGGCACACAAAAAGTTATACAAAAACTCAATTTGCGATGCAAAATGTTTTTGAAAAAAATCCAAATTTTTCGAGTTTTTCCGGAATTTTCCGAGTTTTCCACCGAGAATTTTTCTGTGTTTTCATTCGGAAAGTCATTTCGGAATAATTATCCAAAATTGTTCACTGTTACATCGTCCAAAATTATCAAATCATACGATAATATGCAAAATTTCGTCGAACAACAAATTCAATCTTTTTGAATTTTTCCGGAATTTTCCGCATTTTTCAACAAAAATTTTCCATTTTTCTATTCGAAAAGCCATTCTGTAACAATTGCACACAAAATTCCATACAAAAAGCCAATTTTCGATTTTTCCAATTTTCCGACTTTTCCGGAAGATTTTCCCAAAATTTTCTTTCACACAAACCTGCTCCTGCCAATAACGAACAACTTAAAAAAAGTTTGAGCAAAATCGGCCCAGCCGTTCTCAATTGATGAATTACCATACATTTTTCCCACCATTTTTATATATATAGATAGTCTCCATAACTGTATTAAATAGTCTCCATAACTATATTAAATAGTGTACAGGACAAGTTATCACCCTGCCTGAGAACTCAGAGTGATCCTTACCAATCTTAACCGAGGATTTGGTTTTTTCCAAGGTGCATCTGCAAAGTCGAATTAGCTTTGCAGATATACTAAACTCAGACATGGCTTCATATTACTTACTGCCTCTCGGAGAGTCGAAGGCAGCTTTGTAGTCGACAAAGAGGTGGTAGGTGCGGATCTGATTTTCATGTGATTTTTTTTCCAAGGTTTGCTGTAAAGTGAATATTTGATCCGTCGTAGATTTACCAGGTCTAAAGCCGCACTGATAAGATCCAATTTTGGCTTTAAATGTTCACACAATATGCTTCAAAGGACCTTGTACTTAAATTGGTAAAAGGGTTATCTACGGTAGTTCTTACACTCACTGCGATCTCCTTTCTTGTATATGGGACATCATAGACTGAGACACCAATCCTAGGGCCTGTTTTAATCCCCTCTACTTCGAAACAACTTAGTGCAGTCAAACTATCTGCCCTTAAGCTCCCTCTTTTACTTTCCAAAAATACGAGTTGGCTCTCGTCTGTTTTCTCTGTGCCGTTTACTTAATGATCGCATTGCTATTGGCTGCTGTTTCGCCCTGTATGCAGCATCCGTTTCTCTCGTGGCATTGCAACATCATCATCGTACCAGGCATCTTCTTGAGAAGGCTTTGAGTACCCAAGTACGCTTTTTGCAGTCCGTTCTATGGAGTCGGCACTGCGAGCTAATATTATCAGGGGTTGGAGCATTCCGTAGCAGTTGAGTTAGGTGGTTGGAGTAGGCATCCGCTACCTTTGTGGTCCGTAGTTTACCGCTGTCCAGCTTTCGTTGTACCGTACCTGAAATGCGGTAAGGAAGTGATCGGAGTCAATGTTCGCGCTCCTGATCACTTGTACGTCCAGAACACTCGATGCGTGCCTTCCATCGACTACTACATAATCTATCTGATTCCTCGTCAATTGATCTTGAGATAATCATGGTGCCTTATGAATATATTTATAGTCAAATGATGACATTATTCGACGTTTCGGTGTACAAACTGAATTTTCCGATGTTAGGCTCAAATGCGGTCTCCCTGCCTATTTTAGCTATCGGGCTACTGTCATAAACATTGTCTAAGCTCTCGTAGAACTCGTCTTTGTCCTCGTTGCTTTTCCCTTCTGTCGGAGCATGGACGCATATAAGAGTTTCGTGGAAAAACTTAGTTTTGACTCTTATGTGGCTATACGTTCACACACCGGGTTGAACCATGAGACTAGGTGTCGCAGTCTCTTGACCACCACAAATCCACATCCAAACTCGTGCTTGTCCGCATGGCCAGTGGCCACTATACTAGATGTCCGTTCACCGGATTTCCTGTAATGCGGTTATGTCAGCCTTGAATGTTTCGAGGACTATCGCCAGTTGGATGGAGGCACCTGATCTATACAATGTTCTAACATTCCAGGTGCATATCCTTAAATCATGGTTCTTTATTCGTTTGCGGTGGTCGTCAACATTTTGGGGGATCCGTTTTATTCTACTCTTACTTTTTTCATTGCAATAGTTCAAACGTCAGTGGCGGGTTCCAAGCCCAGCGCACCAAAGAGAAATATTAATTTAAAAAAATAGGCATTTTTTATGAGGGGTACTAGAAGGGGGTGGGATATTCCGCCTATTTACTATGCTATAACTTCGTCTTGGAAAATATTAATACTGGTAATTTATCACAGGATCAGTAAAGGTTTACTCGAGTTATCGTGCCCACCAGCCAACCAGGCAGCTAGACAGACGGACATTGCCCTGTCGTCTTAAAAGTTGTAAAACGAATTTTCTTTAATGCGTTAAAATTTTGAAAATTATTTAAACCTCCATCCCTAAGTGTGAGGGTATAATAAGTAACTTAAGGGAATCCCCACTGTGGAGGTATTTTGGATATTTGGGCCGACCGTAACATGATCGTTATTATCGACTAATATGACAACATATTTAAAACCCTTATAAGTACAAATATACTATTGTGTATTTCCGGACCGGCCGTGGCATAGTGGTTAGAACACGCGACTACCATGTGGGAGATCGCAGGTTCAAAACTGGCTCCAGTCATCTTAAAAAAAAATTGTTCTTTCATTGCCGGCTCCCCTCGAATGTTGTTGACATCAACTTCGCAGTGTCGAGTTAATCAGCGTGTCTAGTAAGAGCTTCTTAAACAGTGACGTTCGCATTCGTCGATAAACAAGTAGGTGCCGTTAGTTGTGAATCTAAAAATAGAAAGCGTGTTAATTCACAACAACGCGAGAAGTTACCCCATACCTCATTTATGGGGTGCAAAGGGAAGTTAAGTAAGTAAGTATTTCTAGTACTGGAGCCAAAGTGACTCTATTTAAAAAAAAAAACAACGAAAAAAGCATATGTCTCTCAAACGTAGGTTAAGAAAACCGGGCTTCACTAACTCGCTTAACTCAATGTCCTAACAACATGAAACAAAAATTTTTGAAAAATTTACAACTTATATGACACAATATTTAAAACCTTTTTTTGCATACAAATATACTATTGTGTATCGCTGCCACTGTAGTCGAAGTCACTTCCGTTTGTTCTTCTAAACTAAGTACTAACGCATAGCAATATCTTATTTCCATACATTTTGATATGCAAATGCTTTCATAGATTATTTTACGCCTGTTTTTTTTGTCTACATATCTGCAACAGATTTAAAATCTTAAAATTCTTTAGCATTTTATTAACATTTGTCTCAAACGAATTTTTGAAAAAAAAAATATTCATTTACGCGCAAACAACACCACTTCTTGGTTGGCATATGTATATGAGCCTAGTCAAATTTCAATTTACTGCCAACGCGAACTCTCCTCTGTGACCAATAATCATAATACCATCGGATTCATCTCTTTTTGAGTCTGTTGCCATGCCAACGGTTACAATGAAATGTAAATTTATAAGGGCAACGACAAAGTCTTTAGAAATTTATGGGCTAAATGGTTGTGTATTGTGCGTGTCTATGGTGTGTTGTGAGAAGGCTCAGAGATTATCAGATGGTGGTGTTTGCTTTAGATTCTAAAGTTGAGAATAAAAACGACAACTTTTACATTTTTGAGGGTTTTATTGTATGGCAAAGTAAAGAGTTCACGGGGAATACAAGATTGGGTATAGACTAAAAATAGGTTGTCTTTTGTTTAAATATCTAATAGAGAAATATTAAGGGAATTGTTTGGAAAAAATCTTTTATTTCTTCTGTTATATTTATTGATTTGTTCTAGTTAATGTAACCTTTTTATTTGGCTGAGATTCATTAATTGAGCTTTTAGTACAGATTCACTAGGGTTTCTGTTGTTGTCAATTGTATGGAATAATTGCTTTTTAGTTATTAATAGTGTCATGGTATGGACTATTACTAATGTGGGTAACATGTATTTCTTTCTGTATCGTATTTTAACCCTATTGTACATGTTGTGTAACTTTTCACTTTTTTTGTCGTAAAAAATTTCTATTGGTAAACATAAATTACATAATGTACAATGATATGATATATGTGCAGATATGGCATACATTGTATGCATCAATTGACATCACTGGCACCACTTTGTCATATGATATTATTGCAATTTCTGTTGAATATTAACCACACATTTTTATGCAAACCAATTAAGTTTTGTTTACTGCGTACAGTTATTTGTCACCCCAAACATTACTAATTAAATATTGTGTCATAGCTAATTCAGGTCAATAGACATATGTACACTTAATAACATATCCGAAATATTTTCATGTTTGGTAACCCCAATAATTTCATTATTCATTTGTGAACATATTACATAATAACATAAACACAAAATATTTTCACAGAAATAACACAACATTCTATATTCCTGAGCATTTTAAATTATCTGACCTAACAAATGGCCTTAAGCTTAACACGAAACTGTAAAAACTGTTACAAACAATTTCTTTGGCAGAAAAAATACTTGTGGTTTTTTCACATTTTTCATTTTAAAACAATACCACCAATACAATTCAGTATACAGGGTGAGATGTCAGTATCTGTAGTTCGATAAAATAACTAGAGACTCTCAACTATAGGAAACAATTCGTTATGTTGGTGATTCTGTTGACAATACTGCAGAGTTGGATTATTTTTCTTGCTCTAGTTTGACCGAAACAAAAACTTTGTATTCATCAATTGCCACAAGCATAAAATAATTTCAAGAGCTTCGGTCTGTTGCGCTCTGCAGGTACTTTGCTTCACCAAGTTTGGATAACAACTCCTAAACAATCACTTGAATGCGCCGGTGTAGTTATACAGCTCCTACGGCTCATGATTCATAAAAAAAAACTTAATTTCCCTTTGCACCCCATGAATGAGGTATGGGATAGCTTTTCGCGTTGTTGTGAATTAACACGTTTTAAATTTTTAGATTCACAGCTAACGGCACCTACTTGTTTATCGACGAATGCGAACGTCACTGTTTGAGAAGCTCTTACTAGACGCGCCGATTGACTCGACACTTAATACTGCGAATTTGCTGTCAACATGATTGCTGTATGAATCATGAGCCGTGGCATAGTGGTTAGAACACGCGACTACCATGCTGGAGATCGCAGGTTCAAACCTGGCTCCAGTCATCTTAAAAAAAATTGTTCTTTCATTGTCGGCTCCCCTCCAATGTTGTTGACAGCAACTTCGCAGAATAAGTGTCGAGTCAATCGGCGTGTCTGGTAAGAGCTTCTCAAACAGTGACGTTCGCATTCGTCGATAAATAGGTAGGTGCTGTTAGTTGTGAATCTAAAAAATAGAAAACGTGTTAATTCACAACAACGCGAGAAGCTATCCCATACCTCATTCATGGGGTGCAAAGGGAAATTAAGTTTTTTTTTTAAGAGGTTTTGTCTACTATTACAAGATAATTAACTGACTAAATCATAATATCCTCCAATTGCCCGTTTAAAAGTTTTGGCAGAAATACAAATTCTTTAAAAGTAGGTCATTAGATATGGGACGTACCCGAAAGCGTCAGTCGATGTAGTTCATTTCCTTGTTTAAGTCAAATTTTGATAAGTGTAGAAATCACGTAAAATATGACTGATTTTGGGCACTTTCAAAGGAGATATGTATGTAAAATTATGAGGGTCAATTCGAATATTTGTATGGAAAGTACCAGAAGGGCTCTGGTAAAGGTTTCGGTTTTCTACTATTATTGTTAAACTGACCAAATTCAAATAACCTCCAGTTGTCTGTTTGGAAGTTATGAAAAATATATTAATTATTCAAAAATAAGTAGTTTTGTATGGGAGGTACAAGATGAGATGGGGCTATTCTACCCTTTTACATTGAGGTTTCATCAGTTTAGAAAAGATTTATACCGGTAAATTTTAATAAGGATCTGTTAAGGTTTAACTAAGGGACAGGAGCGGACAGACGGACGTGGTTCAAACATTTAAAATGTTGCGGAACCAATATGGTCGTACACTTTTTCTCGTATCAAATGATATATGTACTTTGATACATTGTCAGGTGTAGTAATGTAGCTGAAATTTCGGTAATGGAAATAGGGTAATTTAATTTTTGATATATCAAGTGGCCACTCCCATTGGACCCAATATCTGCAATATCTGGAGAACTGTTTTTCCAATCGAGTTGAAAATTAGTGTGGATGCATTTGGCAGCAAAGTTCGTGATCCAAAATAAAAGTGGGCGGGATCGGTTCAGTGAGAGCGGTATAGGTTAGATTAATTCGGCAGCCACGTTTAACACAGCTCACTTTGGTCCAAGTATGAGTCCCGATGTGATACAATTTTAAAATTTTCGCACCAAATATTCCTATTCCGTTCGGTCAACGTCGCTATCAAGCCATTTCGTTGCTCTGATGAAGGCATAGATGTTCCGCAAATCGTCTACTGATAGACAGGTAGCAGGGCAGTCACATAGAAGATGTTCCGTGGTCTCCTCTTCTTCCTTATCATTGCAGCTTCTACACAAATCTTTGTAGGGCAGTTTCAACCTCTTAGCGTGGTTACCAACCGGCCAGTGACCGGTTATTACAGCTATGATGTTTCTTAGGTGAACTCTGGCACAAATCGTGTACTCTGTATATCCATTGTAGGCCAAATTTGTATGGTTGTCGTGCAAGTTGGTTCTCTCACCCATATTTCCTTAGCAATGATGTTCAGTTTCCCACTTGTTCACGATTGTGGCGGCCCTTGCCAAAGTATCGGCCCCTTGGTTACCATATATCTCCCCATGTCCTGGAACTCATGTAAGGGTAACCGTCGAATGTTTCACTATCTCCTCAATAGACGCCGGCATTCTCGAACATTTCTCGAAGTGGTGTACACGTTCTCCAGGGAGTGGTATGAAACTTGAAACTTTAATAGGCTGTATTTTATGAACTTTAAGAGGTATAAAGTTGATATTTGGTATGTGTGGTTGGTACAGTATGAATTACAGCCAGGGTGGCTGTGAGCTGCGTTACGCCCCATTAAAAAGAAACCGTTATAATAGCCATATTAGATGTTCTAGTGCTTTACGTGAGGGCTTAACTTCATGGTGGGCTCAACCTCACTGGAACATACTACTAGGCCGCTGTTAAGACCCGGATTTTATTCTTCTATTTGAACGGATTGTTTATTGTTATTATTTTGTGAGGGTACCATATTGACTGACAAGTACAAGCTCAGGTCTTGTAATCCGTCCGATTTGACCCCCACTCTTATTATTTGCCACTTTAAGTACATGAACTAAAATTACACACACTTGTTGTTTCAATCAAATCATGTTTCCTCTCCATCCAACACGCCACAAGTGACGCCCACGCCGCCATCAGCTAGGAACCTAGGTTCTCCATCCGGCCAGCCTACATCAGACATCTCTACTATTTAAAATCTTAATATGGACCAAAATTCAAAACATCAGGCTTTATACCTTCTGCTACCATCGGTATAAGAATGAATTAACACTCCGTCATGCCAGCTTCCATCGATACGAAGAATTTCCTTCTACTACCGTCAGCTAGTGAATTAACACATTAATCGGGCTAGTTTCCAGCTATACCTTATTGTCACTTGTATTTCTTCCACTCCTTTCGGGGGTTCCGAAATACACGCATTTTACCAGCATGACAAACACAAACATTTATATTTTGAGATGATTTGACATCATTTTGCAGCTCAAAGAAGATATAGACTTCCTCTTTTTGGCACCTCAGAGCCAGAAAGAGGTCCTTGGTGGTTCTCTCAAGTCCGTGGGGGCGATACTCCCCAAAGTCCTCCGAAGAGACCCCCTTGCGGGAAAAAGCCATTACAATAGTTTGATCGTCTCGAAAATTTCACTGCGTGCATCTCAAACAGTGAGGTTTGCATTCGTTGATAAACAAGTAGATGCCGTTAGTTGTGAATCTAAAAATAGAAAGCGTGTTATTTCACAACAACGCGAGAAGCTATCCCATACCTCATTCATGGGGTGTAAAGGGAAATTAAGTTTTTAAGTTTTGTCAGAAATATATGAAAGACAAATCGAGCTAACAACAACATTTTTGGGAAAAAAAACTTTTAGTTCCATTTAAGGATAACTTCATACAAATCAACACTATTATCCGTGATATATCAGAGACACATTGGGTCAAATTTGGTTCAATACCAACAATTATTTTGATATTAATTCGCAAACGTGACAAATTCTCCGATATGATTTATCTCGAAACCGATATAACGTTTCCCGCTAGTCAGAACCCCCGCCGATCACAGATCCCTACCATTTTTGCACAATGTTGTTGGTCATTCGATTCTCTGTTATTTGCTGAAGATCGCAAGCTTTTAGATTTTTTCAAATTTTTTTATCCTCCATTTTTTTAAAGTTGCCCAGTTTTTTTTTGCATTTTAGTCAGAAAGTTCATGTTTATCATATATAATTTGTACAAATTGGCTCATCACTGATTGAGTTTTTTTGAAGAACAGCACTTCATACCGTGTCAACTTGTTCTACACCAAAATACCACACTTTGATCCCACACCCTGTATAAATCCCCAGTGAAACAAATATGCTCATACAGTATTCAATCTTTTTTAACCACAAACGTGTCTCCACACTTTGTCAATGCAAATCATATCAAGTGCATACAAACAATGTGAAACAACAGTAAAAAAAAACGCTGCTCGTAAATAATTTAATTAATGGCAAATCGGCACCTTTGGGATTTACCACAAAGTTGAGTAAAACAAAAATCTCCATAATAGTAAAACAAATAAGTAGGACAGTTTTTATTGAAACTTTTTGTATCGCTGTGATGTTTTTCTGTCATTGTTAAGAATATTACCAATTTACTCATGAACATATTACATACAAATTGTAATACCATAATGTTTTCGGGCAATATTGATGACATTGTAGAATGTTTTTACACTATTTTTTGTTAGTAAAAACGTAGTTTCAAATGCATTTCCACAAAGAGATTTTTTTTTTGCAAAACCTGTAATAATTACAATATGTAGTTATTTAAAAAAAGAATCGTTTCTAATTCAGTTTTTTTTGTATTTCAATAGACAATGATAAAACCATAAACGATCGACTAATATAAAAATCATCTACAACTCCACCATTGTTGTGTGCAGAAATTTTAATTAGAAATATTTATGATTTTCTCGTAGTATCGATAGATTTAACCCAGTCTAGTAACGTGGCGAACATTGTCATTATATATGCTCAAACGCACGCTATTAAATAACTGTCATTAAGCTAATTTTGTGCACAAATAATAAAGCTCCATATTATTCAAATATTGCGGCAACATTTCAATTAACACACAATTTTTAATAATCTGTGGCATTTTTTCCCATCAATTGATTTTCAATTGCTGGCCCAGTAGTAATTGCTAAAACCCACTTAAATAATGCACTGAAGCATTTGCAATTTAACAGTAACCACACTTCATTTACATTCATAAAATAAACATAAAATTTAATGAAAAACCACTTTCGCCAGACAATATCCCAAAAATGACTGGAAGCAAAAACATATCAAAATTGTTTAATTCAAATCCATATATATGTTTATTAACTTTTTAACCGTAAAACGTTTTCGGATATGTGAAACAAGAACAATATAGGAAACAAAACCACACAACTTAAATATCTAAATCTCACGTTCAATCATGTGTACGCTGTGAGCATGGTATGATGTGCATTTGCATTAGGGTGGTCGTTATTATATTTGAAAGCGTGAACAAATAACACTGTGAGACAAATGGTAGGGGTCAGTGATCGGGAAAGGTTCAAACTACCGGGAAAAGTTATATCGGTAAAAAAAGAAGTTATACGTGTCCCGGCGTTTCGCTGGGTCACGTCTAGGAATCGAGATATATCGATTTGAAGTTAGTAACTATCATATAGGGGAAATTGTCACCTTGGGTGGTCTTTTTTTTGACATAACTCGAGAACCACTAGTCCGTGTTTGCTCAAACAATTTTAAAACAATTAAAAATTACAATTCCTTAAATCTGTTCATATAACGTTTCCCTACATAAGCAACAGTTTCACTTTTCCATTCATCAAAATGATTTTGAAATGACTTTATTTTGTAGCAATTACAATTAAACTGTTGTACTCCATGGCGTATGATTTACGTGGAATATTACTTATGATAATCATACGCCACCATATAACAGTATAACAAAATAGCCTAAAACGTAACAAATTCCCCTATATGATAGTTACGTACTTCAAATCGATATATCTCGATTCCTAGGCGTGACCCAGCGAAACGCCGCGCAGCGTATAGCTTGTTTTTGACCGATATAACATTTCCCGTTGGTTTCATCCTATCCCGACTTTGACTGTCGCATAGTGTAATTAGGAAAATCAAAGGATTCAAAGTAATATTAGGTTATTAAATTATGTTTAAGCTTCAATCCAATACAGAAGTTTAAAAAAGTATTTGAAAAATCGAGAGATTTAAAGTAATATTATGTTAATTATTCGTATATAAATTTCAATGATCCTTCCAGATACACTAGATAACTGCACCCTATATACTTAAATGTCGAAGTGTTTTAAGTGTACATAGTTTTAAGTATCCATGAATTCGCCCGTGAATTGCGGGAAAATTGCACCTCGTTAAAAGTTAAGGTATTTGGGAATTGCTAACAAAAGTTTTTTGATCGTTACGATTAGAAATGTCGCGTATTGCCTGACGGAATGGATTCTGCACAAAAGGCAATACTGCAGCCTATAGAAACGAGTGCTGTGGTGGAACGTTGTAACTAGTAAAGTAGAGAGACATAAAGCCACTTTAAGGTGAAAATGCGTCTATGGAAGAAAATAGAGATCAAGGATATCGAAAATTGCAGGGATAGAGTAGGTAGTTGGCAGAGTAGGAGTTGACAACGTATATATAACATGATTTGGCTAAAGGAGTGCATGCCCAATGATTGAAATCGCGATCTAAGTGTATGCACCAACTACCGCAGGATCAGCCTTTTACCCGTTGCATACAAGGTCCTGTCGAGTGTGTTACGAGCAAGACAAAACCCATCTTAACGAACTTAATTGAACCTTAGCAGTGTGGCGTTAGACCTAGAAAATTTACGATCGACCAGATATTAACACTGCGACATATACTGTGGAAGACCCTAAAAGTACAGATCGATGACAAAGATGCGTTCGACCATCCTCTATGACAGAAATTGTTAGATGCTATAACTGAATTTGATGTCACTGACTCTTAAGCACTGAAAGAGAAAGAATTAAAGGCGAGTAGAAATAAAAGACAACCTCTTCTATTGAAGGTTCTTAGGCAACTCAATTTATTTAATATAGTTTCTTACAACTAGACATTATTCATTCTAATCTAACCTACAGTAAAAAAAAACATAAAATATTTATTGACTGATGTTGTTGTAATGTGTACACCAGCGTTGGTCCCTTTTCTTATCTATTTATAAATTCCCGGAACGATCGAGTACACACATTCTACACACATTACAACAACAAAATAGGAAAATACTCAATAATTATTGATTGTGGGGAACAACAACAAGCAACAGCATCTTTTAATACATAAGATCAGCACATAAACCCAGCAGCGGAAAAGACGAGGCATTGTAAAAATATGCCTGCAAACATGCCTTCAAAGGCAGTTTGTTGACATTCAAATATGCCTTCCTTTTACAGGCATGTAAACAGACTATAATAAGTCCTTCACCAAGCCTAGCCAAAAATTCCATACCCATGCACATTTCGCAATGAGGCCTCTTACTAGGATGAGAAAAGATCCCGCAGACATGGCTATTTCCCTTCTTAAAACTGGTCTGTGTGCAGCCCTACTGTGTACCCCAAAAAAATACCACAGATGTGCACAAAGGACATGGAAACATTCTTGCCTTAAACAGGCCTGTTGACAGTCCTATAACACAGAAAAGAAAACACAACTGTTGTTAAGTAATTAAATATTATTGTTAGCATTCAATTTCGATTTATAACAACTTTTCCATTTGAACATGTTTGTAAATTGTCATATTGACCAACTATAAGTACTGAGGTCGCGAGTTCGATTCCCGCTGCTGGAGTTTAAAAAAATAGTGATAACAAATTGTAATTAATATTGTATTAAAAATTTATAAAAAGTACGAAATCATTTAATATGGAAAGAATTCACATAGTTATTTTTTTTTATTTTATTCCTTCTATAAATGCTCTTTTGCAGACCTGCAAGCTGGTCTGCAGTAGCAATGCCTGTTAGTAGGCCCTTATTATTAGGACTCCAAGCAGGACATACTAAGCTTGCATACTGAAACGCCTTCAATGAGAAAGGGAATGTGCAGGCCTTGCCATGCCCTATGTTAATTTGAAATGAAGACTGCATTTGAAGGGTAGGGCAGACCTGCAAGTAGGCATGCAAAGCCCCATTTTTTGCTGCTGGGAATGAACACTGGCCGACCCGATGTCTTCGGTGAAAATATGCAATTTTCTACCAAGCGAGCCTTTTGGTCAAGGCGACAGTCTTTAATGTAGTGTCTTTAACATCCTAAAAGAGAAGATGAAGCAGGAAAGCTGCAGTAGCACTTTACTGAAAGTGAAATGATGCTCGCTGACGTCGCTGTTAAAATTTTCTAAGGTCGAGGACTATAGGATATTACTGCGGCTTTAAAACTTTGAGAAGCAGTCAGCAGAAGTTGTACGAGTATTGATCGCAATCTGCTGCTACTATGGACTAAGTAAGCGATGTAATATCAAAGCTCTATCTTGGCGAATAAAGAGCTAACTCTTCCAGATACTGATGCCATCTAGTATGCTTTACAGCTCAAAATCTTTGGTAATGACACAGGTGTACCAATCTATTGTGGGAGTCTTTTAGATAAAAACTCTACGAATACTATGTGAATCCATCATCGTGTGAACCATAAGCTATGTATGTATGTAACTGTATTGACGATCGTGTTCAAATAGAACGTGTGTATAAAAATGCTCTAGATCGAAAAGTCTTTGGTCAGAAACTTGAAATCAGCTCATTGAGAAGGTCCTCTTTATCGACCTTTAAAAATATGCTTGTACATTATAATACGGATCAGTTAGCATAAAGCCACTGTATAGTGAAATATTTTTAAGAGGTTTATATAAATCGATTTTTCTTATACTAGTGTCACTGTAAACCATTCACCTTAACTTTAGAACATAAATTCTATATAGACTGTTTTCAATTAGAAATGTGATATAAGGATAAAAATGTAACACATTTTTAAATTATCCTAGATTTAAGCGCCACTCTAATTTACATATACGAAATTGTATTGCAGTGTTTACAATACGTTTTCAATTTTCCATAAACCATTGCAATACTGAATTATTAACTAAACATTTTTACAATTACGCAAACATTTCAATAAAACGATAATGAAGTACATTTTCCCAGCCACTTACATAAAACAGTAGTGAAAATGTAATTCTGTTGTTGTCAGTTACGTTATTAACAAATATTCACCATATAACATTTTATCGAAATGGAAATATTGTGGTTAGTTTCAAATGATATTTAATTTGGGAAAATGTTGTGGTACAATGACTTCAAATTAATAAATAAATTCCATACATATAACCACAGGACTTAACAGCTCATTGTGATGGTGTACAGTGAAAAAACTTGTTGGGAAATGTTATAGTTATTTACAAGAAGTTGGTTAAATTTGTGTGATTTAAATTACAATTAAGTTTATATTGCTACTCAGCACTAGTTTTTCTAATGAAAAGTACTTAACTTTACTACATTCTATTCTTAAGCTTACGGTGAATTTTAACTCCTACTACAACTGCTAGTCAATTAAACACAACATTAATTGGCCCATTTAAAAAACTTCACTCATGATTACTCGGCGGCATTCACGTTGTCTATCAACACATGTAATTATAATTATCTTTTGCACCCAGACAATAATACTCGTAAATACAAAATGAAAAAAGTTTTGCGCAACATATTGTGGTACCCCATATAACAGGCATGTGTCTGTTTTTTCCCAGCTCAGATATGAATTATTACACATAAAGTAGAGAATTATACAATAAAATACTTTTTGTGTTTTGTTATTGTTGTTGTTGTTGTTGTTTTTACGCTGCATGAATGTATAAAAATGCCATTGAAATTTATCCCTCAACTTCATGACTCATTATGTGGCAAGTTTTGTAATAAAATAAACACGTTGTGTGAGCGAAAATGTAAGCATCCACAAAAAGTAAGCAAAAGACAAGGAGAGAGAAAAAAATACAAAGAAATCGCGTAAAAAATTATGTATGTTATAATAGTTACTTATAAAATGTCTAAAGTTATGTACATTTAAACAGCAGTGTTGAGATATGAACATAAAAAAATCATATTAGCCTTATCATTTCGTTTGCAGTAGTTAGTGGTCATAATAGATATGTATTTATATGCTTTGGTATGTGTGGGAATTGTAAGATTTTATGTTTTCTTTAGAATATAAATAAAATTGCATGTAAATTTGTGGAACAAGTGAGAAATTTTGCATTGGTTTTTTTTATGTCGTGCAACAGAGAGTTAGTAGTTTGTGCGGATTGTCTTTACTTTATGACAATTGGATATATGCCAGAGTGTCCTCTTAATGAGCAGTCTCTCAGGATTGCATATTGTGGACAAAAGTGATATTGCTAAGTACTTAAAAAAATTACGAATACCGTGTTTCAAGAAAGTGAAACGTTTGACGTTATGTAACTAACGGTTAATCTACGGTCGCACTTTCACCAGGAATAACACATTATTCTAAAATTTCCTTACCAGTGACCCCAAAAGTCATTTACAAGGGCATTGTGGGTTAAACGTTATTGTGTCGCAATAAGTTATTTATTAAGGTCATAGCATATTATGTGGCGATATGAAGTTTACCCATGTCAGAGCGTATGAGTTATGTGGAATTTTAGTCATTACTCATACGTAAGTCAATGTATAGGAAAGTAAGTGAAAAGGCGCATTCAGGCACAAAGAATCTGATCAGAAGAAAACCTGACCTCATGTCCTTAAACTAATAGGTTAATGGTAAAAATTAAATTTTTGCGATTTTTAAGGTACTGGATGCACTTTTTTCGGGTAGGTTTGTTCCGAATTTGTTTCTCTTATTTCAATCTACAGCTTTGCTTAAGACACAAAAGAGATATTCAGTACGGTATACTGAGATATAACAGTGTTAAAATATAGAAAAAGTGGTGAAAATTCACTTTCAGCAATAAATTCGTACCTCATTCATGGGATGTGAAGGAAAATAAAGTTTTTTTTTTCAACACACAGCACAAAACACACACACTTACATGTTTAAAAATGTTTTTTTTTTGTATGGGGTCGCGATTTTTTCAAATTAGTGTTCTCAGTAAATTTCAAATAAAATCAATAGTAGTATATCGACTGCACTGAAATAAAGCTTGTTTCATTCAAAAGATATCGAACTAATTGCTTTTGGACTAGAATTTTTAAAGAACAAACAGTTTTTTTTGTATGATTATGGTTATTTTTTCGAAACTTCGACGATATCTCTGAAACTGCTGGGCTACTTTAAGACCAATGTCGGCTTGTCTTAAAGATAATGCCGTAGACGAGTTTTGAAGTCTTTGGTGAACCGTTTTCAAGTTTTACCAAAATATGTAGTGAAAGTGCCTTCATTTTTGACATAATGGTATGTAACTAAAACTTGAGCAGATCAAAAATCTATCTAAAACCAGATTTGTTTTCAGCGTCCCAAATAATTTTAAAAACAACGTTCAGTTCTTAATCAACAAATACTTTGTTCCCTTGTGTTATCATTGTGAAATTACAGTAATGTATTGGCTTACCATTAACATTACTTAGGTTAATTTGGCAGCCGCGATTAGCATAGCTTACTAGGATCCTAAAATAGGTCCTGTTATGATTCCGTTTTACAATTTTCGCACCAATTTATCCTACACTATTGGGTCGACTTCGCCTTCTCAAGCCATTTCGTTGCTTTTACGCAGATCGCTTATTAACAGACAGGTATACACCAAACTTGTAGCGCCGTCTTGTTGAAAGTAAACATTGTCCAGATCAAAGACCCAAATCTTTGTGCAAAATACGGTGTAATGACGTTTGTGGAATGCCCAATTCCAAAGAACGATGAGGAATGGACAAAACTTGGTTTTCTTCAACACTTTGGGCTACAGAAGCAATATTCTTAGTTGTTCTTGAGCGACGTGCATGGGTTTTAGTCTTCGCATCACTAACTCGTCCCAACGCCTCGAATATGTCCACCAATTTCTATATTGCGGTCCGACAACGTGCTTCACGACGACCACCAAATGCTTTAGTTATGCGAACTGTGACTACAAGATTTTCACAATTTTTGTAGTGAATTTTTATAATTTCAATGCGTTGTTTAAGCATGTATAGTTCCATTGTTAGTAATGGCGTAGTCTCTACTTGTCAAATGTTAAAGAATAAAAGCTTCAAAAGAGACAGCTACCGAAATAGCGGGCCATTCACAATAATACTCCTCATTGAAAACCCCTTTAGTATTTCAACTAGTGAGATGACCGTTATGTTAATTTTAAATTGTTCCATTGAGTCATTTAGGGCGTCAGGTATAGCAGTATTCGGGGATTTATTATTCGAATAGCCATGCTGAGCCTTAGATAGAACTTCCTGTATAAGATATGATCGTATATACACATAAATTATTCTGTCTAATGTTTTAAGTAGGAAGGAAGGTAGGCTAAAATCCTTGGCCTTAACACGGAATGCCCTTTAAGAATAAATTCAATTTTGTAGGTTGTCCATCTCGTTGGAATGTGCGACAGCTTCAGTCAGGCTCTGGAGATTGCTCGAAAGCCTGGGCATCAATACGTCGTATTCTTTGGTTGAACCACGAGAATTATACCACCGAATCCAGGATATTTATTCATAAACTAATAATCACTTTTCCTGCAGTCTGGGAAGAATTTGTTGGATTCGAGGATAAAATCCCAAGAGTTTTCTACACTACTGCAGATTTCTCACCATGACTGACCTTCGACCTTCCCAATCAGATTCTTGAAATTGTTAACTGAAGACTTATAGCGAGAGTTTTCTGCACTACTGCAGATTTCTCACCATGACTGACCTTTGACCTTCCCAATCAGATTCTTGAAATTGTTAACTGAAGACTTATATGCGACCCAGTTCTCTTCAATGTTCGCATTTCACATTCCACCAGTTTTGCCCTTCATATCAGTTCTACAGCAGGATTTCTATTTTGCTTCAGCTCAGACTTTAGTCAATAACTCGGCAGTAGAGTCCAGAGAGGCTGGATCCCAGGGTAACTTGCTCACCAATACTTTCATCAAGGTGAACCAGTTTGTTTTCTTTCTATTTATATAACTACTTGTCTTCGAAATTCACTTTGCGCGAAAGGTCAAAGTCGGTAACCTGAAAAGGAACAATCTGTCGATACTTTCCAATTACTGACTAGATTTTAGTGTTTGTCGTTAATAACACAGTACAACATTTTTCAGATCATTGATTTGGGACTCAATTCTGAAAACTGCACAGCCCCAAAAAGAAGGAGTTCTGCATCATTCGCTTTGTCCAGCTACATGCCATAATAATATTAATATCGATTTGAAATTAGTAAGTATCGTATAGGCGAATTTGTCACATTTTAGGCTTTTTTGTTTGACATAACTCGAGAACCACTAGTCCGATTAAGCAGAAACTAATTTATTATATTACGAATTAAAATTCCTTTAATCTGTTCATTTAACGTTTTCCCATTCATCAAATGATTTTGAACTGGGTTTATTTTGTAGTAGTTACAATAAAACTCTTGTACTCCGTGGCGTATTAATATGGCATGTAACTTGACAAAACGGATGATGTAGAACTTCTTCTTTTTGGGGCTACTTTCATGTGCAGTCCACAAAATGAAGTCCCAAAATCATGTGTTGTTCTGTATAAGTGTAACATCAAGAACTTCCCTTCCGTTAGTTCTATTAGTACAAGTTTTCTAATATAACGATAATAAGCATAAGTTGAAAACCCCAGCAGTGTAGACAGACTGAGTCCAAATCAATCACACCACTTTTATGTAATACTAGCTTTCCCGGCTTGTGTTGCTTCACCCGTACTTACAATGAATCTTCTTATGAATTTAAGAAATACAGATAAAATGCAAACGCTTCATAAGACGAACGAACAGTTAATTTATGTGATTGTAGCTATATCCCATTGGTCTGAGTGATTGTACTGCTTTAGTCCTTTTTTTCCATTAAAAGATATATTCGTATCGCACAACTGAAATGGACTGGTATCCCTCTCTATTCTATATTCATATACGATTTTAGCTTATGTCGTTTTTTCTGGCTGATGGTAACAGTGTTATTTACCAGAGATATTGTATTTCAATCCAATTTGATAGTGATCATGCCTATACAAATTTTCGCGATTACAGCATTAGTCAACTGGTCTGGGTGATGGTATAATTTGTATTCCTTACTGGTAATTTTTACCCCTAAAAGTACGAATATTCCACCGAGACGTTATCCCCTATGTATAACGCTCGTATATTTTTTTTGGACAAAAACAGTACATTTCACTGAAATTTTTTAAAAAAGCAGTACATAGATTTTGAAAAACAGTACTTTTCGCAGTACATATTTACAAAGCATATACATTTTATTCAATATGCAAAAAAAATTAACAATCATTTCCAGAATCAACTTTTGTGGTTGTTTTGTATTTGTCGTTTGAAGCAATTTGAATAAGCAATACCGGCTTCGTTTTGAGGTAATTGTAGAAATCAACGCATTTGTACTTCATATTACATTTGATGGTCAGAATCACTTTCAATGTTTGCACATCTAATCGGGTTTAAGCTAACGTCCAAGTTTTGTTCACTGCAGAGAAGATTCGCTCCAATGATGCTGAAGTTCCTGGCAAACATAAAATATTTTCAACGATCGTGGCAACTTCTTTAAATTCGCAATCAGCGTTATTGAGATAAATAAATATCTCCACTCACCGATCCACATTTGAAACATTGCCTTCTCTCCATTGCATAATTTTATCGCTCGTTTTTGATATAACTAAATTGGGTGTGCAAATATACAGCATTTTCATTGGTATTGTACAAATTGTATTCCCTTAACTTGTTCATAACGGCTTCGACTTCATTCCATTAGTATAAAAGCATTCAAATAAAAGCAGCCAAAATTACCGAAAAAATCAGTGCGTAAAGCAGCCATCTCAATCGAACTGTATCCATTGTCAATAAGCTTTTGCTTTTCTGCTACTACAGCTGGGGATAAAAAATCATCCTCTTGACACATTTTTAGTGTTTCGTCGAACTTATTTTTGAATTAAACAATGTTATTGCATGAATTCGCTGTTCGCCGTTTATATTTCTAGTATGTATCGAAAAACGGTACATTGAGGGAGAAAAGCAGTACGCAGTTTTTGATGTCGAAAAACAGTACAGATACGAGCCTTACCTATGTACCATGAACATATGTTACAAATCTCATCTTCATTCCTTACATGGCTAATGAAATATTGGTTTGTATGGGCGGTGCCACGCCCCCTTGTCCAAATATGTTTTCATGTAGCCTAGGATCAAGACCCTGCAGATAGTACCCACAATGACAAATTTTGCAATTGCAATCGGTTTATTTATTTAGCTAAGATAACGATATTTTTAAAAGGGGCGTGGCACGGTCCATTTTTCAGCGAGACACAATCCTCCTTGTACCAGTAACATATGTAACAAATCTGATATTCCTACTTGTATAGGCTCATTAAATATGTTTGCTTGAAATATTGGTTAGTATGAGTGGTGCCACGCCCCTTTATCTAATTATGTTTTAATTAAGACTATGATAGAGGCCCTACGGATAGTACTACGCAGTGAAAATTTCATTGCAATCGGTCCATTTATTTCGACCATATAATGATTTCTTCACAAGAGGCATGGCGCCACCCATTTTCTATCGAGATGTAGTCCTTCTTGTATCAGTAACATATGTAGCAAATCTCATCTTCATACCTCTAATGGCTCTTGAGATATGACCGATGGAAATTTCGGTTTGTGTGGGCGGTGCCACGCCCTTTTTGCCTTACTGTGTTTATATGTAGCCTATGATAGAGGACCTATGAACAGTATCACACATAGAAAATTCAATTGCAATCGGTCCACTTATTTGGCCAATATAAATATTTCTTAAAAAGGGGTGTGGCACCGCCCACTTTCCACAAACAAAGTATTTTTTCTTATACGACTGATAGACGTACTAAATCTCGACTTCGTACCTATAATGGTTCAAAAGATATAGCCATTTTAAAATTCTAGTTGTATGGGGCGGTGCCACCCCCATTTTACCTCGTTGCAGTCCGAATTTCCAAAAATCCCTTCTTACTGCGCGCCTACATGATTAAAGAAACCTACATTCTAAATTTTACGGTTCTAGCTTTAGCCGTTTGGGCTGGGGAGTGATCAGTCAGTCACCCAACTCTTATATAAAAATAGATAAAACTAAACTGAATCCTATTTAATTGACCACAGCTGTAAATTGTTAAGAAAAAAACTCATACTGTTCACAACACCTGTTTGCTGTTAACTTAATAGACTTGCTTCAAGAGAAGTAGCGAAAACAATTTTTACCCAACTATGAATTCATTGAGTTTTACTTTTTTGCGCCAGTTGTTATTTATTATTATTCTGGGTGGTTTCTGGTGGTCTCTTGCACTGGAATTCTTTAGCATTTTTAAGCAAAAATTGTTTGTAGTTAAAACTGGCATCCTGTCATATCTCTTGTTTGTTTCTTCATGTTTTTTACTTGTTTTCTGGCTGACTGTCTGTTTCCCACATTTTTGGGAATCATGTCGAAGAAAGAGTGAGAGAGAGAGAGAGAGAGAGAGAGAGCCATATATATATTTTATATTCCAGATAAAGTTTTTTCCATAACATATCTCACTTAAATACAAACTGTTACCATCTCGCTACCCAGGTAGATGTTATAGTCGGATTTTAACCTCATAATTTCTGTATTATGCACCAGGTAGGGATATGAAAAAAGCAACAATGTCAATAGTGAGATATTTTCAAAATATTTCTTGTGGCATATGCTCAAGTATCGTTGTGGAAAGTAGTTACAGTACCATTGGAACCAAAAACGTATTTGAGCACATTGTTGGATATGTAAAGATTGCTATTTATGATAAGGAAATATGATATGCAATGTTGCTGTATCTATATATATAAAAATGAAATGGTCCACGTATATCATGCCATCACTAGAGAACGGCTGGAGCGATTTGGCTGATTTTTTTTTATTCGATTCGAAATTTTCCGTAGATTGTTTGTGTTGAAAAAAATTAAATCCAGGTGGCGCTAGGGTGGATTTATATCGAAAATTTGAATGCATGTACCAATTCAACTCAAATTTAGAATGGATATTCGTGTGATCATAAACCTAAAAAAAAAACTTAATTTCCTTTTGCACCCCATGAATGAGGTATGGGATAGCTTCTCGCGTTGTTGTGAATTAACACGCTTTCTATTTTTAGATTCACAACTAACGGCACCTACTTATTTATCGACGAATGCGAACGTCACTGTTTGAGAAGCTCTTACTAGACACGACGATTGAATCGACGCACAGTGGAAAATTTTAGTGCTTATCGGATCAAAAATCTATAACTTTTTTGTTCTTAAAGATAGAGTTCTGAAATTTTGCACGAATAATCTTAAATGTATGTGCTATTATTCTATAAAATATGAACCAAATTAAAACAGAACTTTTTTCATAATAGAGGTAAAAAGTTTATTTTTAGCATATAGAGATGACTTGTACATGTATTTGGTACAATTTTTGATACGAAAAATAGTGGAACACATTATAGGAGACGAGTAAGACCACAAATATTTTAAAACTAAATTCGTTTCAGGACTTTTTAAGATGATTGAGCTATGTCCGTCTGTCTGGCAGGCTGGCTGGAGTGCTGGTGAGCAGGATCTCGAGTAAACCTTAACGGATCGGTATCAAAATTTACAAGTATTAATGTTTTTCAAAGCGAACTAATGGGATTGTAAATGGGCAGAACAGCACCACTCTTTCTGGTACCTCCCATACAAAATTACCTATTTTTGGATAATTAATTTGTCTTTCATAACTTCCAAACGGACGACCGGAGAATATTTGACTTTCGTCAGTTTATTTATCTTGCAAAAGTAGACAAACCCTAAGAAAACCGCAACCTTAGACGCACCCCTTCCGGTACCTCCCACACAAATGACCAAATTGACCCTCATAGTTTTACATACATATCTTTTTTGTAAGTACACTAAATTCAATAACATGTTGGGTAAGATATTTTTCTTATAAAAATGGACTCAGGAATGAATATGGACTATATCGGTTCACGCCTTCTGGTACCTCTCATACAAAATGACCTATTTGGAAAAAAATACTATTTTTCGCATAACTTACAAACGGACACTTGGAGGGTAATGAAAATTGGTCGGTTAATTTATCTTGTAATAGGAGGCAAAACCTCAAAAAACCTAACTATTTGATACACCCCTTCTGGGAACTCCTGTACAAATTGCCAAATTCACCCTTATAGTTTTATATGCATATATTTTTTGTTAGAACACTTAATTGAGTCAAATTTTGCGTTAGTTGTACGATTATGAATATTTAAATCGAGAATGATTATGGACTATATCAGTTAACCCCTTTTGGTCCCACCCAAACAAAATGATCTATTTTTGGGAAATTAATACTTCTCCCATAATTTCCAAACGGGCGCCTGGGGGATAATGAAATTTGGTCAGTTAATTTATATGGTAATAAGGCAAAACCTCAGAAAACCTTACTATTTGTCACACCCATTCTGGTATCTCCCTAGACTTAAACAAAATCGTATATTGGGTGATGGTATTTACCAGTTTGTTTACCTTGTACCTTGTATTGGTTTGTTTGGCACAAGTGGTAGGTTATTCAATTTTAGATCATTACTAGTCTAGAGTAACGAATTTATAGTCAAAAACTTTGTTTTTTTATGAGTTTTTTTTTATCTAAATAACTGAGTTTTTTAACATTATTGAATGTAACTTCTGTTTATGCACGAATATGCAGCTAAAATTTTTATAGTATTTTATTTATATATTAAGCTTTATTAATATATTAGCATATGAGCGCAGAGCTAAACGCAGCTCCTAACTAAAAGACTTACTAAAGTTTTTGCATGCAGCCAAAACAACTTTACATCATTCAGGAGCTTAAATTTCAAAAGTTTTCTCTAAAATCTGGTCCGCTCTTTATAAAATTGGAATCTACATCAAATTACCTTTCCAATGAGGTATATAACTCCTTAATTGTAATGTGAATAATATTCAAAATATGATCTGAAATATGTTTTATTTTTATAGTAATAAATCGTTGTCGTAAAATGATGTGAATACGGTCCTTATTTCCGGGTATTACTATTGACCAAACATCAAATATCTTGCTCAAATTATTAAGTTTGACATCTTAGCTTTTCGATAGAAAAAAAATTATGGTGTAATTCGAACTTTTTTAGAAATGAATCATGGGCTGGTCTTACTCTACGATTTTCCACTGTGCGACGCTTAATACTGCGAAGTTGCTGTCAAACAACATTCGAGGGGAGCCGACAATGAAAGAAAATTTTATTTCTTTTTTTCTTTTTTTTAAGATGACTGGAGCCAGGTTTGAACCTGCGATCTCCCGCATGGTAGTCGCGTGTTCTAACCACTATGCCACGGCCGGTCGTTTGATCATAAGAAAACATTTTATGTACAAATGGACCCGGTAGGTGGCGCTGGGGTCGGTTTACAATCAAAATTTTAACGAATGGGCCAATTAAACTGAAATTCAGAATCTATATTTGTGGGATCATCAGAAAAATGTGTATGAACAAATGGACCCGGTAGATGGCGCTGGAGTGTATTTATAATCAAAATTTTAACGAATGGGCCAATTTAACTGAAATTTAGTATTTATGTTTGTAGAACCTTGAATAAATTGACCCGGTAGGTGTCGCTATGGTGGAATTATAATGAAGATTTTAACAAATTAAACAATTTGACTGAAATTTAGAATGTATATTTGTTTTATTATGAGAATTTTTTTGTATATATAGACCCGCAGTTTATTTGGCTGGGGTTGAATTATTTCGAGAATTTATATCGATTGTCCGATTTTACTTAAACTTAAAATATATGATTTTTTTGGCATGAGAAAATTTTGAATGTATGTTTGGAACCAGTTGGCTGTGTTTAGCTTATGATACACTTAATATTTGGAATGTCATTTAGTCACTTTTTTAACATCATCTATATATATAAAAATGAAATGGTCCACGTATGTAATACCATCACTTGAGAACGGCTGGAGCGATTTGGCTAATTTTTTCTTCACACGATTCCATATTATCAGTAAATGGTTTGTAAATAAAAAAAATATCCTCTAGGTGGCGCTAGGGTGGATTTATATCGAAAATTGGAATGCATGTACCAATTCGACTGAAATTTAGAATGGATATTCGTTTAATCATGAGAAAACAATTTATGTACAAATAGACCCGGTAGGTGGCGCTGGGGTGGGTTTATAATCAAAATTTGAACGAATGGACGAATTTAACTGAAATTCAGAACGTATGTTTGTTTGATCATTAGAAACAATTGTATGTACGAAGGGACCCGGTAGATGGCACTGGAGTGTATTTATATCGAAAATTTTAATGGATGGACCAATTGTGCTGAAATTCAGAATGTATGTTTATTTCATCACCAGGTGGCGTTTGGGTGGGTTTTTAATCAAAATTTAAAAGAATGTACCAATTTAACTGAAATTTAGTTTTAATATTTGTGTGATCATTAGAACATAGTTTTTGTATAAATGGACCCGGCAGGTGCCGCTGTGGAATTATAGTGAAAATGTTAACGAATCAACAATTTGTCTGAAATTAAGAATGTACATTTGTTTTATAATGAAAATTTTTTTTATAAAGGGATTCGCTGTTGAGGTGGTTGGAGCTGAATTATTTTGAAAATTTATGTCGATTGTCTGATTTTAGTCAAACTTAAATTGTATGCATTTTTTGACATGAGAAAATTTTGGATGTATGACTAAACGGTTAATAGGGTTGTTGAGCCAAATGAAGGGATTTTTGGAAATTCGTACTACTTGGGATAAAAGGGGCAAAGTGTTATCATTACTCCAATGGAGAATGTAATACTTATGTCAGTTAATTTTGTTTTAGAATATATGCCTAACAATAAGTAAGTTTTCATCATATCATGGTCGACACTGCTGATCCATTTTAGCAATTCTGACAATAATATATAATAATCGTTTAGATATATGAAGTACTGAATTTGTCCGGGAAAACCTCGCCCTTCAAATTGAAATATTTCAGAGGCCAATGTAATGATCCATTCGGAATTAGATTTTAACTGCACTCAACATATTTAACAATAATTTGGAGGCAGGACAAAGACTGCCGGGCCAGCTAGTTTTAGATAAATTTAGTACGCACTTTTGTTTAGTGATGTCTGATTTGATGCTCATGTAAACGCAGACAAAATTATAAAACAGTTTGCATGTAGGTTGTTTGACTGATGTAAACTGTTAACTTTAAGTTGAACCTTTTGGCTGTTGTATCATTTCAATTGCAATTTCTTAGCAATAATTGCACTATGAGTTCCTTAAACATCCAACATTTTATGGTATTGTTGTGTAATTGATATGATTCGCATCGTCTAAGAACACATTAATGACAATATGTGAATTGTTGATTCTTTCAATCACCTCACACATCACCAAATAGTTCTTTGGGACTACGTTTTGTATTCCCTCGTGCAAACTTTAGTGGAGTACAGACAGACGTATGATTCAAACGAATACTACCTTCAATATTAATCATACGCCTTGTGACATATGTATAGCATTCCCATTTCAATCACATTATAATCGAGATTTCCCCTATGAATACCCCTTCTGTGCTTATGGCTACAACGGATGGCATTCGAAAAAAGGTATTAATCATTGTTAGATTTAAAAAAAGGATTTATCTCAACAAACCCATAGCAGCAATCTAGCAATGTTTTTAACATTTCGATTTTCATTAATCAAAATACATATCGTTTTTGTTAGGGCTATAACAATACCTTAACAAAACTGTAATCTTCCGGGTGACGAAGGCACACAACGAGCAAGAGAGAGGGAGAGAGAGAGTTACAAAACAAAAACAACAACAATATTAGAATCCCCTGTTAACTATAAAGATAAAATACAAATACTCATACACTCGAATGCTCCATGCAGTGTTAATAAATTAAAGTTTCCGACAGAGAGTGCAGTTCTTCGCAACTCAACGCCCCACAACAACACAACACAACAAGTTTGGTTGTCGCTGTTGTGCAGCATTCTTGAACATCAAGTGTTTTGTGGTGTACGAGTGTGTGTGTGGATGGCGTACATACGACATACAGAAACACAGATAACCATTCGTTTCAAAGCGATTTGAAAAGAGTTTATATAATGATATGAAAAACACTACACTGCACAAGGGGAAATGTGTATGAGTTTGTCACCGAGCACACACAGTACTGAGTGTGTCAGAAAACCATTAGAAACCAAACTTGTTTTTCCTGTTTCAGATAAAGTCATGCAATAATGCAACATGCCACAAGTATGCAACAGTAGTAGTTGCTTCTTGTTGATATATACGTGGCACTTCTTTTTGTGGACTTTGTTTTGTGCTCGTCCACAGAAATTAAAATGAAGAATGCACACAACTGAGAACAACTCAGAAGTTGTGGTCTAAAGCCAAGAATCCAAAAAAAGAAAAATAAAAAACATCAAGCCAAGTAGGGACAGAGTTTGCTGGCGAACGAGTAACATATTTGAAAAATGTCTTTTGAATTAAGAAACAGGAAGTTTGTTGATCATAAACTTTACATGTGAATGTGTCTAACTCTGAAGGAGCTACTATTTTCTGTTTTTGCGGCTCTTGTGGTACGATATATAAATGGAAAGTTGTTTTTTTCGTTACGGTTAGACGTTTTTTTTTTCAAAGCCATTTACATAGTTGCTGCTTTAGAAGTGTGTGTTCGGAAATTTAACTTCCTCATAGTTATGGCTTACTATATAACTTTGGGGCGTTACAATACACCAGAAGCTGTTTTGCATTATAGTTTATGAATAGAATACAGCGGTCGTTAAAATCATTAGTTCAGCATAGTGAATAGATAAGAGAGTATAAGCAAGCCCATTGTAATAAATTGTCTAGCGTCATGAAACAAACTTACAACAGAGAGATTATTACTTGTGCTCCCACATGGTCTGCTTACCCTGAGGTGGAGGGTAATAACCTGCAGGTATTTCAACATAATGACATTTTTGACAATAAGCACTACAAACTATTATTTATGTATAATGATGTTTCATTGTGACATTCAGACAGACTATCGATATAGGGCACTACACACTATAGTGTTTGATGTAAAATAGTTTACAAATTAATCGAATGTATAAGAAATTTGACAAATTTTTATAAATACAAGTTTGAGCAGGGCAGAGTATTTTGGGCGTCGGAAGTGTGAAGCAAGGAAAAGCTTCTGATCGGTTTAACTTGGCAAACCCAGAGTAATCATTGCCAATTGTACTTCAAGTCTACTCACAGAGCTCCGCATTCGTGGTACTACCACGGACAGAGTACCTCCCCGTGGTGACGTCTGTAAACGTGCCTTTGACACCCGTCAGAGCATGGCTAACTGTGAGAGGCGAAACCTAAAACCTGGCACGTCGGCTCAGAGTGATAGGTACCCTGGTCAGCGTCTGAACGGCTGTAATAAAATCCTGACAGGAGGAGAACATTGCGACGTGGTGCGCTGGGTTTGCAATGCTGACCATGATTGAACTATTGCAATGGAAAGAAGTAAGAGAGGAGTAAAATGTACAGCCCAAAATGTTGTCGACCACCGCAAATGAATTAAGGACCATAATTTGAGGATATGCACCTAGAATGTTAGAGCACTGTATAGACCAGGTGCCTCCATCCAACAGGCGGAAGTCCTCGAAGAATACAAGGCGGACATAACTGCTTTACAGAAAATCCAGTGGACGGGACAGGGGAGCTCGCGCATGAAGACGTGCGACATCTCATATAGTACGAGTTTGGATGTGGATTAATGGTTGGCAAGAGACTGCGTCACCTAGTTTCAAGAATCAACCCGGTGTGTGAACATATATCTATATGAGCATAAGAGCATAAGCATAAGAGTCAAAACAAAATTTTTCCACATAACACTTATATGTGCCCATGGTCCGACAGAAGAAAAAAGCGATGAGGACAAAGACGAGTTCTACGACAGCCTATATAATGTATATGACAGTAGACCAAGCCATGACATCAAAATTGCACTAGGCGATTTTAATGCTAAAATAGGCAGGGAGACCGCATTTGAGCCTACCATCGGAAAATTAAGTCTGCACACCGAAACGTAGAACAATGGCATCAGACTCATTGACTTCTCTGCGGCAAGAAATATGGTAGTTAGCAGCAATAGATTTGATAATATACAATATTCATAAGGCAACATGGTTATCTCCAGATCAATTGACGAGGAATCAGATCGATCACGTGGTAGTCAATGTAAGGCACGCATCGAGTGTTCTGGACGTACGAGTGATCAGGGGTGCGAACATTGACTCCGATCACTACACACAATTCCAAGCATGGCGAAAAACGTACGTTAGCAGGCACAAAGAAAGCTATACATCGGTAAACTGCGGACCGCAGAGGTAACGGACGCCGACCCCTGATAATATTACCTCCCAGTGGCAATAAATAGTCGACTCTATAGAACGGACTGCGAGAAGCGTACTTGGGTACTCAAAGTCTGAAGAAGATACCTAGTACGATGATGAATGTCGCAATGCCACGACAGAGACGGGTGCTGCATACAGGGCGAAACTGCAGCCAATGGAAAAGCGAGCTGTCCGTGAACGCCCCGGGGAGAAATACGAGAGGTAACTCGCCTTTTTAAGTGGAAAAATAAAGAGCTAAATATGATACAGGATGTGTGCATAGAGTTGCTCCGAAGTAGAGGGTAAACCTAAGATTTTACAAGAGAGTTAAGGCGAGAATACGTTGAACAGAGTTGCCCTCCTGCAAAGGACATCGATGGCCAGGTAGTAAAGGATCCGGATAACGTTCTGAAGATATGGAGAGATCATTTAACAAAATTTACTGGATACGGACACCATTCCAGAAGACCCCGCTCCAATCCATAACGATGGTATTAACTGCCCACCTCCGAGCCAGAGCGAGATACCTATGGCAATATTCCGCTTTAAACAAAGCGGCTGGAGGCGATGGTCTCTCTGCTGAATTGTTTAAAACAAGCGGGGAGGTGCTGATTAGGAGCATGCATCAGCTCATGGAGGACATCTGGCTAGGGGAGAGGATGCCCGAGTATTGCATTCTCAGTCTGTTATGTCCCATAGACAATAAAAGAGATCGTAGTGAATGTAAGAACTACCGTGGAATAAGCTTATTACCAATGTCTTAAGCATTTTATGTGAATGTCTAAAGGCAATTGTGGAAAAACTAATTAGACCATATCAGTGCGGCTTAAGACCTAGAAAATCTACTACAGATTTAATATTAACCTTAGGACAAATTCTGGATAAAACTCATGAAAAGCAGATCGACACCTACCACCTCTTTGTCGACTACAAAGCTGCCTTCGACTCTCCGATAAGGAATAGGCTTTATGAGGCCATGTCTGAGTTTGGTATTCCTGCAAAGCTGATTCGACTTTGCAAATGTACCTTAGACAACACCAAATCCCCGGTGAAGATTGGTAAGGATCATTCTGAACCATTTAACACGGAAAGAGGTTCCAGGCACTATTTAATATTGTTATGGAGAAGGTGATGAGAAGGCTGGTATCAGAATGTCTAGCACCATATTCCAAAAGACACACATGTCAATAGCATATGCCGATGACATAGCATGATTGGCCGAAATCTAGGGAATGTTACTGCAGTTTTCTTATCGCTAGAATAGGAGTCAGCAAAAATGGGTTTAGCGGTTAACGAGGAGAAAATAAAAATAATTATTTCGATGAACAAAGAGTCCTTCCGACGTATTGTTTTGAGGTAGTAGATAAGCTTACCTATCTCGGAACTTCCGTCAACAAGAAAAATAATGTCAGCCAAGCAATTAAGCGGAGAAAAGGGCTAGCTAATAAATGTTTTTACGGACTTCGGCAGCACATCAGTACCACAACTTTATTTCGAGATACGAAGAAACAGCTGAACCAGGTGTTAATTTAACCCGTTCAGTTGTATGCTGCCAAATCGTGGGTGCTTACGACAACGGATATACAAAACTTGGGAATATTAGAGAGTAAAGTACTCCAAAAAGTATATGGTATAAGTATATCTGTGTCGACTGCGAGTTTCGCCAACACGACATAGACTTAGCTGAAAGAGTCAGAATCCAACGACTACGATGGCTGGGACATGTTGCCAAGATGAATGTAAAAGCTCCGGCAAGAAAGATGTATGTAGGCGAACCTGAAGAACGGCGCAGAGCAAGGAGGCCCAAACTTCGTTGGGAGGACCAAGTGGTTGGCGACTTGCCACCATCTGGTAGGACTAACTGTAGAACGCACACAGAAGACCGAACCGTGCGAAATTCTTTAATACTTCAGACCTCAAATTTCTGACTCATGTCCGTAAGTTGTAATGTGCCACTTAAGTAAGTAAGCGCAGAGTATTGAAAACAAAATTCACTCAAAAGGAAATATTTTGAATATTTGTATAAAAACTACAAAAAGTTGTGCTCAAAACCAAACGCCAAGGAAGCTAGACATTACAAAGCAAAAAAACATACCGAGATAGTCAATGCCTAATCCAGCCAACTCTCTCAATTAGTTTAAATAAACCCCCCAATTCTGATATTTCCGACACAATTCAAGGGATAGAGGTGAAGCCCTAAAATTCTATCAGAAGTTAAAAATTAAAGGTTTTGGAACAGAGATGCCTACGTATAAGGACAGAGACGGAAATCTGGTCACGCACAAGCAAAGTTTACTGCAAATATGGATTAAATACCATCGTACTCTGCTCTTTCCCGAGGGTAGCTTAAGTTACGAAATCTCGAGAATCATCGACGACGGAGACTGTCCACCACCGAGCTAACACCAGATTCAAAATAATATAGTCCCGGGAGACGATGGACGGCTGACAATGTTTTTACGGCCGTCGGCGATGATCTGTCAACTTGCATGCACCTGCTCATTAACCGGATTTGGCTAAAGGATGCATGCACAATGATTGGAATCTGAGTGTTCTTTATCCTAAACTTACGAAAGCCGATCAAATTGTGTAATCGAACTATCGCGGGATTTGGTTTGGTGATGTCTAGTGTGTTACGTGAAAGGCTAGGGATATGCAGATCGACAGTTACCAGATGTTTATCAATTATAAAGCTTCATTTGATAGTTCAAAACGACAAAAACTTTTAAAAAATATCGCCAATAAAAGAACACCAAGAAAATACATAAAAACTTCAAAGGACTTTATTAGCAACTCAATTACACTGTAAGTAAAATGTTAACTTTCGAAATGACACAGAAAAACGCCGAAACACCCTAACTCAATTTTGAGCCGTAGAACACCATGGCAGAGTCCGTGTTCTAAGATTAGATTAAAATCTAAAGTTATTCCATTTTTAAATTGGTACTGTCTCCCATGCGATATGTTGGTGTTTTAGGGAAAATACATCAAAATTCTGTTGAAATGACATAAGCTTTTTGTATTTAAGTTGTTCTTAAGCTAATACGGCCTAAATTTGCAATGTAATTAAAAAAGCATTTATTACATATGTATTTCTCCCAACGTTTTGTTTTGTTTTCCTTTTTTGAAATTCATATCTTATGTGACGACGTTTTTGAGTGTCATTTTGACGTACTTACAGTGTTTAGTTGTTCTTTTTTAACCGCAACGCTTTCAACTCTTCTTTAACTTTCTTTATAGTGGCAATCAATGCTTTTTATACCTTTACTGTTTTGGGATAACGCAACATATCCTTTATTCTCCCAATTCTGATTACATTTCAAAATTACAAAAAAAAAGTCAAGAAACCAACACCTTATACAAAATTTTACTACACCACCACATTTTATATGCTCACGTGCAGTGCTAGTCTGTCATGCCATAGTTATCGCCGATTTGTTTGTGAAAACTTGAAGGATTTACCAAACACATGTTTACTGTTGTCACTTCTTAGCCATAAATACGGATAAACACTGCCAACTTTATGTTACACATGCCAACTTGTATTGCGGAAATCATACATCCTGTGCAGCACTCAAGCCGATATCCCTCCCAGATATTCGTGTGAAATCACTGTAACTGCTTTGGCTATAAACTTTTCTCATTACCCTCGTATAAAGTGTCATTCCCAAGCGATGATGACTTGCTTGAGTTAATTTTTTGTTTTTGCTTGCTTCTCTCACTGGATTTTCTTGCTGTTGTTGTAACATTTGTAATCTATAAAAGATTTATGGTTGGTTACATTCCTTTTCATTGCATCGTTTCATTTAGTTCTCCCCCACACACACCCTCACACATTCACATATTTTTTATTGTGGTTTTTTAAGTGTCTGTAGGTTTATAAAACGTTTGGGATTTATTTTTGCCATGCCGCAGGATATTCCCCGCCGCCGCCAATTCGCCTTCACTTGCATTCGTAGCAGGTAGGAGCAGAACACGATATATGGTTATTGTTTGTCAACCGCTAGTGATGACGGTGGTGATGGTTTTCTGGACGGGCGGATACCGGTTACGGGTGCTCACATGCGGTATTAAATACGTCGGTTGTTTTCAGTGTATTTCTTTTTAATACTCCTTTTGTCGTGTGTGGATGGGTAAGAGTAAGCGTGAGTGTATGTGTCGTTTGTCATGTAGGGTAGTGTTGTTCATTACATTAAGCAAGAGATGCTTTTAAAATCCTATAAATGTATAGGTTTTATTTTCTTTATGTAACCGTCATTGTTATTATTCTATATTTAGCTTCCTCACAAGCATGAGTATAAGAGAAAAATATGATTCTTAAGAAGGATTTTTTGAATTGGTATAGTGAGGAAAGAGAAAACTTTAAGAAAAAGCTGTAGTATATGAAAAATAGGGTTTGTCTTTCAAAATATTTGCTGTTACACTAATAACATATTTAATATAGAAAATGGCAAAGATTGTATTTTCGCAATGTCACAGTAGCTGTCGTTATTCTATATTTAGTTTCCCCGAAAGTGTGATGGTGACAGATGTAAGTATTTCTGTATGCTTTCTAAGGAGGATGTAAGTAATTGGTAAAATGTGGTAAAGAAATTGAAAGCTTGGGGAAAAGTAAATAGAATTAGGTTTTCTGTTTTAAGATTGTCAAATCCTTTCATGTTATAACTTCAAAACCAACAAATGAAGGATTTAAAATTTGGTACGTTTAATTATTTCGTAATAGTAGAAAAAACTTTAAAAAATTAAAATATTGCTTGACCCCTTCTGGTGCCTCCCATACAAATGACCGAAATCAGGCTTATACTTTTACATACATATCTTTATGACAACTGGAGGATTTTGAATTTGTTCAGTTCAAATAGTTATTATTAGTAGGCAAATACTCAGGAAACCGAAACATTTGCCGCACCCCTTCTGGTACCTCCAATACAAAATTACATATTTTTGGAAAATACTCGTAATACGGACAAAGTCAAGCCGAGGTAAGAAGAGCAATATCGCGGCTGAAAAACAACAAAGCAGCCGGTGCCGACGGTCTGCCCGCAGAACTCTTTAAGTCCGGTGGCGAGGAGCTGATAACGAGCATGCACCAGCTCCTGCGCACGGTTTGGCTTAAACTGTGCATGTCCGACGATTGGAATGTAAGCGTATTATGTCCTGTGCTGAAAAAAGGTGATCCAAGTGTGTGCTCCAACTACCGCGGGATCAGCCTTATACCCATCGCATATAAGGTCCTGTCGAGTTTTCTATGTGAAAGACCAAAGCCAGTGTTATCCAACCTGATCGGGCCTTATCAGTGTGGCTTTAGACCTGGAAAATCAACAACTGACCAGATTTTCACACTTCCGCAAATCCTGGAGAAGACCCTAGAGAAACAGATCGACACGTACTACCTTTTCGTCGACTATAAAAATGCCTTCGTCAGCCCGATACGGCAGAAATTACTTGAAGCCATGACTGAGTTTGGTATTCCAGCGAAGCTGATACGTCTTTGCGGAAAGACGCTGACTGACACGAAGTCTTCAGTGAAGATTGGCAAGGACCTTACGGAGCAAATCTATACCAGACGAGGCCTAAAACAAGGCGACGGCCTATCGTGTGATCTCTTCAACAGAAGATCGAGGCGCTTATAATATTTTTCTACGTGCGGTATATAATCCACTGGGATTGCATAGAAGTACCAGCTAAGTAAGTAAGTAAGTATACGGACAAACGGACAACTGGAGGATATTTGATTTTCGTCGGTTCAAGAATTTTCTAAAATACCCAGAAAACCGAAACATTTGCAGATCCCCTCCTGGTACCCCCATACAAATTACCGAATTCACGCCCTGAATTAATTTTTCCTTGCACTGAGATTTCTGTACTGGTTTCAATCAAAATAATATTTTGCTTCAATATCAAATTAAAGCGCATGAAAAACAACCAACTTAGTATTCAAAGGTGTTAACAGTGTAACCTACTTTCAAAATATTTTGATGTAATTATTTAGTCTTTTTATTTTAAATAAGTTTTATTCGACCTTTTTTAAATATCCCAAGTTTTAAATGATCAGGCTCGAGGTTATTTTCAATATTTTATCTTTCTTCGAAAAGGATTAAAAAATATGAAACTTAAAGCAATTTTGTCAGAAGATACTGGAAAGGTTTTCTGTCAAATAGTTTTGTCAAATGTAAACAGTAGTTAACCCTCTGACGAGTGGGAAGGTCTCTGGGGACCTTTTTCATTTTCAAACTGAAATTACTCGTTGATGTCGTATGGGAAGTATTATCGACCCCGATTTGTATTCCAAGGGAATTTTATCTTAAACAGTCTAAGAAAAATTGCATGGCAAGCCGACCAATAGTTTGTGATTTATTGAGATTAAATGTTATTAGTACGTGAACCAGAGAAAATGTTCGTTGGGACTTTGTACTGAAAATTCAAAGTTTATAGGTTGTTGTTATTGTTACATTTTGAGAGTAGCTGGGATGATAATTCTTTATACCGACTTTCAATTTATCGACACTTGGTCGGGCTTGTAATCCGATTATCATACGATCATTGTTGGCAACTCTGATTCGTTCCTTTGTATATAACAAGGTTTATGTTCACGGATTGTTAGATGTTGTTGTTGTAGTGTAACGTGACGAAATCAATATAATAATATAATACTTATAATCATAACCTATATATAAAAAAATAAGTTCAATACGTATTAGTACGTATTTGGTTTATGTGAGGAAATATTTGTAGTTCTGTTGGACAAATAAGTGGACAGATTACAACGAAATTTTCTCTATGTGGATCGTAGGGCCTCTGTCATAAAGTACATGAAAACAAAGTTAGACACTGGGCGTGGCACCGCTCACACAAACCGAAATATCAATCGGTCATATCTAACTAGCCATTAGAGTTATGAAGACGACATTTGCTACATATATTACCGATACAAAGGGGATTACATCTCGCTGGGATATGAATGGGCCACGCCACTTTAAAAAACATGATCACTCTCCCAAACCAAAATGGCTAAAGCCTTGAAATTTGACATGTACGTGCCTTCTGTGACCTTTTTTCTGAAAATTTGGGGGTAAAAAGTGGCAAAAAATTTATCATTGTAATTGGCATGTATTTTGATTTTATGACATAACCGCTATATTAGACGGGAGATATGAAAGTGGTACTTTTAGAGGATAAACGGTAACTCAAAGTTTAGAATGAATATTTTACATACAGGAAAAAGAGTTCTCTCGCCCTTTAAATTTAACAATTTCAGAGGTCAAAGAAAATTTACCAATCGTTATTAGATTCCAACATGTACTCAGCATTTTTATCAATAATTTTGGACGCAAGACGAAGTCTGCCAGCTAGTCAGCTAGTAATATTATAACTTAAAAAAACCTTACACCGAGTTCAGAGGGATTCGAACATGCAACCTTATGAAAGCTGATTCCTACGCGAGCGCTAAAAGGATTCATATCACCACACATACACTGCATCATCGCTCAGCACCGCAAAGGTTCATTCTAACACAACGCGGCGTTCAGTCCAAACATAAAACAGACAACTTCATAATAATTCTCATTTGGTTTATGTCACCCGTGGTATAAGGAGACGACGTTTTTCTACTACGATCGTCAGTGACACCTCCAAGACGAATTTTCTTGCCAAGTCAAGGAATGTAATCTGATCGGGCTATACGCCTGTACAATCATACCTTGAGTCTGTACAATCGGACAACAAGTCTGTACAAGCGGACTACGAGCCCGTACAATCGGGCTACAAGCCTGTACAATCGGATCTTGAGTCTGTACAATCGAAAAAGAAGTCTGTACAACAGAGCTGCAAGTCTGTACAATCAGACAATGTACAACTGGGCTACAAGCCTGTACAATCGAACATTGATTCTATACAATCGGACAATAAGTCTGCACACCGGGCTACGAGCCTGTACAGTCGGGCTATAGGATTGTTTAATCAGACCATGAGGCTGTACAATCAGACAATAAGTCTGTACAACCGAGCTACAATCCTGTACAATCGAACATTGATTCTATACTGTACTATACAGTCGGGCTATAGGCTTGCACAATCAGACCATGCGTCTGTACAATCGGACATAAGTCGGTACAACCGAGCTATAAGCCTGTACAATCGGATCTTCAGTCCGTACAATCGGACAAGAAGTCTGAACACTCGGACCACGAGCCTGTACAAACGGGCTAAAATCCTGTACAATCGGATGTTGAGTTTGTACAACGGACGCTTAGTCTTTATGACGAGTTCTCGTACTTGTAAGACTAGGGCCTGTTAACAGTTGTTCTTATTTTTCCTGTTCCAAGATCTTAGGAAATTTTTCCAGAACGTCCTACCGAATTGATCTGCGAGTCCTCGACGTCCGAGGCCTTACGAATTACCGTCACGTTACACCCGTCCTGTTTCCAGTCATCGAATTACCGCCTTTCGTCTAGGGGCCGCTTGTCCGTACAAAGTAGAACAACCCCAGGCACCACAAACATTACACGAGACACAATTAACGATACGAGGACAAACATCTCAACGATGACAGACCAGTTATTGCTCGTAACAGGGAAAATCCACTCTTTTATTTCGTAAGGTTTTGAGGGTCCTTGCGAAAACCGCGGAGGCAGCTGATACTACCTCAGCCTACGATAACACCCCCGTTATAGTAGATTAAGAGCTATCGAGCTGAAATTTCGTATATTCTAGGCGAGGGTTATGTTCTAAGATCGGATAAAAGCTAATAATACCCCCAAAAAAAGGCATGGGAAGTGGCTGAAGTTGTTGTCCGATCTAATCTCCTCTTAGAGATTTAAAGGTTGCGTATCAAATTTCAGCTCGAAAGATCTAAATCTACTGGTACAATCAAGGAGACAGACAAAAATGCGATCAAATCCAAAAAATTTAAGAAAGCGCCCCAGGCGGTGCCCAAAACTCAAAATTAATAACAAAAATGGATTCCTTGACCCCAAAACAGTAAGATACCATAACTTTCGAGCATAATAAAAGTAAATAAACATTACTTTAATGATTTTTTTCTTGTTAGCCAGCTTTTACAATTCACCAAATTCAAATGCGTGCAAAAAAATCGCGCTCAGAACTAAAAAAACCCTTGAGGGTTTTATATTGCCAAATGTTAACTTTCATTTGTTTGGGTCACTATATAATCAATCTGTATTAAATTAATTGATATGTCTTAATAGATCTCAAGATCCTATAGCAAACCATTTTGTGTAAATTGTCGTTAGACTTAACAAACAAACTATTTGTTTCAAATGTTTACCATAAGATATAATACATACAACTTTCATGGTTGTCCCCTTTTTAACTGATTGAAATTTATATTTTAACTTTAGTTCAACTTTTGTTTGACCGCCCTTGCCCATTAGATAAATATCTAGTATAATTTTTCTTTTGTTTGTTTGTTTGCTGGTTTATTACCCTATCACAGTTAAAACCAACCAATATTGTTAATTTATATCTAGTCCTTCGAAATCCACTGAACTTTGGTTAAATTTATTGCACTGCATTTACTAGCTTTGCATTAATTTTTGGTTTTATACACTCTTTGTTGAACCCAATCTGTACTTATGTTGCCTTTAAAAGCATGGCCTTAGAAAATCTTTGGTATAATAAAGTTTATTTGTTTTTTTTTTTGTATGTGCGTGTGCTTGTGCTATGTTTTATTTTAGTTTTTCCCTTTTTCTATTCTCTAGTGTCTGTTTATTTTAGTACACTATGACACAGCAAGATGATGACCTAAATTGTAGGGTCACATTCGTTTCTTGTTCGTTGGACGATGCAAAATATTTTTGTATTTACTTTAAGTCTAGTTCCATGTTACACAGAATATTTTATTTATGATTCTACGTAATTCACAGAGCTCTTTAAAGTGTGGACAAGCCAAAATATTTAATTTTCATTTTCGTTTCAAAAAAACAGAAACGTTACTCGTATATAATGAAAGCGTTCATCACTCGAGTCGTCCAAGGGTACTTGCTAAATTGTGAATTTTTCCAACAATTTACATCGTAATTTAATGACATTTCAGCTCAAGGATATTCTTGTGTAATATAATTTAATTATAAAATTAAACAGATGGAAATTTGTGATGGTGGAGATTTTTGGTTTTTGTTGGTTTTGACTGTGGTTAGTTTGTGTAGAATGCAGGATAGAAGAGCCATCTGTGTTTGCTGCTACTGCAGTAGTGAGAAATAAGAGGGAAGTAGTCACATCTGGAAATTTGCAAGAAGATTTATGCAGAATAGTGTTAAGGAATGAGAGGAACACATTTCCATGAATAAAAATTTATTGTTACTTGGAATACGTTTCATCACAGTTTAAAAGTTATGAATTTTAAAACATTTGTTACTTAACATTTGTGGATCGCTTATAAGTCTTCAGTTCAGTTTTAAAAACATGATAGGGGAAACCCAAAAAAGGCAGTCATGGAAAAAAATGGTGTACTAAAGTGGAAAACTTTTCGGAAGCTTGTCAAGTGTAACAATACCACCGTATATGCAATGTACAGATGGTTCATAGACCGCCAACAGTCCAATTAGTATTAGTATTAGTATTAGTATTAGTATTAGTATTAGTATTAGTATTAGTATTAGTATTAGTATTAGTATTAGTATTAGTATTAGTATTAGTATTAGTATTAGTATTAGTATTAGTATTAGTATTAGTATTAGTATTAGTATTAGTATTAGTATTAGTATTAGTATTAGTATTAGTATTAGTATTAGTATTAGTATTAGTATTAGTATTAGTATTAGTATTAGTATTAGTATTAGTATTAGTATTAGTATTAGTATTAGTATTAGTATTAGTATTAGTATTAGTATTAGTATTAGTATTAGTATTAGTATTAGTATTAGTATTAGTATTAGTATTAGTATTAGTATTAGTATTAGTATTAGTATTAGTATTAGTATTAGTATTAGTATTAGTATTAGTATTAGTATTAGTATTAGTATTAGTATTAGTATTAGTATTAGTATTAGTATTAGTATTAGTATTAGTATTAGTATTAGTATTAGTATTAGTATTAGTATTAGTATTAGTATTAGTATTAGTATTAGTATTAGTATTAGTATTAGTATTAGTATTAGTATTAGTATTAGTATTAGTATTAGTATTAGTATTAGTATTAGTATTAGTATTAGTATTAGTATTAGTATTAGTATTAGTATTAGTATTAGTATTAGTATTAGTATTAGTATTAGTATTAGTATTAGTATTAGTATTAGTATTAGTATTAGTATTAGTATTAGTATTAGTATTAGTATTAGTATTAGTATTAGTATTAGTATTAGTATTAGTATTAGTATTACTTTGGGGAGAATAATTGATGTATACAGCAGCTCATCTCTTAAATCGGTAGCTCTAACCAAATCTCTTCGTGCCTTCACGAAAGATAAATCCACTGATTCTGCTCTATATTCGATAATCAGCCTTATATAAAGTTCCCCAAAAACTAAGCGGAATACACTCTACCCTCTCCTAAACATAGAAGAGATTTTACCAATGTCAAACCTGAACCTGTAATTGACTTAATGCAACGGCGGATCTAGTTCTGACGTAACAAATGTTTCTGCATTGTCCGGGAAAATATTATTACTGGTAAACTTTAACAGAGATCTGTGAAGGTTTACTCCAGTTATCCTGCCCAGCAACTATCCAGACAGACGGACATTGCTCAATCTTCATCAAAATCCTGACACAAATTTATCTTAAGGTCAGCCAAATGGATGACGTTATAAAATTGTCAAGAGATGATCTTAAGGTAACAGCAGGGTTAATATTTGTTAATAGCGAATATTAGTTAAAAAAAATCAACTGACAGTTTCTGCATAAAAAGGGATGTATGGAATATATACTAAGAGTGGGCGGACTCCGCCCATTTTTGGTTTGTAATATCATATCTGCCTATGGACTTTATGTGCGAAATTTTAATGCTATGTCCTCATTTGTATGGAAATTATGAATTTTGGCTTACTAAAAGCTAATAAAATCAACATCAATACTCTGCTGAAGACTATGGACAAAACATGCTTCACAACCGTTGCATATGCGGATGACGTAACACTAATAGCTACTAGTAACTATCCGGAATTACTCTCTGAGATATAGAATCTGTGCTTAAACTTATATAAATTTCAATACTATTCGGAAGACAGTGGACAAATCGTGCTGCACAACTGTTGCCTATGCGAATGACGTAACACTAATAGCTACTAATAAGGATCGTTATTAAACTAATGTTATTTTACGGATCGGCAGTTTGGTAGCCGACGCTGGAGAAATCTTATCAACAACTGAAATTCGACCACAATGTGCGACTAGTGGCAATCATTTATAGAGGCGAAGGTGAACTGCAACAACTAAGAAACTTTTCACGATCCTAAACTGATTACCCCCAGACATTGAGGCGAAGAAAGCAGTGGCGAACACTACATCACGTTCCGTTAATCAACGTTCAATAGACGCTAACCTTGGAAAAATTTGACTAAATTCAGTGTAATAGAAAAAAAATCTGCATGTAAAAGGGGTCAATTACAGTTATTTATATGGATAGTTAGGAAAGTTTTGATTCCCATGATCGTGATATGTGTAGGTTTACTCGAGTTATCCTGCTCACCAGCCAGCTAGCCAGACAGACGGACATAGCTGCTCTTTTTTCCTCCCTATTTCCCCAATATGCGTAAGTGCCCACAAGGCGCTGACCATATAACGAGGTGCATCGTGTGTTCAAAGGTAACAAGTACCGCCTCATAGGCAGTCTTTGTATTAGGGTCACAGAATTTTCTTCACTCTTCCTTCCTTTCCCTCTTTCCTTTTTCTTTCTCGTATACCCGCTATATCCACGGGTACCCTAACAGGTGTCTCATTTGTAACAGAATCTGTTTCTTATACTCTCACCTTACCGGTGGGAGGGTATATATAATTGTATACGACCCAAAAGGTTAAAACATAGAAGGAGTCACTTTAGACCCTAGGTTTTTTTGAACCAAATTCGATTCAAGACCTTTTAAGTCGTAAGCCATGTCCGAAAGATGCAACCAAATGTTTTGAAACTTGGCACGAGTTAATATTTGACCAAAACTACTTACATTATTACAAATGGGCTACATGACAATATACGAATTTCTGGAACCGCCCATACAAAAGTACCACTCCACCCACTTTAGAAATTGAATAATAACAATGTCAAAACTGGAAGTCTAGCCAAGACCCTTTTGGTACCACCCATACATATGTACCACTCCGCCCACTTTAGAAATCGAGTAATAATATCAATATACTAGAATTGTATGTTTGAAGGTTAGGGTACATGTAAGTCAGGTTGCCCGACTTAAATTTTTACTGTTTAAATCTGGGTTTTATGAGCAACATCCCTGATAGAACTAACTATGATAATAATGATTATATCGAAATTGGGAGAAAGAGCCGATCTTTGCGGATGTTTTGAATTTGCAACTGTCGATTAGGCTACCAAATTACTATAGCATAGGTCTAATTGAGTATCATAAGATATAGGGCAGTAATATACACCCTCTTACACCCTCTAATGGGCTTCAGGACCCCATGGTTACCAAAGTGCAGACACACTAGCTAAATTCCCTCTTAAAAGAGGGAGACAATTGCGAAGAAACAACCTTATTGCTAAGAAAAGTTGGGGGAAAAAATCCACTTATACAGCGCCCACGCTGATTTTTCTGTCTCAGTCATCTACATTTCATTTCATTGCCTTTGATGTCAACAGCAACTATGTGGTATAGTATTGAGTCAATCGAAATGACTAGTAAAATGACTTCACAAATTGCTGACATTCGCGATCGTATACTATAAACAAGTTCCTTTTGTATCTTAAAATAGAAAGAGTGTTTATTCACACCAACGAGAGAAGTTATCATGGTGTGTAAAGATAAATTAGGTTTTTTTTTGGTTTTTGTCTATATTTCATCTCAGAAACATCATAGTTGTGGCAGCCGGTCACTGATGGGCAGGAAAACATTTTAAAACTTCTCTACGTCGATTTTTGTAGAAGAATTGAAAAGAAGAGGAGATCAAACAGACCACAGATCTTCTTCTGTGCTATTGCCTTACTTTTGGTGACCTAAGATATGAGAAGTTTAGTCACCAGACACTTGTGGACAAGTCTATCTGTTGGGGATTTTTGGTTTTAATAAATACTCTTGTAAGTGATCGAACCCCATAAATATACCAATTTCTAGTAATGTTGAACTAATGTAACATTGTCATAATCATTGACATAATTAATTTTGCCTCTCGCTTGGTTTTATCTTGTAGTATTCACCAATACAACCAATTCTTACTGTCAGTTTGTAGTGTTTTAAATAATAGAAATTACTCTATCATTTTGCAAATTTTTCTAGAACAGAGCCTAGCTGAATTCGCTTAGTAGCAGTTGCGATAATCCCCCACCGAAAACGTAATGCAAATTTCATTTGCAAAAGCCAGCGACATAGTCCATAGATTAAGTCCATGTACATAACTGCAACAAATGAAATTATGAAAATTGTGCATATAACGTAGATCAGTATTAGAAAATTTCTACTAATTTCAAAACCATTATTAGATCACCCCCACACACATACTTACATACAGATATACAGACTTACAACAAATTGAACACGAAATCATGGTGGACTTGCAGCAGCAGCAAAGTTGCATCATTAAGTAGCATGCATGATTATTAAAAGTGCTGCTGGAATTCGGAGAGTGCTTTTGAGTGTACTACACACAAACACACACACTCAAACATATGAGGGGCAAAAATTGCTTGCAACATATGAATGCATCGTGTCATACACACGCAAACATCCATCTGGTACCACCAATAGTGGTGACAATGCCGGTGGCGCAGTGGTGAATGATGGCAAAGCAATTATTGTGGCTTCAATCTCTTGTACTGTCTCGTTAAGGTTTTACTTTTTCACATCGCCGCCCTTTTTTTCCTATTTTCTCATTTCGGTCCTTATATTCCGTAATTTTTTTTCGCTTTTTTTTGATGTTTGATTTGGGCATAGAGACGAATTTCCAGCAGAGATACGCTGTGCCGAGGATCAAATAGAACTCTGGCAGCATAGAAACAAACTGTGTCATACCCTTGCCTATGCTTTGCAGTGGCATTCGTGTATCTGTGCACCGCTCTGTAACATTCATAGATATGGTAATGATATCAAGTCAATGTCAACTCAGTTGAGTGTCAGGCAAAAAGTATTTCATGTAGAAAATTGCGACAATTCATGACATCGAAAATGCAAAATTTCTAGCCATGCATATGCAGTCATTTCCATACACACTTGTGCAACTGTGTGTGTGTGTGTGTATGTAGTTGTTCTCATTGTGTGTACAAATGTAACATTTCTAATGGTATTGCTGTGTGTTTTTTGTTCTCTGCTGTGGTAGTAGATGTTAATAGAAAGATGGATAACTGTGCGCGAATGTATGTGTGTTTGTGTGTGAGTGTTGGGAGCAATTTGTGTAAGGTCCTATAGTGGTGCTTAAATACATCATGTATTTACTGAGTGTGTTTGTGTGTGTGCACTAGAGGTGCATAAAAATCATCATATGTTTAATGATGAAGTAAAGGCATCTTAATGAAGGCATCGCTACTGTAACCCTGTTAAGTAAGTTTTGCGAATCCATTGAGTTATTTATTCTCTAAGATTGCTTTAACCAATATGGCAGTATAAGGCTTTTGCAACGTTCCCTAACCAACAAAATTTCTGAGATATAACTTTTGAGAATCACAAAAGATTTTATATTGTATCATATGATACATACCTTCATCTCTAAGGGTGAGAGTTTAACCCCTAGCGTTTAGGGTATATATTACCTGATACGTGAAAAAGTGTAACGTATTTTTTTTCAATCTTGCGCTTGTCCTCTAGACGTATGATAAATATATTATCTAATTTAGAACTCATTCGTCATATGACTCTAAAAATACATCAGCAGTTTATAATCAAGCATATTGTTTTGTAAATACAAACAAACCCCCTCTTTCTGTCTCTTACACACAGTGGCGCCGTCTGAGATACTTACACACACACACACACGGGTATTACAAACATCGACCCCAACAAATTGTCAATGAAATAAATACTTAAAAGTTAATGGCGGGACCAAAGAAAAAGAAATAACTTAATACCTTAAGAGTGTATGCAATGTACAATAACACAACACACATTTATTTAGGATGGTTATTTTGTCATATTATAAATGAAGTTATCGTCACTGTGCTGACAGCTACCTTTATTCACCTGTCACATATGCTAAACTGTTGATGGAACTCATACGTCGTACTCATGCTTTATGTATTTCAACAGCATGTCGGAAACAACATGGAATCGCACCAGCCAAGTCAAAATAAATAGCTCAACATTATGAAAGCAGGAGAGAAAAAAAACGAGAACCTGAAATATATACAAAAACACACCCAGCTGCACACCCACCTGCATATACCATATGATATGATATGATATTAAATATATTGACACCAACGACCTTAGCACCAACTCTCCGATTACACATATGTACATGTGTTTATGCACATACATAGACATTCGTCGTCTATTGAAATCATTTATCAACACAACTGGGTACGATGGAGACGACAATGTCAAAGACTTTATCGCTGTCAAATGTCTAACCATGGCAAAAGGAATTTGCAATAAACATAAATACCTTACGGTGTGACAACAATCAAGACTGCCAAACGGTAGACTATCAAGTAAACCTTTACTGTCCATATTTAATATATTACGCTGGCAGCGGGGGAGGTGTAGTGGGAAGATTGAGCAAGGTATTCAGTCTACTGTAGCTGTGTCCCTCTGTCGTCTATCATCTAAATGGGTAATGTTTTATGTGTTTTTATTAAAACTTGTTGTTTTCTTCTCATATTTCTTTATGCCAACATGGTATTACATTGTATATACATACATGCACGCCGGGCGGGACGGACACGATGATATTGTTCTATGTGACTTTAATATCTTCATCGTTAATGTCAAGAAGTTCAGAGACAAATGATAGATGACATTATGTGTCAGTTACAATAAAGCCAATATTTAATATGTCAATAATCGAGAGCCAAGAAAATGAGACTTGATATCGTACGTATGTATGCATGTGTCGTTGGTTGCGTAATGATGCATTCTGTTTAAAGTACAAATATTGAGTAATATAAAAAATTAGTACATAATGATGGAATATACAGTAATATACATTGAAGAAAAGTAAATATTTGTACTAAAATGCGAATGCCAAGCTAGAAATTATGTAAAATAATGCACATGAAATAGTTTACAAAAAAAATGCAAATTGTTGAAATGAGCAAGAGCGAACAAAAAATAGCCATAACTGCTATAGAAACGCCCCCTTTTTGGGTATGATAATTCATAAAAATATGCTCAGCTCATATAAAAAATTGTAACCATTGATAATTATCCCTTACGATTCCGATTTATGGTTTGATGGTTAGTTTGGCTGCTAAACTTCAAAGAATGGCTAACTTGATTGACAGTCACATTAAATCTTAGCTAACTTTCAAGCCATTCAATCAATACGAAAATATTGTATTCTAAGAAAAAATAGGGTAAACATTACAATTACTCTCTCAATTCTCTGAAATGCCACAGCAATGCTATGGTACATAAAACCCTAAGGCTGTGAGCAATCATACTGTAATATATTGTCATTAACAATTCACTGGAATTTGTCAACATGTTTGCATACAAAATGATTCATCCTGTTCGGGGAAGGTGCTAACATTTACATTATGGCATAGAAAATTTGTCAGAATTTGTCAGAATGAACTATATGTGAAGCTCAAATTTAATATATATATATTTTTTGCTGTCAAAAAGTTACCGAGATGCTTGTTTATACATTTGTGTTACCGCAGTTCTTTCGAGCAAAAACAAACTTATTTAAATTTTTTAGAATTTCGTCATAGAAAATTTGTATACCTGATGTGAGCAATATTGAAAATATTTATCATATAACAGCTGGTGGATATAATTTTTTTTATAGGTATAAAAACAAAAAACTTTTCAAACCACAAAACTTACGTATATGAGTCGTTATGTGTTAAAAAGGACAAGTTTGTTAATTCAGTAGCTGTACGAATTCCGTAGTTGTTATGGGATATAATGAATATTGATTCTAAACGATATAACCAGATTTATGCTTCAAAACAATGTCGAGGTCACTTCTGCCCAGGATTCAAAACTGACGAGTACTTTCAGTCTGCACAGTTGTAACGGGTACAAAGTTATCCGTACTAGTACTATGGTACTATAACAGCACCAAAAACAACGGTTAGGGTGTTGTATTAAAGTTCAAGGTATTGCAGTCAGAACGGGGGAAACCGATCTGGCGCTCTATAATGTCTTCATTCCGCCAGTAGAGAGTTGGCCATCAGGCTACTGTCTCAAAATCAGGACCTTGCAAGGCGGTGATATGCGTCAGGTCCTTGGGTACTTTAACGCGTACCATTAGCTCTGGCACTCTAGCATAGTGGAAGACCAGAGAGGCGCGTCACTGGAGGAAAAAGTGACGAATAAACCTTAGTCTGATTAACTACGTTATCTGGAGAGCAGTAGTTTCTCTATCACCAGACCACTTAACCTTAGTCGTTTGGCTGGGTCGAACCAACGACTTCATCGTCTCTGAGCGCCGAAAATACACAACAATAAAAACGTATCACATCTTCAGCGATCTTCCAGCTCCCATCAACTATTGGTAGTGAGGCAGCACTTCCCAGCAGAGGCAACGAGACTAGCATGTGAGAGCGATGACATCCGAAGTACTAACTATGGTTCAGCTGAACGAGGACAAGCTAAATAAAGAATTCGATCTTTTGAAGAACTACTACTACTGCTACTTAAGCTCCGGAATTAGTAAGCTGTTTACAGTTCGGTATCTTAAAGAGAGACAAGGAGACGCGTCACTGGCGGAAAAAGCGATGAATACACCTTCAGCATCTTGAATGATAATGCCTCCATACGGATTGTAGTTAAGTGCGCCAGCTCCCCAAACAAAACAATTGGAGAGCAGTAGTTTCTCTATCATCTGACCACATACCCATAGTATTTTAGCTGGATCAAACCAACGACTTCATTGTTTCTTCACTGATCACATATTTAGCGATCTTCCAGCTCCCACTAACTATCCGCAGAGTGGCCGCACCTCCTAGCAGAGGCAGCGAGACTAGCAGGTGAGCGCTATGACATTTTAAGTACCAACCTCGACGACCCACGTATGGTCCAGCTGAACTAGGACAAGCAAAACAAATGGTTAGATCTTTTAAAGAACTGCTGCATGAGCTCAGGTGTTAGTAAGTTGTGGTTTACAGTTCGATCTCTCAGAGAGAGACAAGGCGAAACGAAGTGTTGTTCGTAAACATCACAAAATGCCATCAACGCAGCTAAACCATCCAAGGTTATTGGCCCCGACGGCATATCTATGCTGGTGCTAAAACATCTTTGCGAGCGGGGTGTCCCGTACTTGACAATCGTTTTCAACATGTCAACGATAATACCCAATGCTTTGAAAATGAATAGAGTCATACCGATACTTTATCCGGACAAACCAACCAACAGGTCGATTTCCCTCCTGCAACTAGGCGCGAAGACTACAGTCAGCTACACCACACTCTTTCGGGGCAAGCTGCAGTCCACCATGCCTGACAACTTAAAGTGATGGATTGTGAATTATCTGAGTGGTATTCAAAAAATCGTAGAGTTGTACAAGGAGTATCATAAGGATGTGTCCCATTCTCCCTACTGTTTAACTTCTACCTCTCTTATTACCACACCATACCTTCACAAGGTAAAGTCATATGCGGACGACTGTAGCAATATGGCGTAGGGGAGAAATACACAATTTCGTCACTGGACGTATCGTAATTATTAGTAAAGTCTTTAGCAGCACTTTTCACTAACTGGACGAAGGTGGTAAACCCAAATTAAGGAGTCGTAGTCGATTTAGTTGGGCGTCGGGAGTGTGATGCAAGGTAAAGCTTCTGATCGGTTTAACTTGGCAAACCCAGAGTGATCCTTGCCAATTGCACTTCAAGTCTACTCACAGAGCTCCGTATTCGTAGTACTACTGCGGACGGAGTACCTCCACGTGGTGACGCCTGGAAGCGTGCCTCTGACACCCGTCAGAGCACGACTAACTGTGAGGGGCGAAACCTAAAACCCAGGCACGTCTGCTCAGAGTGAGCGGTACCCTGGTCAGCGTCTGACCCAGAATGGGCGGCTGTAATAAAATCCTGGCAGGAGGAGAAAACTGCGACGTGGTGCGCTGGGCTTGCAACCCGCCACTGACGTATAACCGATTGCAATGAAAAGAAGTAAGAAAAGAATAAAATGGACCCCCCAAAATGTTGACGACCACCGCAAACGAATTAAGGACCATGATTTAAGGATATGCACCTGGAATGTTAGAACACTGTATAGACCAGGTGCCTCTATCCAACTGGCGGAAGTCCTCGAAGAATACAAGGCTGACATAACCGCTTTACAGGAAATCCGGTGGACGGGACACGGGTGCTCGCGCATGAAGACGTGCGACATCTACTATAGTGGCCATGCGGACAAGCACGAGTTTGGATGTGGATTTGTGGTTGGCAAGAGACTGCGACACCTAGTCTCCAGGTTCAACCCGGTGTGTGAACGTATAGCCACCATAAGAGTCAAAACAAAGTTTTTCCACATAACACTTATATGTGCCCATTAGGGATATAACTTTTTGCAATTTTTTGTAAATATCCAAATGGCCCTAGCATAGTCGAATAGGCCATTGAAAATTATATAAAAAAATGGTATTACTTTTTCGCAGTTGTCAAAAAAGTTCACCCACCAAACGCTGTAAAGTTTTTAAATGATTTTTTTTTATTTATTTAGCTAAAAAGCGCAAGAACTTTTATTTTTATCAATATATCAAGCTGCATTTAACATTTGTGTAAATATTTAGGAAGCTGAATGTATGTCATCATCATGTACTTTAATTGTTTTTATTATTCAAAGAAAATTATATTCCGAGTTTGTGTTTAATACTTAAAAACAATGGATTTTAAAAGAAGCCCTTTAAGCATTGTAAAAAATGCAAAAATTGGAGATAGCACAATAATGTGGAGAAACAAGTTTATGTCTTTTAATAATTTAACAAAATTTTTCAGTTTACTATTTTACGTTATTAATAAAGTATTTAAAATTTTTTATTTAAAATTAATGTTTTTTTTTGGGAGATTTTAGAAAATCGTTTTCGTGGGTGAGGTTTTTTATCCGAAATGGCCCCAAAATTATTTTTTCGTAAATAACACAACCTTCGCCATCGCGTGGTGCTAGGGCCAAAATTTGGTTATACCCCTAGTGCCCATGCTCCGACAGAAGAGAAAAGCGATGAGGACAAAGACGAGTTCTACGAGAGCCTAGAAAATGTATATGACCGTAGCCCGAGCCATGACATTAAAATTGTACTAGGCGATTTTAATGCTAAAATAGGCAGGGAAACCGCATTTGAGCCTACCATCGGAAAATTCAGTCTGCACATCGAAACGTCGAACAATGGCATCAGACTGATTGATTTCTCTGCGGCAAGAAATATGGTAGTTAGCAGCACTAGATTTGACCATAAAAATATTCATAAGGCAACATGGTTATCTCCAGATCAATTGACGAGGAATCAGATAGATCACGTGGTAGTCGATGGAAGGCACGCATCGAGTGTTCTGGACGTACGAGTGATCAGGGGTGCGAACATTGACTCTGATCACTTCCTTACCGCAGTTAAGCTACGCACTAGGCTAAGCATGGCGAAAAACGTACGTAACCAGGCACAACGAAAGCTGAACATCGGAAAACTGCGGACCACAGAGGTAGCGGATGCCTACTCCAACCCCTGATAATATAACCTCTCAGTGGCAATATATAGCCGACTCCATAGAACGGACTGCGAGAAGCGTACTTGGGTACTCAAACCCGTCTCAAGAAGATGCCTGGTACGATGATAAATGTCGCAATGCCACGAGAGAGACGGATGCTGCATATAGGGCAAAACTGCAGCCAATGGCAAGGCGAGCTGTTCGTGAACGGCACAGGGAGAAGAGACGACAGGCAACTCGTCTTTTTAGAAGAAAAAAGAAGGAGCTGAAGAAGAGGCAGGATGAGTGTACTGAGTTGCTCCGAAGTAGAGGGGAAGCCCGAAAATTCTACAAGAGAGTTAAAGAATACGTGGAACAGGGTTGCCCTCCTGCAAGGACAGCGATGGTCAGCTAGTGACGGACGCGGATAGCGTTCTGAAGATATGGAGAGACCACTTTAGAAATTTACTGGATACTAACACCACTCCAGAAGACCCCGCTCCAATCCATGACGATGGTATTAACTGTCCACCTCCGAGCCAGAGCGAGATACGTATGGCCATCTCCCGCCTTAAAAACAACAAAGCTGCTGGAGCCGATGGTCTCCCTGCTGAATTGTTTAAGGCTGGCGGGGAGGAGCTGATTAGGAGCATGCATCAGCTCATGGAGAACATCTGGCAAGAGGAGAGCATGCCCGCGGATTGGAGTCTCAGTCTGTTATGTCCCATATACAAGAAAGGAGATCGTAGTGAATGTAAGAACTATCGTGGAATAAGCCTATTACCAATTGCGTACAAGGTCCTTTCAAGCATATTGTGTGAACGTCTGAAGCCAATTGTAGAAAAACTAATTTAACCATATCAGTGCGGCTTTAGACCTGGCAAATCTACGACGGACCAAATATTCACCTTACGACAGATCCTGGAAAAAACCCATGAAAAGCAGATCGACACCTACCACCTCTTTGTCGACTACAAAGCTGCCTTCGACTCTCCGATAAGGAATAGGCTTTATGAGACCATGTCTGAGTTTGGTATTCCAGCAAAGCTAATTCGAATTTGCAAATGTACCTTAGACAACACCAAATCCTCTGTTAAGATTGGTAAGGATCAGTCTGAACCATTTAACACGGAAAGAGGTCTCAGGCAGGGCGATAGCCTGTCCTGTACACTATTTAATATAGTTATGGAGAAGGTGATGAGAAAGGCTGGTGTCAACATGTCTGGCACCATATTCCACAAGAGCCACATGCCACTAACCTATGCCGATGATATAGACATCATTGGTCGAAATCTGCGGGATGTTACTGCAGTTTTCTCATCACTAGAAAAGGAGTCAGTAAAAATCAGTTTAGCAGTCAACGAGGACAAAACAAAAATAATGATTTCGACGAACAAAGAGTCCTCTCGATGGGGACGCACCGTGAACGTTGACAATTATTGTTTTGAGGTAGTCGACGAATTTACCTACCTCGGATCTTCCGTCAACAAGATGAATAATGTCAGCCAAGAAATTAAACGGAGAATAGTGCTAGCCAATAGACGGACTTCGGCAGCACTTTAGTAACACCACCTTCTCTCGGAATACTAAGAAACAGCTGTACCAGGTGCTTATCTTACCTGTTCTGTTGTATGGTGCCGAATCATGGGTGCTTACTACAACGGACATACAAAACCTGGGAGTATTCGAGAGAAAAGTACTCCGAAAAATATATGGACCTATCTGTGTCGAAGGCCAGTTTCGCCATCGGATGAACCATGAGCTGTATGAGCTTTACCACGACATCGACGTAGCTAAAAGAGTCAGAATCCAACGACTTCGATGGCTGGGACATGTTGCCAGGATGGATGTAAATGCTCCAGCGAGAAAGGTGTTTGAAGGCGAACCAGAAGGACGGCGCAGAGCAGGCAGACCCAAACTCCGTTGGAAGGACCAAGTGGTAGGCGATGTGCCATCATCTGGTAGGACTAACTGGAGAACACACGCAGAAGACCGAAGCGTGTGGAATTCTTTATTACTTCAGGCCTCAAATTTATGAACTACGTTTCGTAAATTGTAATTGGCCACTTAAGTAAGTAAGTAAGTAAGTCGATTTAGTTCTAATACCCACTGTGAACAACCCAAACATTTTGGGGGTCAACTTTGACAGCCTGTTTACCTCCTCAGCTCACACCACTTCAATTACGCACGTATTAGGGAAACTAGGCCCAAAAACGCCATCAGCACTTGGGTTATGGACAAAAAACCTTGCTGGCTACAAAACACTTGGCCAGTTAGTGGTAAATTTTGCTGCTCCAGTGTGGTATCATGAGCTTAGTGATACTCAGTGGTGAAATGTTCCAAGTTGCTAAAATTCTGACTTATGGACTTTAACTGGTAGCATGCACATAACCTCTGAGCATCACCTACACGAGAAAACAGAGTCAACGAATTTAATGTCATGCTGTCTAACCAGTTTCTCCTAGAATGTCACCGGAAGACTCATTCCAACATGAACATCACTCAATTGAATGCTTCCCCGAGGCATGTCGTGAAGGACATTCGTATTACGAGAACAACATACAGTACTATGTGCAGGATCCCTTGGGTTGTACTTTGTATACCGCGGCTTTGAATGACATTCATGGAGACGACATCGACACCGTGGTTTCAGGTTAGCGCATGAATGTCGTGATTGGAGATTGCCCACCACCTATAGCTGATTGAAAGAAAAACCTGCCGTAGAAAACAAGAGTTTCTCTGATACAGCTGAGATCGGGATGCAGTAACTGGTACCGTATAGACCGTAGCATCCATAATATATGTTAGGTCCCGCATTTGATTCGGGTTCACATGGTACCCACCACATTTTCAACTATCCCGCCCACCATACTTCACTTAGCCCAATGGATTTATGGATAAGTCGGTCGAATAGTGCAATTTCAAGGCTTTGACCTAAACGCAGAACCGCCTGTATTATAATTCTGTAGTTATAGCTATTACAACAACAACAACTACTTAATAATACTTTGTGTTCCAGCGCCAATTTGACCGTTGATTTTGCATTTTCGGGATACTGTGAATTATATTATTATCTCTACAGATTTCCGTTAAAACGAATTTGCTTTAATAACTGATTTCGAATATCATTTGGAACGACTCATATGTTATATGTAAACATATCTAGGTGTGCTACAAGTGCATATGTGTGTGTAATCTATTGCCTTTATTTTTTCTTTGTTTTTTGTTTGTTCTTCAACTTTGAATCTAAATTGAAATCTTACATATTCGTAGAAAGCAATACATTATTAACAAAATCCCCTGAGTAACATAAACAGCATAAAATCTTTTTATGGTTTTTATACTTGATTTTTACGAATTCACATCTGTGCGTGTGTTTTCGTGTATATTAGAGTACCTTTCGCCATATATATATATAAAGTTCTTTTTTTTGCGATTTTAATGGCCAACACATTAACATAAACTATTGTTTCTATGCATATTTCATGTACGATTTCTTTTCGGGGGTTTTTCTCTTGAAATTTATGAGGTCAATTTAGGATCGCCGTTGAAGGGAAATGTACGAGTTTGTGAAATATAATATGTATATAAGTGATGTGGAAAATACTTAAAAATGATCGTGTTTGTCCTAAATTTATTGTGAAAATGGTGAAAGCTGCCGTAAGTATGTGGAGCATGTGATACTTGACAGCGGTCTAGTAATATTATTCATATGACCACTCATGTCGTTAAAAAAAAATCGGTTTAAAAATAAATGTTATATTTCCAAAGTAGATGACATTGCAGGAGTGACATTACTTATGATGCATTACTTTCATGTCTTTGTGGTTGCGTCTGCCATGAGACAGGAAACCATAAAATATTAAATTTCAAATAGAGCGAATGGTTGACAATGTTCCAGTTCATTACTGGATGGGCAGGGTTATAAATAATTATCCAAATTTGATGTGACAAATAATCTACGGAGAGTAAAGGACAGAAGCTCTCAGAAGTCTATTGGCCATGAGGTAATTGATAAATACACATATGATGTTTACGCCAAATATGAATTGGAATAAAAGGAATGGCATTTTCTTATTCTTTGCCAACAACAAAAGAAAGTCATCCATTTGTAGCAAAGCATATGAAGGAATTCCAACAGCTTTGATCTTTTGTGCTCCGTTGATTAAGGATTAAAGGTTTTTCACCTAATCCATTCAACTAAGTTTCGGTTGACCGCTCCTCAGCTACACATCGACCTAATTGCCGAAGACTTTTCGAGCTAAAGCATTTTTAACCATTCGTACAACTTATACAATACAGCCCATTAGTTTAATTTGAACGCGCTTGACTACGTTGATATCTTTATACAGCTCATTCGACGAACAATGCTGGGTCCAAATATTTTGCAAAGTATTTTTCTCTATAAGACTCCCAGAAAAGATTGATTCACTTGTATGATTACCGGGATTCCGCACTGTATATTAAGAGAGGAGTGATAAGTATCTGGTGGAGTTGGATCTTTGTTCTTCCTTGGTTAATGTTTACGCAGAGTCCCAAACGATTACACCATTTGTTCGTTGAAACAAATAACTTGGTTTTGTCCTCATTTATCACTAGACTCACTTAATCGGATTGCTTCTTAATGCCTGAGAAGGCCGCAGTAACATCCCACAGTTCTTAATGATATCTATATCATCGGTATGTGCGAGCAGCATGTGACTTTTATTAAGATGGTACCCGACATGTTTACTGCAGCCTCCAGCATGATCATCACCATTATGATGTTAAAGAGATCGCATGAAAATCTGTCTCATTTTCCCTATTTTCATTTAATATTTCGTCTCTGTCAATGCAAATTTGTTTCAGCTTCGTTGGAATACCATACACAACCTCGTAACGGACGATCGTATGCAGCTTTGTAATCGACAAACATATGGTAAGTGCTGATCTGAATTTCTTTGATCTTCTCCAGGACTTGTCGTAGCGTGAATATCTGGTAGGTCGAGGATTTACCAGGCCTAAAGCTACACTGATAAGCTCCTATAAGGTTCTTTAAGGTGGGCATTAGCCTTTAATTTAACACACACGACAGGACCTTCCCTTAATATCTGCAGGACGCTCTACTTGTCCGTGATCAGATTTTCATCTCTGTACTTACACACACAATGGCAAAACCTTTGCATTTTACCTTTTGGTATAACTTTCGGACTTCACTTTTATTTCTGTCTTTTTCGATTGCTCTCTCCCTCAGAATCCCTCTTTTCTTCCATAGGTGCTTTTTCCGCTTTAAAAGGCGTTTTATCTTTCTCCTCTTTACATTATATTGTTCCTTCACCGCACGCACTACTTTTGCCTTGAAGGCAGCAGCCATTTCCTCAGAAATTACGCGATAATCCTCATCGTACCAGGGCGTGTTTTTTTATCTGGGGAAAATCAGAATTAGGGGGGTTTGTTTGAAGTAGGCATTGGCTATATCGGTGGGTTGCAGCTTTGTGATGTCAAGCTTCCTTTGCGTTTAGTTACGATTGTTTTGCCGCTGCTGTGTATGGGAAAAATCAGAATTAGGGGGGTTTGTTTGAAGTAAATGAGAGAGTTTGTTAGATAGGCATTGGCTACCTCGGTGGGTGGCATCTTTATGATGTCGAGCTTCTTTTGCGTTTGGTAACGATCGTTTTAACACTGATTAATCGCGTGCGTACCTTGGCTGCAACTAGGTGCTGTTCCGGGCCAATATTTGCACCGCGCATCACACGCAAGTCAATTATGCTTGAAACAAGCTTTTGAACGATTACCACTTAATCAATCTGGTTTCTTGTCTTTTGAATAGGGGATATCCAAGATGCCTGTGGATATTTTTGTGCGGGAATCTCGTTTCACTCACTACTACGTTTCTTGCCGACGTGAAGCTATCTAGTCTGAATCCGTTATCCGACGTGTTGTTGTGTAGACTAAAGTTTACGGCTACTGAACCAAGAGCATCTTCTTTTTCTATTTTAGCATTTAAATCTCTCAGTAAAATTTCAATGTCATGAGCAGCGCAGCGGTCATATATTCCCTCCCGGCGCTCATATGGGCAACCTGGGTATCTTTATGCGGAAAACTTGTTCCACTCACTACAATGTTGCTAGCCGAAGCAGTGCTTAAACCGTAAGACCAACCGTAACTATGAATCCACATCCAAATGCGTGTATTTATTTGTCGGGGACATGCACCATCTCTGTAGAGAGTTCGAACATTGCAGATGCATGTCCTTAAGTCATGAAACATGATGAGTTGGATTGTAATAAGTGATAAGAATAAATGGTACACACAAGTGTTATGCGTCTGGGTTGAGTTTAGATTTGATCCTACATTGTTTGGAATAAATGTGATAAACGTTAAATTGTTTATTTAGGTATTATTGTGATCAGTTCATCTAACCAAAGCAATGTAGAGTGCGGCACATGTGCAACGGTATGCGTGCATTAGTGATAAGAAAGGGATGAGTGATAGGGTCTTTATGTTTAAGTGAGATGTTCTTGCGTGTATGCATGTGTGCAGTTTAGATTAGTTTTTAGATTAAGTATTTAATTTTAAGTTGAAGTCTTTTTTAATAAAGTCAGTTTGAAAAAATTCCTCATCAAGATCGGTCTTTTTTTAATTTCCCTTCCGCTACTATTTAGTCGTTGGACTGAAGTTATTCGCTGGTGGTTGTGGCTATTTAGTTATTCGAGTGAAGTGATTCGCTGCCATTTTTGGCTAAGCCTTAATCTTTGTAACGATTTCTTGGGTCACCCACATTTGAGGGGTTCTTGTATATGCTTTTTAGACCAACGCCCGATCTTAGTTTCTTGGGACTGCCAATACACTAAGAGAACAATTGTGTTAAGCTTTAGTGTCCTCTGTTACCTACTCCCTAAGACGCATAGGTGATATAACGCAGTTTACATTGGAATCACTCAACCACGCAAACTTAATTTCATCAAAATTACATAAAACAAATTACAATTACTATCCACAATACATTAACTTCCTCTCTCCTCCCCACAATCTGCGTCACTCCGTAATACTCTTTTGTGGGTATGAACAAGTTTTTCCACATATAAAACCATATAATATGAACTCAGTTGCCATAAGCTGCTTTAGAAATATTTAAATGCTCTTAGGCAAAAAAATATAAGTTTTTGCCAAAATTCAATACCAATATTACTGCAAGGGGAGGAGGAGGTTAAGCTAGCATGTGTTCAGTTCGACCATACATATTTTAAATACTAGTATCAAAAAACATTAAAGATGAAAAAAGTTAAAGATGAAAACAAAAAAAATCTATAAAACATGGCACAAAAAATCACAAAAAATAAATCGCTTTATTCGACAACACGACTCAATAGACAAAAGCAACATTTGTGTCTATACTAAATTGAAATGGCCAGTAATTTATGAATGTGCATGTATAGATGAATGTACACATTGTCCGTCCGTCCGTCTGTAGGTATACTATTTAGAATTGCTTTATTCGAGCATTATATCAATGTCCATTTAAGTAGTCCCTTTAGTCATATAAAATTGCCATAAATCCTCTAAACAAATTTTTGCTTTTACTAGTGTTGTTATTATTGCTGCTGCTACTGCTGCTGCTGTGAAGCAACTATTCCCACCGTTTTGTGTAGCCGCTGCTGTTGTTGTCAGACATCCATTCTATAACCTCTGATCTCTCATAACTAAATTATTATGAGCATTTGCTGCATGTGACACTTCAATTCCCATGCATGCCATTTAACAAAAGACCAGCATAAAAACTGCTTCCAAAGAGTTGGTTTGGTTATGTGTCGTTGTTTTTCTCGTTCTTCTTCTATATGCTCTGAGCTATACCATTTTTATGCTGTGGATGCAGCAAAACAAAGCAATTTAGAGAACGACATGCATACATATATATATATAAAAAACATATCTATGTACAGGGTGTTAGGAAAGGATTTGATGGAAAATTTGCAAACTTACGAAAGTTGCAGAAAAGCGTCGTGATTGCACAACAGCAATATATCGAAAAATTATTTGATTCTTCAAGCACTCCCCTTTAGTTTCTGCTGAGGTTTACATTAATTAATTTTTTTTATTTTTTCATGCTCACGACATGACACTTTACCTGTATATGCTAAAATCGCTAGACTTAACATCCAAAAACGAAACCTACAAAAAACACCAAAAATGTACAAAATGTATAGCGTAGAGAACAACAGAGATAACATTGAGTCATATATTACCATACGTCCGGTATAAATGCATACAACTATAACTTCAAACAAAAACAGCAAAAAAAACAAAAAAGAAAGATTGTAAAGTCTCACAGTTCATCCGGAAGAGTCAAATTCATGGAAACTATAAAAATGCAACCCCACTCCCCCTTTTGCATACATATATATAGCTTATTTCTTCGGCATTTATTTATATGTTTGCAACATTGACTCCCAGAGATATTTGCTGAATGTACGTTTTACAATAAATTTTGTATGGATTTTCTTATTTCCATTCGAACTATTTGAACTCTTCATATCAAGCAAATAAATTACTTTCGAAAATTTATGGATGTGTTTGCTAGACAATTTTGTCTATGCTTGGCCATTCCTCTCTCACACCCTCCCACCCATATATTTTCCATTTATTTATATTTATTGTTGCTTTTACGATATTCTTAGTATATGTATTTTTTTTTTGTTAGTTAGTATTTAATGAAAATTCAACAAAACATTTTAGTATTTATTTTATGTTACGTTATTAGGCATAAATATTATGAAAATAATTTAGATTATTGTACAAATTGCTTCATGGAATTTGTCTGCAGTTCTATTGTATGGACATCTTAGGGCATTTACAACTGAAATCCTATTAGTTTAAAAATGAGTTGATTGCAGAAGCTGAAGAAAAAATAATATTTATGGGTATACGCAAAAGACAATGGACTTTATAAAAAGTGTGTAAATGATAAGATGTATACTTTTGTATTGTATTTATTCTACGGCAATAGTGCTGTCTAAAATTTTAATATATATTACTGAAGGTTGAATATGGGTATTCCCAGCGGGCGGACGGACGATTTTATAGTAAAAAATTGCTATATTTTTAACTTTTTGTTGTTGTAATCATATAATGAAAGTGTTTAACTTTAACAAAACAAACTAGATATAGCGTTGGACAGTGTCTACTTTTCAACTCCGCAGAGAAACTTAAAATCGGTTCATATTTATCCGCTTTACTGGCTTGTAAGTGTGTAAAAGTTCGAAAAACCGGTTTTTTTACCAGTAACTCAAGATGTTGGGGGTTTTGGGAAATTTGAAAATCAGAATCATGTAGTGCTCAGCAGCACCTACCAGCAAAATATGTAGTATAATTTCCCAGGAATTGATTTTTTAGTCGCTCTGTGTTATCCATAGAAAAATGCGTGTGTCCGCAACGCACATTTAGATTGAAAAATTTTAAATGTGAAGTAAGTTGTTCATATAACCCCAACATGTCATGTCTACTTTATTTTACAGAAACGAATGTACTGATAACAAAAGAAATTTCGCTTAATTTCACAACTTTTCATAGACACCAAGTTGCTGTAGAAAATTGTGTGTGTCCGTAACGCACTTTGTGTTAGTCACAATTTTGAATACAAAATTTTAAGTCAAGTTTCATTAATAAAACATTGTAGTACTGTCCAAAATCGAAGTTTTTTAATATGAACATAATCTTCAAAATATTTGAACTTTTCGAGAAAACTACAAAATAAGAAAAAAAACGTGCGTCCGCAACGCCAGGAAATACCCATATATATAAACACTTTTGACAATAGCAAACTTAACTGGGGCGTTGTGTTCCTATCATATATCAAAAGAGTCATTCGCCGAGATATTTATATGTTATATTTATCAGGAATGTTACAGTTGGTTTTACATCTTCTATATCTGGAAGGTTGTGCGGTAATTTCCTTGGTCTTATATACTCTTAAAAAAACTTGCGTCGATTGTGTTTTTTTACATAATGCACACATGGCTTAAATTTTGTTTTAATACTCATACTACTTAAATCTTATGAAAATTGTTATATAACATTAATTTGTTTATTATACATTGTACAAGTGTATTTTACTTTTATACCTTAACCACGCGCACGAACGGAGTGAAGGGTATATTAGTTTTTTTCTTCGATTTGTAACGCCCATAAGGAGGTGTGGTAGGTATGACAATCTATCTTGGGTGACTGACCGATAACTCACAGCCCAAACGGCTAAAGCTAGAACCGTGAAATTTGGAATGTACTTTTATTTGTATGACGTAGGCTGCAAGGGGATAAAATGGGCGTGGCACCGCCTAACACAACTTGAATTTTCAAAATGGCTGTATCTTTTAATCCATTATAGGTTTCAAAACGAGATTATGTACGCATATCGGTCGTATAAGAAAAAATACTTTGCTTGTGGAAAGCGGGCGATGTCCGTCCCCTTTTTTCAGAAAATCGTTATATTTGCCAAATAAATTGACAGATTGCAGTTACATTTTCTTTGTTTGATACTGTCCATAGGGCCTCTATCATAGGCTATATGAAAACACAGTTAGGCTATGGGGCGTGGCACCGCGACTCACTGAAATTTCACGAGCCATTAGAGGTATGAAGATGAGATTTGCTACACATGTTACAGGTAAAAGAAGGATTACGTCTCGCTGGGAAATGGCCGGTGTCACACCCCTTTTGAAAAAATCTTTTTTCGGCAAAATAAATGAACCGATTGCAATAAAATGTTCACTATGTAGTACTATCCGTAGGGTCTCTATAATAAGCTACATGATAACATAAGTAGACAAAGGGGCGTGGCACCGCCCATACAAAGCCAAAATTTCAATCGGTCATATTTCACGAGATATGTATGGAATTAAGATTAGATTTACTACATATGTAAATGGTACATGGGGAATAACGTCTCGCTGGGAAATGGGCGGTACCACACCCCTTTTGGAAAATTTTTTATATCGGTAATATTAATAGAACGATTGTAATAATATTTAAAATTGCTTACTGGCTGAGATATGATGTTGAAATTTGGGGTGGTTGTTCTCCATTTCGAGTATACGTCAGCTAAGACTGTATCTTAGGAAGTTCATACTTTTGTGGGTTAAAATTACCAATACGCGATATAAATTATACCATCATCCAGACCCATCGGCTAATGCTATAATTGATATGGGCATGCTCACTACCTAATTGGTTTGATTTTTTTTTGAAATCCGATATTTCTGGGTAAAAAAACGAAAAAGGGATAACAATTTTACTATCGCCCAGACCGAACGGTTAATGATATAATCCTGATAGTTTATATGAGCTTGCTCTCTATGGAATTAGAACTAATTCCGAAACTCTTACCTTTTAGGGGTATAAAGACCGAAAAGGGATAAAACGGGTACTAACGGCTAAAGGTATAGTTCAAAAATTGAAGTGAATATTTTAGTTGTGCGATGTGATTTAATTTTTCGAAATTCGTTCTTTAACTGTAAAAAGACCAGACCAAATGCCTAAAGGTAGATTTACTATAATGTATATTGAATTGTTCCCTATAGAATATGCGAACTGTTACTATCACCCAAACCAAAGGGCTAAATCTTTAATCGTATATGGGCATTAAGCCGGGTCGATCTATATGGAGAAAAAAATATATGAATGTTACCGCCTTATATGAACAGTCTTATAAAAACAAATTCGGAGGTACAAAATTTTTATTTTTGTGGGCGTGGCAAAAACGCCGGTTTTGACGTTTTGCCCATAACTTTGTTATTCGCTGTCCGATTCTTAAGTTTTATATATCGTTGAAGATGTATTAACAAGAGCTTTGTTATTAATATAGTTACTTAAAACTGTGACGCCATATTCCAGTGGTTCTCAACATTGTATCCTAAAAAACCCCCCTAATCATATAATTTTCTGATGCAGATTTGAAGCCCTGTAGAAACTATAAAATAATTGCGAAATAAACGTTACATTTTCTTCATAAACAAAAAAGTTATATTGATTTAACATTTTAGAAATCGAATAATAATATCAATACTAACAACGCGATCGTGCACAAATTTTGTACTTTTTAAAGCTATAAAAACCCATCCCTATCTACAGAGGCTATAATGGGATGTAGAATTGCTGCTGCCGGACGGATAACCATAAGTGTGGATAGCCAAGCTGCAATAAAAGCGATCAATTCTACGTTGTGTAAATTAATTTTGGTGAGGAACTGTAAAAAGAAGTTGCATGAACTAAAGTCTCTGGATGTCAGCCTCTGTTGGGATCCAGCTCATTCAAAAATGCCTGGTAACTAATAAGCAGATTTACTCGCCAGATATGGCTCTACTATGTCTGATCATGACTATCTGAAAGATGTTTGCCCATCCATATGTGTTCTTTTTCGCTTAGTGAAGGATTGGATGGGGAAACAGCCTCCAGACGTTCGATCTCCAAAACCGACTGCATAACTGCTAAATTGCTGTGATCCGACAGCAGATCCCGATCAGCGTACATGGTTGGCGTTTGCAGGAGTAACCTGACTCTGTCATAAGGAATTTGAACAGGCCATTGTAATATCAAGCACCTGACAGGCAAATGGGACAGATCCATAACAGCCGTGTGTGTCAGGACGAGGAGGAGTCCGAGACGATGGAACATCTCCTTTGTAGCTGCCCTGATTTAGCCTGTAGAAGGCTTAGACACTTGGGCGAGAGTTACATAGAAGACCTAAAGTCTCTCTCCACAGTCCAAGTAGGAGATTCAATACGTTTCTTGCGGTGCCTTCCAAGGCTTATTGGGCCAAGATTTAAATTGGTTTTTCCACCTTTTCTCTTCCTTCTATATCCCCCTCCTCTTTTGTTGTTTCTCCTCCTTTTCCTTTATAATGGCCAGAACGCCTTCTATAACGCACCTCCTAGAACCTTCTAAACAAAAGGTACCATTCCACCTACATCAGAAATAGAGTTATAAAAACAATACGCCCAACGCGTTCGTGTCCAAATTCTACAATTTCTAAACCATAAATAGATAATGTTTTGGTGAGGAAATTGGGAGTCCAGCCACGCCCCTTATACTACATTCCAACCTAATGTAACATTCCCAAACAAATTTACCACTTTACAGATAGAGTAGTAGTATCAATACACCTAACGCGATAGTTCTGTATTTTTTAAGCAGATTCTATGGTTTTACTGAGGGTGATGGTATAAGTAAGTCGGTTTACCCAATTGAAACTTTCTTACTTATTAATATAAGGTCTGACGAAAATATAACAAAATGAAAGGCGAAAACGGCTGTGATGAGTGCGGGAGGTATTGAGGTAAAGTCATTGCAATATGAAAAAGTTTCAACGGGTTGGGGTAAGGCTTAAACTATGCCTAAAGTGATTTACTCGAAAATTAAAAGAAGGGGGAATGTGACGATTCGGTCAGGATCATGTTTATCTGTAGTTCGTGTTGCAATCGAAGAGGTTGCATTGTCTTTACAGAAGTTATTGCAATGTTTTCTGTAAACATCTTTACAAAGACCTATTAGATACAGTACTTACTAGTATACGTTACGAAATTGAGTTTGTAGCGAGACGGTTCAAACTCTTTTTGTGTAAAATGCATTTTTAATGATTAATTTATCTACACTTTTCTTCCTTTACTAGCAAGTAATGCAAAAAGTATGCTGCGGATAATAATAGCCAGTGGCTTAGCACACAGGCCATAATACTCATAACCACCATTAATATTTTACATCATAACAGTTCTTAACGCAACAGTTTCCTCTGATTTCTGCAGCTGTTTCCTTTGAACACACAAACAATTAATGAAGTAATAATTATGGGCCAATTGATTATTTAGGCAACATTTATACACAAATTTAATGTCGCGACCTTATATGTTAAATTCCATTAAGCACTCAAAAGGTATGAGTATGTTGCCCTTCTCTGCCCTTTTTGACCTATTTGATTGTCGTTAATGTAATTCGCATCATAAATTTTATGAATTTCAACATTAAGATAATTTTAACACATCACTAGGGACTATGAATGTTTCTTATAACAGCGCCAAAGTTCTTTGAGAGCACGTTACATATAATTGTTGACTGCATTATTATACAGTCAAATCACGTATACGTTCTCTAGATCAAAATATGTAATAAAATGTTGTGTTAACTATGGCCCCCACCCCATACCAAGATGGGAAATTTCATATCCCTAGAATGTTACAAAAAGAAAAACTAACTGTTTGTGTGTGAGTGTGCTAAATTTTACTTTAACTATTTGATAACTCTATACAATAAGCTATTTTGCATGTTTTGCTATAACTCGATTAATTTTTATGAATAAATTTTATAGATTTCTATATGAGTGCGAAGCGGACAACTGAGAAGAAAACCAAAAACTATAAAAACAAACTTTTATGTTTTATTTACTTTTATAACAATATTTTTATTATTTGGATACTTTTGTTATTATTGTTGATGCCATTTTTATTTGTTGCCGGTTGTTGGTTGCCAGCCGATACGCTTGGCATAAATGTGTAGCAACACTACTTCCGTTCTATGTATGTGTGACCACGTGTATCTTTTAATAGCAGCAGTAGGAGCTTGCATACGTACACTCATAGAGGAAGTATCTGCAATACTACCAACCACCTATCACAGTTCCAACTTAAACAATGTATTGTTTTCAGCCAATGGCATTGGCGGCACAGTTGTTGAACTCGGTGTTGTTACTCCATCCACATAACAATCAAAAACAAAACAACTTTATACAACTTGGGCATGATGACTGGAATAGAGGCAAATAAAAATCCATTTCCATTTCCGTTTATTATTTGCTTGTTATTCTACTCCAGTGCTTTGTTGAAACAAATTTTTTGATGCTACTTTCGCTGCTGCCAGGGCCCACTTTATTTACGATTCACCAACAGAAAAAAAATATCGGCGGGTGTGAAATTTCTTTGTGGTGAGAGGGGATAAAAAAAACATTTGCAACTATTTGCTTTAACTGAAATTTACATACTTTTTTTTTATTTACTTATAATCTTTGAAATTTACATAACTATATAAATATATATATAGTGATATTTCATTTTTGTGTAAAATTTTTATTATAAAGTTTTACGGCATGGAATCGGTACCAGGATGTGACACAGTTTGTCAATTTTCCCATGATATTAAGTATTTGTTATAAAATAAAATTTTTCTATGTAAGAAGCTAGTTTATATAGACACAAAATTTTAATAACTGTATAAAGTTGTATAGTGGATTTGTAGGAAAGTTTATTGAATGGTAGAGAAATGTTAGAATATTTTTTTCGTCTCATATTTTATGTACACAATAAACTGTTAACAAAGTAGTAAGGACGTGATAAGCTCATATCTCAGATGATACTTAGATTCTTTAACAAGTGCAGGAATAGGGATCAACGATATTTCAAGATCCATATTTCCATTATGAAAATTTTAATAAATGTGGACATGAGTAGGGTGTCAAGGGGATGTAAATCATAAAGTAAAGCTTCTGATTGGTTAAACTTGGTGAACCCAGGGTGATTTTTATCGACTTCTTCTCAAGCCGAATCACATGTCTCCACGTAGAGACAGCTGGGCGACGGGGTATCATAGCACCCGCTATGATACAACGGCTATTGTGAGCTACGAAAAAACCTGGTAGTTGTGCATGCCCCTCGCCTCCAGTTCATAAATTTGAGGCCTGAAGTAATAAAGAATTCCACACGCTTCGGTCTTCTGCGTGTGTTCTTCAGTTAGTCCTACCAGATGATGGCACATCGCCTACCACATGGTCCTTCCAACGGAGTTTGGGTCTCCCTGCTCTGCGCCGTCCTTCAGGTTCGCCTTCGAACACCTTTCTCGCTGGAGCATTTACATCCATCCTGGCAACATGTCCCAGCCATCGAAGTCGTTGGATTCTGACTCTTTTAGCTACGTCAATGTCGTGGTAAAGCTCATACAGCTCGTGGTTCATCCGATGGTGAAACTCGCCTTCGACACAGATAGGTCCATATATTTTTCGGAGTACTTTTCTCTGGAATACTCCTAGGTTTTGTATGTCCGTTGTAGTAAGCACCATACAACAGAACAGGTAGGATAAGCACCTGGTATAGCTGTTTCTTAGTATTCCGAGAGAAGGTGGTGTTACTAAAGTGCTGCCGAAGTCCGTAGAAACATCTATTGGCTAGCATTATTCTCCGTTTAATTTCTTGGCTGACATTATTTTGCTTGTTGACGGAAGATCCGAGGTAGGTAAATTCGTCGACTACCTCAAAACAATAATTGTCAACGTTCACGGTGCGTCCCCATCGAGAGGACTCTTTGTTCGTCGACTCTTTGTTCGTTGACCGCTAAACCCATTTTTGCTGACCCCTTTGCTAGTGATGAGAAAACTGCAGTAACATTCCGCAGATTACGGTCAATGATGTATATATCATCAGCATAGGCTAGTGGCATGTGGCTCTTGTGGAATATGGTGCCAGACATGTTGACACCAGCCTTTCTCATCACCTTCTCCATAACTATATTAAATAGTGTACAGTAAATAGTGTATCGCCCTGCCTGAGACTTCTTTCCGTGTTGAATGGTACAGACTGATCCTTACCAATCTTAACCGAGGATTTGGTGTTGTCTAAGGTACATTTGCAAAGTCGAATCAGCTTTGCAGGAATACCAAACTCAGACATGGCCTCATAAAGCCTATTCCTTATCGGAGAGTCGAAGGCAGCTTTGTAGTCGACAAAGGGGTGGTAGGTGTCGATCTGCTTTTCATGGGTTTTTTCCAGGATTTGTCGTAAGGTGAATATTTGATCCATCGTAGATTTGCCAGGTCTAAAGCCGCACTGATATGGTCCAATTAGTTTTTCTACAATTGGCTTTAGACGTTCACACAATATGCTTGAAAGGACCTTGTACGCAATTGGTAATAGGCTTATTCCACGGTAGTTCTTACATTCACTACGATCTCCTTTCTTGTATATGGGACATAACATACTGAGACTCCAATCCCCGGGCATGCTCTCCTCTTGCCAGATGTTCTCCATGAGCTGATGCATTCTCCTAATCATCTCCTCCCCGCCAGCCTTAAACAATTCAGCAGGGAGACCATCGGCTCCAGCAGCTTTGTTGTTTTTAAGGCGGGAGATGGCCATACGTATCTCGCTCTGGTTTGGAGGTGGACAGTTAATACCATCGTCATGGATTGGAGCGGGGTCTTCTGGAGTGGTGTCAGTATCCAGTAAATTTCTAAAGTGATCCTCCATATCTTCAGAACGTTATCCGTGTCCGTCACTAGCTGACCATCGCTGTCCTTGCAGGAGGGCAACCCTGTTCCACGCATTCTCGCTTTCACTCTCTTCTTCAGCTCCTTCTTTTTTCTTCTAAAAAGACGAGTTGCCTGTCGTCTCTTCTCCCTGTGCCGTTCACGACTAGCTCGCGTTGCCATTGGCTGCAATTTCGCCCTGTATGCAGCAACCGTCTCTCTCGTGGCATTGCGACATTCATCATCGCACCAGGCATCTTCTTGAGACGGCCAAGAGATGTTATGTATACTAAAGCTGCCATTCAAACCGGCATAGATTTGGATGGGAATTCGTGGTAGGAAAAATCTCGACTCTCGGTTCATACCAGTGATCTGAGGCAGTAGAAGTTTTTGCCACTACTGGTGTACTCGCTGTTTGTGCGGTAGCTGTAACAAACTGCTCGGATAATTTTGTGCCTTTTGTTTTATTGTTTTCTTTTACCGGGATAGTTTGCCACCGCATCAAAAAAACATGAACAAAAAAATTACTCTATGTTGTGTGAGCTTTTTCTATGGTGGTGGTTTAGCACGACAACGAAGAAACACAAACAAAAATATTACGAAGAAGAATACGACGTCGTACATTGGGGATGCCTTCATACATCTGAGTGAAAAAAATAAAAGGAGTGATACTAGAGTGATGAAACTTGGCACCGAGCACTTTCTTAACACTATTAAGAAAAAAATATAAATTTTCTTCAAAATCGGCCACGCCCATCATATACAACACATATAACTCAGAATGAATTTTTATACCATCACCCGTAGGGATGAAGGTATATATCATTTGATACGACCCAAAAGTGTAACACATAGAAGGAGTCACTTTAGACCCTAGGTTTCTTTGAACCAAATTCGATTCATGACTTTTTAAGTCGTTTGAGCCATGTCCGTCTGTCTGTCTGTCTGTCTGTCTGTCTGTCTGTCTGTCTGTCTGTCTGTCTGTCGGGTGGCTGTCCGGCTGGTTCGCACGATAACTTTCGAAAGACGCAACCAAATGTTTCGAAATTTTGCACGAGTTATTATTTTTTCAAAACTACTTACGGTATTGCAAATGGGCTACATGGCCCCGCCCCTTCTGGTACCTCCCATACAAATACATCATTCCGCCCACTTTTGAAATCGGGTAATAATATCAATACACCCTACGGGATCGTCCCCAAATTCTGTATTTAGTAAAGCTATAACAGGATAAAGTTTTGGAAAAAATTTTGAAAGCCTAGCCACGCCCCTTCTGGTACCTCCCATACAAATCTACCTTTCCGCCCACTATAGAGATGGAGAAATAATATCAATAAATTAAACGTGATCGTACCTAAATTCTATTTTGAGTAAAGTTATAACAAGATAAAGTTTTAGAGAAAAAAATTGGAAGTCTATTCACGCCCCATCTGGTACCTCCCATACACATCTGGTACCGCCCACTTTAGAAATCGATTAATATTATTAAAAGACCTAACGCGATCGTGCCCAAATTCTGTATTTGGTAAAGTTTAAGCAGGATAAAGTTTTGGAGAAAAAATCTGGAAGTCTAGACACGCCCCTTCTGGTACCTCCCATACAAATGTACCACTCCGCCCACTTTAGAAATAGAGTAATAATATCAATACACTCGACACGATCGTGCCCAAATTCTGTATTTTGTTATATTATAACAGGACAAAGTTTTGGAGAAAAAATTGGAAGTCTAGACACGCCCCTTATGGTACCTCCCATACAAATGTACCTTTCCGCCCACTTTTGGGATGTAGTAATAATATCAGTACACCCAACGCAATCGTGCGCAAATTCTGTATTTAGTAAAGCTATAACAGGATAAAGTTATGGAGAATAAATCTGGAGCCTAAACACACCCCTTCACGTACCTCCCATATAAATGTACCACCCCTCCGCCCAATTTCGAAATCGAATAATAATATCAATAAAATAGAAAATTATTTGTTTTACTGAGGGTAAGGGTAAATGTAAGTCGGGTTGCCCGACTGAAACATTCTAACTGGTTTTAATTACAAATCGATTATTTTCAATAACTCAAGACTTAAACAATATATTATATTGGGTGATGGTATTTATCAGTCAGTTTAACTGACTGAAATTTCTGTACTGGTTCATACGAAATTTGTTCTTTTATTCCAAATGTATTGAAATTTAGCACATACATTACAATTAACAAGGTGAAAATGTTCTGAAAGTTTCAATAAAATCGGCTACGCCCATTACAAAGCGCCCATATATGCTTTTTCTGGATAAACGAAGCAGTCAAATGTGAGATCATGGGATCTGATGTTACCATCATTCGGTACATAATATCTTCATTCGTGGCAATTCGATTTTTTTTATAATCTTTGTTACGACTTTCCTGAGCCTCTTCGGATAGTAAGCCTACAGGAAAAATACACTTTTTAATTATATCCTTTCCATGAATGAGAATTTTGTGGAGTGTAGGTGGCATATTGTACCACCCGCACAGAGCAACACAACTTCTTTCAACATGTTCTCTTTGAATTCAAAAAAAGTAAAACCAATAAGAAAGTTTTAGTCGGGCAACCCGACTTACATATACCCTCACCCTCAGTAAAACCAAAAAATTTATATTATAATGATTTTATTACTCGATTTCTGAAGTAGGCGAAGGGTACATATGTATGGGAGGTACCAAATGGGGCGTGTCTAGACTTCCAATAATTTTTCCAAAACTTTATCCTGTTATAACTTAACAAAATACATAATTTGGGCACGATCGTGTCGAGTGCATTGATATTATAACTCCATCTCTAAAGTGGGCGGAGTGGTACATTTGTATGGAAGGTACCAGAAGGGGCGTGGTCATGTAGCCCATTTTCAATACCGTAAGTAGTTTTGGGGAAATATTAACTCGTGCAAAATTTCAAAACATTTGGTTGCGTCTTTCGAAAGTTATCGTGCGAACCAGCCGGACATCCAGACAGACAGACGGACATGGCTCAAACGACTTAAAAAGTCAATAATCGAATTTGGTTCAAAGAAACCTAGGGTCTAAAGTCACTTCTTCTATGTGTTACACTTTTGGGTTGTATCAAATGATATATACCCTCATCCCTAAGGGTGATGGTATAACTAATGAACTTTTTCATTGAATTTTGCTGACCTATAAAGAATGTCTCCAAAAAATAAACAAAAAAGAAAACGGTACAAATCCACAGCCGATCGCCACCACCACACATCGCTACGCACAGCTGTCATGTTCTTCTTTGTCTTATTTTTGTTTGTGTTTTTTCGTTGCTGTGCCGAACCACCGTAAAACAAGCACACACAAAAAGCGTCATATTTTTTTTTTTTTTTTTATACTATGCTAAACTATTGCTTCGACATTTCAAACACTTGAGTATGAAAAATACTAAGTTCGGATGAGGTGTACCTGCGGTTGCGGTCTATCGGTTGTGCTCTCGGGTTCATACCAGTGTACGACCGTATTGCCACGATTCGCATAAAGGCCTAGTTCTTTAACATCATACTGATTTTGTGCCCACGCCCCGACAGAAGAAAAGATGAGGAAACTAAAGACAAGGTAAGCGATCATTGAACGTTGACTTACGAAAAAAATAAGACACGTTGTGCTGCCCCTAATTGTACCTTCTGTACAAATAGGTCAAATTTTGTATGTTTTTGATCTACATACAGACAAAAAATAATACATAAGTAATTTTATTTTAAAAATCTATAAATTTCAATTACTCAAGACTTAAACAATACCTTATATTGGGTGATGGTATTTATCAGTCAGTTTACCTGACTGAAATTTCTGTACTGGTTTTGATAATTAATATAATAAAAAAATTCGAGTTTAATTTCCTTGCAAGAGTAGATAAACCCTCAAAAAACCCAAAAACTTTGACACGCCCCTTCTGGTACCTCCTAAACAAATTCACCCCCGTTTGTGTTACATACGTATATTTTTTTTCTAAGTACACTGAATTCAATCATATTTTGCGAAAGATGTAGGGTTATGCAAATTTGACCGACCCCTTCACGTACCTCCTATTTATATTTCCCCCCATAACCCTCGAACTGCAGGATATTTAATTTTTTCAAATAAATTATCTTGTACCTAAAAATTTATATCGGAGTCCCCTTTACCCCGTTAAGAATATTTCACTTTAAATAGTTTGTATTTGAAACCTGTGAAACTGGGGTTACCCCACCCATTAGAAATTATGAAATTATGACAGAAATTCTCTGTTGGGCCCTTTCGATACTCACATAATCTACCACATCCCATAAAAATCAAACTTTGAAAAGGATATATGAGAGTTGATCGTGATATATTTTTACAATGTAATACTTTTTATAGGTTTGCTTAATGTCTGTGAATGTCTTACAATGTATTTATCAGTCAGTTTAACTAACTAAAATTTCTGATCTAGTTTTAGTTTCCCTATTCATACCTTTAGACTCACAACTACTTATAATTAAATCATACCGAGCAGGTGCTACTCTTACACAAAATGTCCAGTTCTTACCAAATTAACGTTATTAAACATTCATTACTTTAATATCTTGCTCCGAAAAATATATAAAACCAAAAGCTGTCATGACTTTTCTTAAGCACAAACTGAAAACTCAGCCAATCTGATGTATAGTTCAGATTTTGTGTAAATTTGTAAACAACCTCTAACCTTTGTCATACATACTCTTTCGTAAATAACATTTTCCCATAAGAATTTATTGATATTGATTCAATTTCTATTTTCAATTTTAAATTTAAATCATTTCCATAGAACTGCACGACATTCCAAAAAGTTTGATAACTCTTTCACTAGTAATCACAAAACGATTGTGGTTATATAAATCCTTAACCACATGATAAATTCATTACAATTATTGTTTGTTCAGTCGATTTATTATTTGCTGTAACCAATATTTAGTTGTCACACTTCAATTCACATCTTTTTAATTATTCTACAAATAAAATTAAGTTAACAAAATTGCCTCATAACCCTCCCAGAGCAGCACTCAATCAGCAATCTTCAGGCAATAACAACACGCTTACGATGCGGTAAAATACATTTTTCCTCAATCAATATCGATTACAATCTTAACAGGTCCCCAAATGCAAATGTCATTTATTGAATTTAAACGTTCGAACGTTTTTTGCTATGTTGTGCTGTGATGTGCCATGTATGGCTGTGTTAGTGACGGTAAATGTAAATAAATGTTATAACATGCATGGAGGTGGAACTGAGAGTGTGTGTGTGTTCGTGTGCATGAGTGTCACTAAATGTTTTTACTCCATAGAATATTAACACTTTTTCGTACGACAACGACGACAACTTTCAACAACATTTTAATGACTCTGGTAATTTAAACAATCTACAAAAACATGCATACACTAACGCACGCCACATTCACACATACATACATTGGAGCACTAACACGAATTCCATTTAACCACAAGTAGTGTTGACACGCACATTAGATATTCACATGTACTCCAACACACCGCCACAGATAAACACATACACACACACAAACACACTCTTTCAAAGGGAAAAACATTGTAAATGACAATGTAAATGAAATGTTCGCATAACAGCAACAACACTACATACCAAATGTCAGCAATATATAAACAACAAAACAACATTTGTTATTGTAGGACAATTGTATGAATGTGTGTGTGTGAGTGCGTGTTGTATGTTTGATATCGTTCTCATATTTGTACTAACATCTATGTATGTATTTATAGCTGGCTCAAGTGCGGTTCAGTATAGGTGGTACTGTTATTTACACATGTTGTTAAACAATTTGCCAATGTCCTCAATTGTCATCGAAAGAATTGTCGAAAATCGACGTAATGGGTGTTATAGAAATGAGAACGATTTAATGGGCTACATTTAACCTGATAGACTTCATTAAATTGTAGGTTAATGTGTAATATTTCCTTAGAACTCATTTCATGTTATAGTAGCATGTATGCTATTTTTGCGCATACATACTTAGTTATAATAAGAATAATAAAATGTATGACAATAGGAAAGTTGACATAGTGCTGTATTAGGATAATATGTATGTGGTATTTTTGGCATTAAAGGGTATCGATTTCATTTTCCCGCGGCAAGTATCAAAATTTTGGTTATATATTTTATAACTTGAATGAATGTTTGCATTGGTACACATTGATTTTTAATGGTAAAATGAGACTGATGGTTTTTTTGTAAACCATGACTATTACGACGTATTCCGTTCTTGTATATTTCAAAAATAAATTGTTGCTAATTGACGTAGTATCAGTATTACTTGTGTGGGTGCACTTACTCCTGTCGCACCATTAATGTTGTAAAATTGTTGTAATCCAAAAATCGCCGCGGCAGCTTAGGCTTAGCCCACTCTATCGATAATGACACGTTAAATCATATCGCTCATTTGTGAGAAGATACAATTTCTGCATCATTGACTTAACCCTAACTAAGAGGACATCAAGGCCTTGGTGGCACATGTATGTATAAAAAATATCTACAAGACGATTGTCACACCTACATAATATTTTGGTTTATTATTTTTTATTTTTTGAGCAGAAAACCCTTTCGTTGTGGAATTCAAATTAATTTCTGAAAATCGAAACAACCAGAAAAACCTATGGAGGGTAAAAAAAAGTCCGGTCAGGCCTAGTTCAAGTACAATACTGCAGTGTTTGAAAATATATACTAAAGGCGATATTATTATGGAACTCTTTCTAATATCTGATCCAAGTTTTTTTGAAAAGTTGGCTGAAGCTATCATTAACGATTTAGAAAAGTAAAAAGACACTAACTCTTACAAAATGAATGAAGAATTTGAAATGTTTTGGAGATGCATCATTGGATGGTGAAGTAGAACTTGTGGTTGACAATGAATTCATTGGATGTCTTGAAAAGAATTTTACCAATAATTTAAAAAAAAAATAATATAATAATTGAGACCAACAGGCATGTAATGAGAATATGTGGTACATGAATTAGCTCGGTAAAGAGAAGACTTGATCAAAACTTGATCTGTTGAAGAACTGGAGGATTCGTGGATATGTAGATTTCGGAGAAGCAAGTCATAATAACCCAGAGCATGTTTCAGTACTATGGAAAACCACAGTCATGCCAATTGTCCGAGTAACGACGTCGCCAAAGAGGTGTTAATTTCCACTTTTATTTGTTAGATTTGACCATAGACGTTATTTAATATTTCGATATCAGATGGACAAAGTAGCTTCAATACGGTATATATGACATTAATTGAATTTGAAATTCACATCTTATTATAAACCATATGAAAATTTTCTCTTCCGAAGAATAACTTACATATTACATGTAAACCAGCAATATATAACATCAAGGTATGGTAGGCATGTGATGCTAAAACCTATTTTGCCTTAGAAGGCAATATTTATACTGACAGGACAGCTAGTCAAAACAGAGCCGAAAACAAGGTGAGAATGGGCTAATGATGTTTGTAATGACAAGCGACTTTTTTACAACACTTTTTTTATGTAATGGAATTATAAGCATTGGAATAAGGAGAAATAAGAAATAAGAAACAACGTATTCCCTTGGAGTGTAAAAAACCACCTAAAAGAGAGACTGCATGTACACAAGAGTGGTCGGAAGTTATATGAAGGTACAAATTTCAGAACTTTGTCGGTGCCACCTCCCAAAAATTATACGTCCTTGCAGATTTTAGGATAGCCAAAGTTTGAGCACGATTGGAGTATGCAAGCCCGTGTCGCCTTGTGCTTTTAAGCCACTACGGATAAGTTTGGGAGGCATAACTCAAGAACGGTTAGTCCAATTTTTATGAAGCAAAAATACGAAATTTAAGAATTAAAATCCCTTTTTATGATTTCTCTGCATAATCAACAGTTTCCCAGTTATAAATAAATTTACTAAAAAAATAAAAAATTAGCCTAAACTAGTAAGGCGGTTATTTTCGGCTATGCCGAAGCTCAGATACCCTTCACCATTTGTAAAAATGGTGGTAAAACTGGTTATTTGCACTACAACTATATTTTATTAAACTTTGTACCACAAAATAGGGGAGTTGGTGAGAAGTGGACGTTACTTTTAGCTTCCATCCACATCCATTTTGTCAGTAATTTTGTATAGATTTTATTCAATTTTATGAATTTTGTAACTCCCCAAAAATTGGAAGTTGTATGGGATGTGGGAGTAGTTTAAATCCGATCATGCCTATCTTAGAACTTAACCTCTGCTTCTGGACACAAGCTTACATACCAAATTGCAAATGGAAGGTGGGAGTAGTTTTTGACCGATCGGGCTCATCTTAGTACTTAACCTCCGCTTTGAGGATAAAATCTTGCATTCCAAATTTCAGCTCCATATCTTTTAAACCGCGGCTGTAATCGCGGGACAGACGGGCGAACAGACGGTAACCCTTAAATCGACTCATATTTCGATGCTGATCATTTATATATAGATATTATCATACCTACCACGCCTCCACGGACGTTACAAATGGAAGAACAAAATCAATATATACCCTTCACTCCGTTCATGCGCATGGTGAAGGGATTACAAATTCTATTTAAAAAATAATAAAAAAAAACCAAAACAGAAAAAATGTCAAGTATTAATACTTTCTCATAACTCCACATTACCTATGAACAAAATGATTTAAAGATCATGAAAATCGATTATCGCATTTCGCTTTTATTCATAACTATGCGAATTTATCTCATTTTGGAAAATATAAGTTTTTTTCGTTCAGGATATATGGGAGACGCACACCTCCTTCGAGATAATTTGGTATAATTTAACACAGTTGTGCGGTTATATATCAGAGATAAATTGGGTCAAATTTGGTTCAATACCAACAACAATTTTGGAATAAATAATTTTTTTCCATTTCAGGATATATGGAAGGTTGACGAGTCCTTTGAGATTAAAATGTAACTTAATTTCCCTTTAGACCACATGAATGTGTGTTGAGTTAACGGTAGTGTTGAGTTAACAGTCTTTCTGGTTTAGATTCAGAACAAACGGCACCTACTTTTTTTTATCGACGAATGCGAACATCACTGTTTAAGCAGCTTTTACTAGACATGCCGATTATCTCGATACTTATACTGCGAAGTTGTTGTCGACAACATTGAGGGGCCGGCATAGAAAGAATAATGTAGATGACGGGAATCGAACCACGGATCTCCCGAATTGTTGTCACGTGTTCTAACAACTATGCTACGGCCGGTCCTTTGAAATAATTTGATATAATTCTACACAGTTGGCAGCTATACATCACAGAAAAATCGAGCTAAATTTAGTTTAACTACAACAACAATTTTGGGAAAATATAAGTATTTTCCATTTCAGGATATATGAGAGGTCAGCGTGTCTTTCGAGATAATTTGATATAATTCAACACAGTCTGAAATTTATCAGAGGTAAATGGAGCCAAATTTTGTTCAATACCAATAACAATTTTGAAAAATGAAAAATTTAAGGTTTGTTATTTCACGTGGGCGTGTCCTTGTCCCGATTTTCACAAAAACGTGTTTTTTTGTCAACTGTTTATAAAAGCAATGTATACTAATTTTCCTTCTCTTATAACAGCTCCTTTAATTTTTGGTCTCCATTTCTTTGACAGGACACTGTAGGGAGTATCTACCACAATCATAAAAATGAAATAGCCTTTTGGTTGTTGCTTACTTTTATAAATTCTAAAAATCAAACAAATTCATGAACTTTTAAACGAAAGGATAAATTCTATAGAAATATTCGATACTTTTGCAAAACAAGTAAAAACTTGAATATACTAGACTATAAATAATTTAATTAAATCCAGAAATAACACTTACTGAAGCTGAAATGTTTTAATAAATACTAATATTGAATATTTAAATAATATTAATAAAGTTGGTTAGATTTCAAATGTAACTCCAGATTTATGCCTTGTTCTTATGAAGGTCAGTTGTAAATTGCTTACAAACTTATATTGGGCTTGGCCAGGCCCTGTAACAAGCCAGAGCGTATGAGTTATGTGGAATTTTATTAATTACTCATACGTAAGTCAGTGTATCCATCGCCTTACCCAAGGTTTTTATATACGTCTTTTACCGATACCCACCAGGGTGACCACACTGCTTTTATATGCATATACAAAAGGGCGATCAAGCCTGGATTGAGCCTAGTGCAAAAGCTGAACATTCTGAAGTGGAGCAGTGAGTCAAAATTTCCCCTAGGTCGAAACAATATTATTAAAGTTATTAAACATGCAAAACCGAAATGGTCACCCGGATGGGTATTGGTAAGGCGAAGGATATACAAAAGTAAGCGCTCGTTCAGACCCGAGTAATCTGTCGAAAACTTGTCTGGCCGGAGAGCTATAGATAACAAATTGCTATGACATTTTAGTTGTCGACAACCGTTCATACACAAAATGTTCTCGCAACGCCTACGATATAAGTTGTCAAACACAATATAAGTCTTAAACACAATCACAAAAATAAATTTTTTTAAGAGAAAAACCTGAGTTCACTTATAAAAAAAATCTTAATTTCCCTTTACACCTCGCATTGTTGTGAATTAACACGCTTTCTATTTTAGAATCACAACAAACGGCACCTACTTGTTTATCGACGAATGCGAACGTCACTGTTCTGAGAAGCTTTTACTACACATGCCGTTTATGTCGACACTTATATAAAAAAATCCTCTTATCTTTGAAAACGGATCAGCTAGGATTTTGCTTCGTGGATTTTTAAGTTACAATTGACTCCTAACAAAACCCTATTTTTCATTTTTGTTGCCATTGTAGGTCAACCCATTTGTCATTCAGGGGAGGTGTTGCCAATGAATTTGTTTCGTTTGATTTTCAAAAATGACTTAAAAACAACATCCCCTTTTATGACTGTCAGATCAATCGAATCTTAGAACTCCTGTGTGATAGACGCGTCTTCTGTTTAAAACACGGCAGTATAATTTTCTATTATATATCTTAGATGGATGGAGCCGATGAGCTGCATAGCAATTTTAAGCTATTTGTTAGAAGACTTAAGTAATTTTAATTTTCTAACCTCAAATGCTATTGGAAGCTTTATACTTTTACATTGAAATACTTTTGTTGAATATACATAAATTTTTATATATTAATACATTAACTACAATATTAGATAATTAAAAATACTTGTATTAACTTATATAACTTACCCATACTCATATAAAAAACAGCTGCCACTATACAATGACATAAATGCATTTGTTGCAAATGCATGTTGATGCAATTCTGGTAGAGCCTTTCGTTTGTTGATGATTCTTATGAAGTTAAAGCACTTAACAGTCAATGCTTCAATGCTTTTTTTATTTGCTTGTTTATATAAAATCCTTTTTTATATACGTTGGCGGTGATGCTTTACGTCATAGTCATTAGGGATTTGGGGCAAATCATTTTTGTTGAACACATGAATGAAACGAGCTTATAATTATTTCAAATGTTTTCACTTTTGAGAACTTTTATGTTCCTCTTCAGGATATGTTTTTAGGAAAATATTTGCAATTGTAGCTGTTGGGTGTCTGGCGTTTTCATTGCCGTTAAAGTGGCGCCGTTTTGTCGCTTGCCGTTGTGGCAAAAAATAACATAAAACTGTGTTGTCTTAGTTTAGGTTACGAGTTACGAGTTTCGAGTTTGCTATGAAAACACTTTTAGGAAATCACCAAAATTTTTTCATTTTTATGGTTCTATTTGTTGTTGTTAAGTTTTTTGTCTCTTTGATGTCCTTTTTGTTTTTGTATAAGCGCGCGTGTGTTTGTGTGTATGTGAGTAACTGTGTTCGTGTGTCTGAGAGGAATTTTTATTTTAATATTTGTTTTTTTATGATATTTCTTTGTTTTCTTGTTGTTAACAATCGCAGCAGTGTAGGTTTATTTGCTCTGTTGTGAAAATGAACGGACGGACACAATTTGAAGAGTTTTATTGTTATAACTGTTTCGTTTTTGTTTCACTTTGATAATTTGTAATTTTCACCATAACCAACAAAAGAGATGGATTTTATTGTTTATCTCGTCGTTGTTGTTGTTGGTGTCCTAAATATTTTTGAATATATTTAGGGGATTTATGGGAACATTATTCATCATTAACTAAAAGGATTTGATTTGCTTCCGTCTTCCTGTGGCTCGTATTGCCATTATGCTTTTAACGAGTGCGGTGATGGCTATGGTGGTGGTATTGGTGGCGGTGGTGGCAGTTAAAGCGTTTTGTTATTTTATCGCCGATTTAATTTTATGGAGCGTTTTTCGTTCTCTTGTTGTATATTTTTATGAGGTTATGTTATCTGTTTTGTTGTTGTTGTTGTTGTTGCTGCTGTTCTAAAACTTCATTTTTCATAAATTTATGCGCATTCAATGATTATCGCTAAATATCGTTTGAGCATGTCGGCCTTCGATTGTTAAAAGTTCAATTTAGACGCGCTACCAGACATCTTAACCAACACAAAACCGAATGGTCGCACAATCACTATAATTTGTAATGGTTGTTGTTGTTTGCGGCGCTCGATGTCCTTTTTTTGATGTTGCTACTACTGTGCCTGGGTGTGTGTGTGTGTGTGTTTATGTTGCAATTTCACTTTGTCATTGTTATCGCTTTATGCTTTGTGAGTCTTTTCTCTGTGTTTGGTATTACAATTTCGTTACTCGTTGGTTCATTTCTTTGGTTTGGTTTTTTAGTTTCGTTGCTTGTTTGGTTGCTCGTTTTTCGGTAGTGTAGAGCATCCGTTTGTGTTATTTATTGTGTTTACATTTTTCTGCAGCTGCCAATGTTTCTCAAAGGACTTGAAAATTTATTGTTATGGTTCATTTGTTTATTGTACGTTTTCCATAAAATTGTTTTCCTTTTACTGTTTGGTTTGGTCTTGCTGATGCTCTTTACCCCAGAAACGTTGTCTCCTTGTGTTCCAACAATCTCTGTAATGATAGCAAAGAACAGAAGAAAAAAGATATGTAGATGTGTTAAAAGGGCAATGGAAACAAGGTTTATTGAGTTTATTGTTTAATAATAAATCGATTTATACTAAGATTTATTAGTCATTACCCCTTAAAAAAAGTGTAATGTTAAAAGATTTCGTGTTGTTTTATAGCTAATTGGGAATACATATAGCGATGGTAAGAGTGTTAGTGTGTCTGTTTGTGTGATACAGAATATTATGTTGCTATGATTGGTAGAAATGTCAATGCAATAAATTCAGCTTGGATATAAAAAAATACATTTAAGATTTCCAAAGATTTGTGTCGTATAATAAAAGTAGAATTTAACAAAATCCCTGAGGACTTCGAAAATCGTGCTGCAATTTCATAAATACAAAAACAAAACTCGAAAGATAATTGTTTTCGTCTAAACCGAAGCTCAGATTAGCTGCACCATTTGTGAAAATGGTGGTAATCTAGTTACTTGCAATACAAATATATCTAAGAAACTTAGTACCGCAAAACAGTCAAGTTAGTATAAGAGGTGGATGTAAGTCTTACGCTCTCACATTCAGTTTTTGTCAGTAATTTGGTGTTTCTACTGAAATTTAACCCCAAAAAAAGGGGAGTTTTTATGGGAGGTGTCTATTTTTATGCATACAGGATATACACTTACACACCTCAATAACTCCTAAATAACGGCTGTAATAACGGGGATAGCCAGACGGGCATATTGAAATGGGGGAAGGTTGTAAGGGAAAAGTAGACCCCCGCTTAGAAGATATAACTTGCACTGCAGATTTTAATCCGAAAGCTCTAAAACGACGGATGGAATGGCAGTGACAGACGGTCACATTTTAATGGGCTCCTATTTCAATGCTGACCATTTGTTTACATATTTATTGTCATACCTTCTTTTGGGTGTTACAAATGGAAGAAAAACTGAATATACCCTGCGTTTCGTGCGCCACGGGGTCTACGATCTTTCTTTAGGGGACTTTTCACTTGTTGTAAATTACCAACAACAAAACAGATTGGGTCATTTACTAAACTAGTCTTTATCTTTGTAAGCGTGAAGTAAGGAAGGCTAAGCGGAAGTCATGGCAAATCAATCTGTGAAACCATAGAGGGCAACAACCAGACAGATCACTTTAGGTACTTACTTCCTAAAGACTCACCGTCTACTACAATTATAATAAGAGATTATGGAACGCACACTTTTTCGGCCGAAGAACTCTCGGAATTCTCGTGGACACCCACTTTCCTAAAAATGACATGAACCACTGCAATCAGCAAAAAAGTCTTGTACAAGTCGGCCTAGCTTATAGTGAGCAGTAAGAATTTTCATATGGGCTGCCGTAAGCTTTAGTCCCTTTTCAGGGGCTGCCTTATGTTGAGGGTCATTTACAGCATTTGAAAAAACCAAAGGATTTTCAACCCGACATCCGGGAAATGCTATCATGTCACACCAAATACTTTATCTCATCTTATGTCCTTTAAACATATGAAAACTTATAAGAACTTCATGTTCGAAGAAATCGTCGACAGACTTAACTGTCAAAATATGAGCATGCCTACACTAAAGGAAGGTCAAGTGAGACAGCTCAATTCAATCGATACAACCGAGAAAAAAACTACACTCTGGGATTGGAAAATTTTCAATTTTATTTTATCCTCAGCAATCCTAAAATCATTACATGATCTAGGGGTTAACAGTTCAGTGACTCGCCATATTCGGATGGGTTTGATTGAAAGGAGGTGTCACAATTGCTAAGAAAGTTAACAGTGGGACACCTTAGGGAGAAATTTTGTTTGCACTTCATCATTTAAACTCAGTCAATGAACCGCTTCTCGAATCAGAGAATGTCGTGTGCTGGATCTTTGGCAACGCCGATGAACTTTCCATCTTATGTAAGGGTAGAAAACTCACATTACTTAGCACTCACACAAGCCGCCTGCTTAATATAGTAACAAACTGTATCGTCAATATTTGAACTATCGTCACTTAATGCAGTGCTGTTGCAGTATCTAGAGATTTTCCTCGACAGGCACCTGTCTTGGAAATTCAATGTGGAGGAGATGTTCAAAAAGGCATCTGTTGCTCTTTAATACAGTAATGGGGCTATATGCTAGAGCTGAGGGCCGCCTCCACAGGACACTGTGTGTCTATTCATACAGCTATAGTTAGAACAATACTTTTCTATGGTATCGTAGTAGGAAGAGGTCACTTCAAAAGAAATACGTTTTTAATTCCTTGAGAACAATTCAAAGATCATCATCTATTAGTAGGACAGTAAATAAAACGTCAGGTATAACACTTAGTATCATTCGAAACAACTGAATTCCTCATATTATGACTGAATCGGTTGTCGCTGCATCTTTTATGAGACACAAAGAATGTGGCGTTAAGCTATCAGATCGTTCTGGATATGCTAAACTACTACACCGAATCAACTCATATCTCCTAAAAGTAGACTACTTTATGCCGCACCTATTACCAGGAACTAATCGAAGTACATTTAATCCGAATAGGAATACTAGGAAGAAGTCACTAGACGTTGATACCAGTAGTATCCGATTTTTCACGGATGGATCAAAGTTGGACGAGAGATGATGCCATACCATAGCAATGAGTTTGAGACAGAATTTACAGTTATAATTGAGGTTCCTGAACTACTGCTATCCCCGCAAAGCTAATTCGACTCTGCGGGATGACACACGAAGTCTTAAATGAAAATTGGCAAAAATCTGTCAGAGCCATTTTCTACCAAGCGAGGCTTTAGACAAGGCGACAGTCTGTCCTGCGACCTCTTTAACATCGTAATGGAGATTATCATGCGGAAAGCAGCAGTAAACAAGAATGACACCATATTTAACAAAAGCCACATGTTGATCGCGTATGCTGATGACATAGATACTATTGGACGTGGATTGCGAGATGTTACTGAGGCTTTTTCGAGCATTGAAAAGCAGTGCCTGGTGATAAACGAGGACAAAACAAAGTTACTTGTTTCGTCTGGGACGCTGCGTGAACGTTAACAACTATAACTTTGAAGCGGTAGATGATTTTGTCTATCTTGGCTCCGCCATAAACAAAAATAATAATGTCAGCCTCGAAATCAAAAGACGAGTATAGATCGCAAACCGCTGCTACTATGCGCTAAGCAAGCGATTTAACGACAAAGCGCTCTCTCGAATAACTAAGATCCAGCTCTACCAGACTCTGATCCTACCTGTCTTGCTCTACAGCGCAGAATCCTTGGTAATGACACAAGCGGATCAATCTATTCTGGGAGTCTCCGAGAGAAAAATACTCCGCAAAATATTTGGACCCATCATCGTGAACGGCGAGTATCGTCGTTGAATGAATCATGAGCTGTATGAGCTGTACAACGACATCGACGTGGTCAAGCGCGTTCAAATAGACCGAATGCGCTGGCTTGGACACGTTGTACGAATGGACGAAAATGCTCCGGATCGAAAAGTCTTCGGCAATAAATTCGATGGGCGGCGCAGGAGGGGGCGACCAAAACTCCGATGGATGGACCAGGTAAAGGAACTGTTGAGTAAGCTTGGTTTGACGAACTATCTACGGAGCGCAAAAGATCGAAGCGCTTGGAATGCTTTTCTACGTGCGGCTACTGATAGATGAATTTCTGTTGTTGCTGCCAGTAAATAAGAAGTAAATAACTACTGCAAAATAGTGTCACGACCCTCCGTAGAATCTCCATTTAAACAATAGACGTCCAACAGTGGCGCGCTTCTTTCAAACGTGTTGTTTTTCTCTATTATTCAGTCACATTATGTTTTCAGCCTGCTACTAAATCCCTGGATGCCAAGGCGATTTGTAGAGGAGGATGGTGGCACCGTTCTGAGTTGAATGAGAATGGTACGAAAGTTCTGGCATATCCCAACGAGGTGGTCATCATGATAGATGGGAAATTTCTAGCTACTTTGTGGAACTCTGTAGGTAAGATCTGGAGATTTAGCCAAAGGTTACAAGCACGATCTATAATTACTTATAGATGTCTGATTTGTTTGGAGAACCTTAACTGGAGTAATTTACTGAAAATGCTCAGCAAAGTCAAAAGGATACCTGTAAAGGGTTTTACTGGGTCTAGAAGAAGCACCGCAAGCGACTTTTGATATGTCCCTGTGACTTTCGCTCTTGGACTTGTACGTCAAGGCTACTGTAGCCCGATGGGCAATCAGACTGATGAAGATTAGCGATTAGCAGCACATCCACATGTGGCCATGCAAATATTCTCCGGCTTTTGCGTATTTATTTTCATTTGCCACCTCTTAGTGATTTTTTGACGCAACGTGAGGATTTCCCCAAAATAAACGTTGAAATTTCGGAAGGATCGAAATGGAATGACGGCGGTACACGTTATGGTAATGACATTACTATCTTTACAGACGAATCGAAGATGGAACATGATGTCATAGGTTATTGTTTATACAGCGAGGACCTGCAGCCTTTCTTTTAGGCTACATAACACAATACAACAAATGATTTTGAGACTCAATACTGAGAAATGCACGTGAAAGTAGCCCAAAAATAAGAAGTTCTGCATAATTCGTTGTGTCGAGTTACATATCATAATTATTTAATATCGATTTGAGTTTAGTAAGTATCGTATAGGGGAGTTTGTCACATTGTTGGTTCTTTTGTTTGACATAACATAAATACTATATGGTGGCGTTTGATTATCATAAGTAATATTCCACGTAAATCTTACGCCACGGATTACAACAGTTTTATTGTCACTGCTACAAAATAAACCCAGTTCAAAATCATTTGATGAATGCAAAAGAGAAACTGTTGCTTATGTAAGGAAACGTTATATGAACACATTCAAAGAATTTCAGCTCAATCGGTCCAGTGGTTCTCGAGTTATGTCCAACAAAAGAGCCTATATTTACTAACTTCAAATCGATACTTAATTATTATGGCATGTAACTTGACAAAACGAATGATGCAGAACTACTCCTTTTTGGGGCTACTTTCACGTGCAGTTCTCAGAATGGTGTCGCAAATCAATGAGCTTAAAAATATTTTACTGTGTAATAAATGCATTGTTTTTTAGTCTGAGGTACAGGTCATTCCGAAAGCCGCGTACGCTATTATAGGATGTGAAGTCAATAGTAGCAGCCATCTGTGTGAATAGCCAGGCCAAAGCGATCAATAAAAAATCCATGATGTAAATCAAGGCTGATGAGGAACAGTAGGAAGAAGTTCGATGGACTACAGTCTCTGGATGTCAGCCTGTGTTGGGGGCCTGGACAGTGCGAGATCTTTGGGAATAAATCAGCAGACTTATTGGCTAGAGGTAGCTGTACAATGCCAAATCAGATGTTCACCCACCCATTTGTAGCCTCTTTGACTTAGTGGAGGATTTAATGTGAAAAGCCTTCAGCAGAAGTTGGTTCTTTAAAACCGACTGCATAACTTGAAAGACATAGTTGGACTGCACGCGACACTGCCGCATTAGACGTAGTCAGTCTCGCTGTGTTGTCATTCATGCTATTCTCTCTCTGTCTCTTTTTATAAGTCGATGAACAATGTAATGTCGATAGGACAATAGGATGATAAGGGGACCGAGACGATGGAAAATTTTTATTGTAGTTGGCCAGCTCTAGCCCATAGGAGACTAAGATCCTTAGGGAATGGTTATATAAATAACGTAGAGTCCTTTTCCTCAGTTGGAGTAGTTAATTTTATAGGTTTCATGCCGTGCCTTCATGGTGTACAAAGGCTAAGATAAATGGCTAAGGTGTTTTTTGTAGTGGGTTTTCGAAGATTTTCTGTGTCTGTATTCTTTCATTTATATATATCGGTTTCTTGCCAATCTTTTAATTTATATATTATTCTCCTTCCCCTTTCTCCATCCTTATCGGACCTAACCTAACCTAACTACTTAAGTTGCTAAGAATAAGGATATCCGCAGTTATAAGGACTGATCAGCAAATTCATAGAAAAGGCGACTTGTCTAGATATCTAGTCAGTATATGCTATAGGAGAAATTGCAGCCATAACAATATGTTTTATTAACCTAAGTATGCTAGAAAGTAGTATGTGTTGGTCCCAATACAAAAAAATTAAGCCGAAGCGGACATCCCCTATGATTTAAGAATACCCAAAGACTATATCAGAACACAAAATTTTTTCTATGATCCGTGCACTCTCTTACAGCCCAAATATATTTTGTTGAGCTGCCTTGTTATTTGATGTCATATTAAAACAAAACTCATACCTTTGTTCATGGTATATGAAAAGCTAAGTTCTTCTCTTTAGCCACTTTTGACTTCGAAAATAATTTTGACTATTGACTTCCTGTATTTTGTTTTCTATAACCATATGATGGCCATTTCTTGTAATGTCCATGAAGGCCTCTCGAAATTATGAATCTTTTGCTTTGGAAGTACTTACGTAAATTCACAAACACAAAAGTTACGGAGTTATGGTTACCAAAAATAACACTGTGAGACAAATGGTAGGGGTCAGTGATCGGAAAAGGTTCAAACTACCGGGGAAAGTTATATCGGTAAAAAGAAGTTATAGAAGTTTGGCTGGGTCACGTCTAGGAATCGAAAAATATCGATTTGAAGTTAGTAACTATCATATAGGAGAAATTTTCACCTTTGGTGGTCTTTTTTTTTGACACGATTTTGCTTTTTTCTATATATGCAACAGTTTCCTTTTTCTATTCATCAAATGATTTTGAACTGGGTTTATTTTGTAACAGTTACAATAAAACTGTTGTACTCCGTGGCGTATGATTTAAGTGGAATATTACTTATGATATTCATACGCCACCATATAACAATATAACAAATGAGCCTAAAACGTGAGATATTTCCCTATATGATAGTTACTAACTTCAAATCGATATATCTCGATTCCTGGACGCCGGGCCACGTATAACTTGTTTTTGACCGATATAACATTTCCCGTTGGTTTCATCCCATTCCGATTTTGACTGTCGCATAGTGTAATTAATGTGTATTGCTGTGCTATCATTTGGAGTCCTATCGAAACGAAATGCATATTATAGTCCGTATTTCATCAAACGCTACTTTTCACCCCATCAATCACTCCTCCTTATGTTGTTGTTGCATAGTGTTATTAGTGAACATCTAAGATAGTCCTCAAAACAAAATTGTATCATGTCATTTACGATTAGAAAAAGTAAAATTAAAATTTTGTCCTTTGTCAACATTCCCAATAGCTGCTGAAGTTATATTGACAAAAAAAAAAAAACCAAATAATTAAACGTGCTTTTAACTAATTTTACATCATAACTTATCGCTGTATTACTTTAATTATGGTTGTTGCTAAAATATTTTATTCCCTGTGATAGTCCCTTTAAGGGCATAGTATATATGTATGCATATAAAAACCATTCTGTTTTTCACTTTTACATATTCCTGAAATATTTTTCAGGTCACCGCAGTACACAATTTTTTTGCTGGTGCTCGTTTCTTCCTTATTTGCAACTCGTTCTGTTTTTGTCATTGAAATATTTTGCAGTATTTCAGTGAATAAAGCTTTTAAAAGAACGCGCAACAGAACAAAATACACACAAAATATTTATTTTTTTTGGAGTAAAAACAAAATATGCTCAACATTCCTCTTTGCTTTTCGCCAAGAGACCGCAATTAATGCGTGCCAAAAATTTGTATGAAAAACAACATGAATAAAATGTGTCTTTTGTGTGGTTCCTTCAAAAAAAAGGGGGCTTTATGTATATTAATATATTATATATTTACACAAACACACACATATGAAAAACACAAAATTGCCTATAAATCTGTACGTGTGTAAAAGCCGCGTGTACATGTATATACACTTCCGTTTCGTTTTTTTTTTCAAACGGAAGTTATTATTCGGATTTTCGTTACGAACGTACTTTTTGAACTGAGTGGTATTTATAAACAATGGATGTTGTTTTACAACACAATAATGCCTTTTCGAATACTTGTTAAGCACCATATTTCGTTATTAATGCATTTTGGGATTTTCGTTAAATCACAGATGGTGTGATCTGCCCACGTTGGGTACATGTTCATCCAGAGAGATTTTATTTGGGCAAAATAGCCTTTACATAAATAATCCAGCATCAGGGAATGTCAATGTCATTATTGGGGTGATTACGGGTAGGGCTCAGCTAACTTTTTAATAAGTTCAGTTGGCTATAGCTATTTCTTTTGCGGAACAAAATTAATTTTTAAATTGTAGTCAATTAAATATGGGTATTTCCAACGGAAGGACGGACGATTTCATAGTTTTGTTTTGGTTTTGTAATCATATCATGAATTTGTTGAACTTTAACAAATCAAACTATACGTATCGTTGGAAAGTCTCTTCTTTCGAAATCCGCTGAGAAACTTAAAATCGGTTCATATTTATCCGCGCTACTGGCTTATAAGTGCGTAAAAATTCGGAACAACCGGTTTTTACCCATAACTCAAGATGTTGAGGGTTCTGGGGAAATTTGAAACACAGATTCTTGTAGTGCTCAGCAACACCTAACAGTATCGATTTTTTTGTCGCTCTGTGTTATCCATAGAAAAATGCGTGTGTCCGCAACGTGTGTCCGCACCGCACATTTAGATAGAAGTAGCATAAAAGGTAAAAGTATTTTAAATGTGATGTAAGTTGTTTATATAACACCAACATGTCTTCTTTATTTTACAAAAAAGAATATACTGATCACATAACAAATTTCGCTAAATTTCACAAATTTTCATAGACACTTCAAGTTGCTGTGGAAAATTGTGTTTGTCCGGAACGCACTTTGTGTAAGTCACAATTTTGAATACAATATTTTAAGTAAAGTTTCATTAAAAGAACATTATAGTACTGTCTAAAATCTACATAAGAGATGAATGAAAACACATAACAGGCACGTATAAGAAAGATTAGCTTGAAGGAAAGGGATGCCGTATCTACATGACATAGCTGCGGCTGATTGTAATGTTTGAATTGAACAAATTGCCTTGGGCTACGAATAAGAAAGAGTAACTTGTAAGCAAGAGATTCCGTACATGATTTGTGGAAAATATATATCTACTAAGTTAAGAAAAAACTGAAATTTTTTTAAAATCGGCCTTGCCAAAACCAGTATTGATTTTTTCGTATACAATATTTTCGTGTCCAAGAAAAAGTGTTCATACACATTGTAGAATAAATAACAGATGCCTTACAGATTTCATCAAAATCGTTCAAGATCACCGCAAACCGCCTATACAACCCAAGATGGCTTTTGGATAAAATCGATTTTTTCAGCAGAAAGCTTTTCCCATCTAAACAAAAGTGCTCATATTTGCTTCAAACACTTTCTATAGTAAACAACAGATGAATGACAAGTTTTGTCAAAATCGACCAGACAACTCGCCAATCGTTTTATGCAACCCTACAAGTTTTTATCACATCAGCATATACCCGAGATTTGACATACTCGCACAAAAAGTTATTTTGAAGGTGTCAAATCACAGGAACGAGGTGGACTATTCACTGTATAGCATGTTGAACCTTTCTTTTAGAACCGTTTCTCCTCCAAATGATTTGCAAGAGGAATAAAAAAAATCTTGAATCATTTGCCTGCAGTATTCACCGTTCATGTTAATGTTGGTAGCTGTGTCGGATGTAATGACTCCTTTGTCATGCACACCACAGCAAACAGTTATTTCTTAGGTATGAAGTCTCAAGAGGTTTCTGCTCCAAAAATTACAATTCAGCTTGTTTACATATTCGTTATTTCAGAACTTGGACTCATCGCTAAAGATGATTGGAAGAAAAGAAAATCTTATAGTTGATTTTCAGCCCATTTACCGAACGCACGACGCAAGTGATGGTCGGCTGGCTTTAATTCTTGCACTACTTGCATCTTATATAGATATAGGTTAGAAACTTTACTCAAAATTTTCCAAGTAGTCGACGGGCAGACCAAGCTTCAGAAAACAGCGTCAAATCGATAAATGCAGGTTCTTTATTACATTTACATCATCAAAGATTTTCTGTATACAAGGTACGAGTAACCGGGTATGAATGGGATTACTACAGACATGTGTAAATTCATTTCAAGGGCGGTCCCAGATTACCTGGAGGCTTTATAAAGGCATTGTGTGTATGATGGATATTTTCCACACGAGTGAAAAGCAGGCGGGGCAACTATTTACGCTCTTGAAGGCCCCCGAGAAGGTCAGCAGTAATCCTTGGTCTTATCGGTATGAGTCTGCTTCCTGTGCTGAAAAGGATAATGCTGCACAGGCTGAACGATAGAGTTCATGAGGACATGTACCTCTGGCAATACGCTTTCAAAATGGGTATTTTCCACATTTAGATAGTTCGAAAGGCAAGCTGGTCGGCGCTGTCGGTCACCTGAGACGAGGGCTTAGTAATGATTAAGGTCTTCACAGAGGAGCTGGAGATCTTTGTTGTAGAGCTCAGCGTATATGTATATAGAAAATGTATATAGAATTAGTCCCTAAATCATTAGAGAACTTGCAAATGGGATTTTTAAAAATTCCATTTTAGTTGTGCGATACGAATATATCTTTTAAAATTCGTACTTTTAGGGATAAAAAGGGACTAAAGCGATACTATCACTCAGACCAATGGGATAAAGCTACAATCATATAAATGGGGTATTCGTTCGTCATATGAAGCGTTGGCATTTTACCTGTATTGCTTAAAGTCATAAAAAGGTTCATGGTAAGTACCGGTGAAGCAACGCGAGCCGGGAAAGCTAGTTTCATATGAAATAACTCCCAATTTTTTTGGGCCGTTTTTAATTTTTTTTTTTTTGGTAATTATTTCATTCCTTATTTGAGGTTTTCGAATTATGAAATAATCTCCAATGAAACAACACCCAACAAATTTTTAAAATTCGGGGCTTGTTTCATACCGAGTAAAATTTGGGTGTTATTTCATTTTTAAAGCTGTTGGTTTTTGGGGGTTATCTTAATATATATAAATTACGTGTCACGTTGTTTGTCCGCGATGGACTCCTAAACTACTTAACCGATTTGAATCAAATTTGCACACCGTGTTCGGTTTGATCCAACTTGAAAGATAGGATAGCTTACATCTTAAAGTTTAGTCGCAATATTATTTTATTGCAAATTATAAAGGGGCGTGGCACCGCCCATATTACTTGAAAATTAAAAAGGCTATATTTCATGAACTATCAGGGGTATGATGATGAGATTTGGTATATATGTTGTTGGAGCAGTATTAATTACAACCATGATGAAAGTGGGCGGTGCCACGCCCCCTTTTCAAAAATCGCTCTAACGGCTTTTCTAATAGATCGATTGATACAAAAATTTTACCATGAGGTACTGTTGACCTGTAGATAGTTCCTGACTACATTTGGTTGTAATTGGATAAAGGGGCGTGGCACCGCCCATACAACTTGAAAATTAAAAAGGCTATATTTCATGAACTATCAGAGAAATGAAGATGAGATTTGGTATATATATTGTTGGAGCAGTATTAATTACAGCCAGGATGGAAGTGGGACGCCCCCTTTTCAAAAATCGCTCTAATGGCTTTTCTAATAGATCGATTGATACAAAAATTTTCCATAAGGTACTGTTGACCTGACTACATTTGGTTGTAATTGGATAAAGGGGCGTGGCACCGCCCATACAACTTGAAAATCGATAGGGCTATATCTTATGAACTATCAGAGGTAGGAAGATGAGATTTGTTATATATGTTGTTGTTGCAGTATGAATAACAGTAAGGGTGAAAATGGGCTGTTCCACACCCTTTTTAAAACAAACAGTTAAAACTGTCAAAATTCCACAGTATATTGCTGTTCGCCTAGAGATATGAACAGTAAGGTGGGCCAATTTTTTTATTCGCAAAAATCGTAACCAAAATCGGAATCTACGATGAATTTTAGGAAAATGTTACCAATAAACTGGGAAGCATGAAGATTTCAGATAGAAATTTTTTTTGTTTTTAAATGAGCACAAACCGAATACTTCAGATATATATTTTTTGAGACCTTCTGCGTAAAACTGACTTCCCAACAAACTAAATGAGGTATTACAGAAGCAAATCTATGTATTTGTTAAAAAGTTACGATCTCTGAGAGTTGGCATACAGACATTAAGTTTTTAAAAATAATTTTTCAGAATATTGGGCGGGATCCCAATAAAAAAATCAAAAATATACTATTCTTTTCGTCTTGGTCTCCAAACATCGGAATGGTAGGTAAAAATTAGAGCCGGGGCCCATAGGTCTAAAGTAACTGAATAATTGCTAAAAAAAAATATCTCTACCTGAAATCTGCATGCTTCTCAGCGCGAACTAGGAATTAATTTTAGACATAAAGCTTCTTAGTGAAATTGTCTAAGAATTTTTCGTACATTCCAATACTGATATACGGTTAACAGTATTTTTTTTAGACGCGAACTAATTGATTCGCCCCTAATGATCGGGCTATTTCGAAAAAAATAAGTTAACCCTGCTATTATGTTGGGGTCATTTTATGACCCAAATCGAATTTAACGTTTTCTCATTTCTTACTGGTATAATATTTTTGAAAGTTCTTACTGCTCAGTGCATAATTTTTTGAAATACATCGAATTTAATTAATTTCAACAAAATTTTAGTATTTGAAAATTTGTTATGGTTAGTGTACACACATATTATGTTGGGGTCATATTATGACCCCTATATATTTAGTACGAACGACTGTATTAGATGTAACTTTGTTTTTAATTTTTTTCCCTGCGTTTGAATTGATCGGCTGATAAAATGGACAACCATACCAGCTTTAGATTGAGAAAATATTCTTCACAGCAAACCTGGAGTGACTTATTACGCTATTCATCGTATTTCAGAAATTTGTGATACATTTGATTTATGCCTTACAACAGCTATGAAAAAGGATATAATTCACTACAGCAACTTACAAGGTAACGCTGTTTTCAAAAGTTTTCAAGCAATAGTTGATATTGAGTTCGATGCTTACCTAGGGCTTCTTATACTTATAGGTATTTTTTACACTATATGATTTTTATTATAATTACATAATAAAATATTTTCTTTTAGGAGTTTACCGCTCTTACGGTGAGTCTTAATTCCCTGTGGGATGAATTTCATGTACGCCCTTTTTTGATAGCAATCATGTCCTTGGAGCGCTTTATCAACATTTCTCGTGTATTAGCATTTGAAATGGGCAACGAAGGAGATCAGAACAAAGGGGAGATAAACTTGCTCCTATTCGTAATTTTTATGAGCAATGGACTCAAAATTTGCAATTTCTTTACGTTCCAAATTCTAACATAACGGTTGACGAACAGCTCATTCCTTTCCAAGGTAGATGCCCCTTCAAAGTATACATGCCAAACAAACCTGGAAAATATGGCATGAAAGTATGCATAGCAGCGGATTCTGACACAGCGTTTTGTTTGCAGTTTCAAATTTACTTGGGCAAATAGGGAGACATTGCTGAACGGAACCAAGGCGAACGGGATGTTCTTGACTTAGCATCTTCATATCGTGGAAGAAATGAAACTACAGATAATTTTTTTACGAGCCATAATCTTGCCCTAGAATTGCTAAAGCAAAAAATTACTATTGTTGGAACAGTAAGAAAAAACAAACGTTTTTGCCGATTCATGGTACAGCACAACAATTACGTAAGCTTCCAATTTACTCGACCAAATTTATTTTTCATGAAAAAGAAACTGTTGTTATGTATGTGCCGAAAAAATACAGAATGGTTTTTTTGCTTAGCACATTTCATCAGACAAGCAATATTTTGGATAATCATCCAAAAAAAATTCCTGAAATAATTGAATTCTACAACTCGACCAAAGTCGGAGTCGACACACTGGACCAAAAGGTTCGAACATATTCATGTAAAAGAATGATATTTCTGCTCTCAATGCATTTATAATGTGGACCGAAATTAATCCTCAGTGGCATGAAAGTAAACTTCACAAACGGCGTATAATTTTAAAGCAACTCGGCGAAGACTTAGCTAAAGATCACATTAAAAAGCATAGTAGACTTCCTCGCGCAAAAGCCTCTGTACCATTAGTCAAAAGAATTCGAGCAGAGGACAGTACATCGCCATCTGTTTTTCCATAACACCGGCACAAAAATTCTGCAACAACAACTTATTGTAATGATCACAAGCCTTAAAAATTGTTTTTTTATTATATAAATTTTAATTTTCTCAATAAAAATATATAGGGTCATAATATGACCCCAACATAACGAGTGCGATTTTTTTCTAACATAGTAGCAGGGTTAACAGTGCCAAGGCGCTGCCCACGCACTTTAATAGTTAACTTTTTAACTGTATCAAATAATGGTCCGTACACTACAGACTAAAATAGTGATTTTTTTTATTTACTTTACAGGTATGCATTTTTTAATTGCTTTTCAGGAGAACAATAAATCATATAGATAGAAAAATTAATCAATATTCATTGTAGTTATACTACAATGGTTAAATTTTTATAGTATGTCAGAGGTAACATTAGCAAAAAATACAACAAAATAACCTATGCATGGGGTATTTTTCTTGACATATAGATCTTCTGATAGGTATAAGTGTAAATCTAGCTGTCATACTAATGAAATGTAATAGACTTTCTTTTAGTATACTTTGCAAAATCACCATGTAAAAACTAAAGAAGAACATCGTTGACAAATCTTGCAAATTTATTTTCAAAATGCACGTTCTGTTCGCCAAACTTATGGAGCCCTTTATGAAGTTGAGGGTGCATATAATGACCCATCTGAGCAGCAATAGAAGCCATCGACGCTGTAGACGTTAGTATGACAGGGGATTTGAATTTATCGAACCGACGTCTTTCTCAGCAACTCGGTCTCTGCAAATGCTGAGGAAAGATCTTGGCCTACATTCATATAAAATCCAACTGGTAGAAGAAGTAGAGCCAGTGGACGATCAATTGATTTTTTTATTTAGCATGTCATTGCACATTATTTGAAGGATAAATAGTTCCAGCACGACGGTGTAACATGCCATACAGCGCGTGAGACCATCACTTTGTTAAGCCAAACTTTGGTGTCCGAATTATCTCAAAAAATGGTAATACGAGTTCAATACAAAGATATTATTCGGGAATATTATTGATCCGTGTGACCAAAGAGATAGTAAGTATACAGATGGTTCACGCTACTACGGATCAAAATAAATAATTTTGACCTTAGAGGAATGTCTGTTTCCGATTTGTGGAAGAAGTGGTTTTTCGCCCTACATACAGAAATAACTTTATCTACATGTCGGCACTATAGATATGACTTTGCTGATGAACTTTTTATTAGCATTTACGACAATACATCTTAATTGGTTAAATTTAATGTTAAGGAGTTACTTTAAATAAGTTACATATGTAAATAAACTCAACATATTATTGTCGAGCTTAAGTACCGTTTTCAAAGTACTTTGTAGACCTAAATGTGAAATATATTACATGTTAATATGCAATAGCGAAGCATTGCCGGGCCCACTAGTCTATATATATAAAATGGAATGTGTGTTTGTTTATTTATTTGTTTGTTTGTTTGTACTTTAAAGGAGACCAAACCTCTGGACCGATCTTCCTAAAATTTTCACAGCATTTAACTGGGTCTCTGGCATGATTTATAGGGTACTTTTTTCGACCACGCCCACTTTTACGCCCATTTTTTTAAAATAATATGCAATAGCGAAGCATTGCCGGACCCACTAGTATTTATATAAAAATAGGCCTTTTACAAGAAAACTTTTAGCCTATATTACAATATCTTTTGAATGTTTACAGATATTTGCATTTGTGTTCGTATTAATGGATAGAAAATTAACAGAATGCCACGAGCATTTTTTCAGTTTGAGAATGATATCTAAGAATGTAATAATTTTAAATTTGTAAGAGTTCTTCAAAAAGAAAAATTCAAGAAAAGCAGAGAGTTTAATTTGCTTGTGAACAGTGGAGGTGGTTGTGTAAAGGCCAAACGTAGAAGGTAAATTGTATTCCGAACTGCAAAAATAGAGCAGGGCTACAACGATCTACGATCCACACGATTCATTTCAATTATTTTGCGACTTTGCTGTTGGTTCATATTGACTTTTTAAAATCCTTGGTGAAACTGACTCTTTTAAGAATTTTGGAAATTATTTAAATTTTGTTGCTGTTGGGGTTTATTTCATTTTCATCATTGGGTGTTATTTCATATGAAATAACTCCCAAATATTGGGGGTTGTTTCGTTTTCGCTTTAGGTTTTATTTCATTTATTTTTCGATGTTATTTCATTCACTTTTTTTGGGTGTTATTTCGTATTTTTTTGGGGTTTATTTCATTGGGGGTTATTCCCTGGGCGTTATTTCATTGGGGGGCTTTTCGTGGATGATCAATTTTCGAAGAAATACATCTCAGTGATGAGGCACATTTTCACCTCAGTGGATTCGTCAATAAGCAGAATTGCCGCATTTGGGCGAATGATAATCGAAGAGTGATTGTCGAAAAACCAATGAAACTACAAAGAGTGACTGTTTAATGCTGTTTATGGGCTGGCTGCATCATCGGGCCGTTTTGGCAGCATCAAAATGAGGCCGGTCAGGCAGTTACTGTGAATGGTGTTCGCTATCGTAAGATGATAACGAACTTTTCATGACCCGAATTGGAAGATATGAATGTGGACGATATGTGGTTTCAACAGGACGGTGCCACTTACCACACAGCTAACGAAACAATGGTGGCGATATCAATTGGCCGACAAGATCATGTGATTTGACACCGTTTGACTTCTTTCTTTGGGGTTATTTGAAAGAAAAGGTGTAAGCCGATAAGACAGCAATAATTCAAGATTTAAAGGATGAGATAATTCGGCACTTTAACGGCTAGAACCTCAATTATTTCTCAACGTCATCGAAAATTTGGACCATTGGATGGAGGTGTGCTGCCGAGGTCGCGGTGGCCATTATACCGATATTTAGTTCCATACATAATTGAACCATACCATCGTCATTATAAAAAGAAATGACAATAATTTCCTAAATAATTTGCGTTTTATTCAAAATCAACATCGGCCCTTAAAATTTAATCACCCTTTATGTGAAAGTTTCAGACTGTTCTCTTTTTGAGAAGGAAGACCAATCTAGTGAAGTACTATACTATATTCAATCACAAATTGGTAGCAACTTTAGTGCGAAATTCCCCCTGGTGAGTGTGGCCGGCAGCGTAAAGCTCAGGAGCACCGGGACTTGTTTACGCCTGATCTATGGTTTTTGCCGTCTAGTGGGAGCATCCGCTGGTAGAGTCTGCGAGATCCAATGTGGAGTTGCATTGCATAGAGGGTTTTTGGGTTTTAACAACACCTGATTATACATTTCTATTTGTTTATGCCGATAGAGTGCAAACTATTATTCTGCCAAAAAATGTTGTGGATGTGGAGTTTCTTCTCTGCTCAATCTCACAACTACATATAATTTGGCTATCAACCAGCTACAGACAATTTTGAAGTATTTTTGTACTACAACATCAATATCGTTAATTAGAAAACATTTCCCTTCTACGATTTGATCTCAGTTAATTTAATATTTATTTATTTATATGATAAAAAAAAGAAAAACTATTTAATAACTTTATGTTCTTTGGTTCCAATAACCAACATATTTCATTAATAGATAACACTGTAATTGCCCAGACCACTCAATTTGACCAATACAACATATATACCAGCGCCAGCAATGTCTTACATTTTATCGCAACCACCAACATATCATGAAATAAGCTGGTGCAAAATGTTACACAATCATTTCGTTTATAAATTTTCCTTGGTATTTGTGTTAATTATCTTATTAAAGGACAACCCTAATGCCATGAGGTTGACCAAGACACCGGCCGAAGTATTGAGCATGGGGAAATATTTATATGTACTATATAAAAATACATTTGTATGTATATACATCAACATACACAAAAGATTTAAACGTTCTCTAGAACTACATTGTTCATTTTGCCTTTTTGCTCTCCATCGATATTTCTTGTAGTTGATTTTACTTTCTGGTCCACTGGGTGGGGATATAACACTTACAAAAGCTTATGAAACTAATTACTCGCACCACCATCATAGAGCCAGCCTCTATCTACGCTATCGCCAGTTGTGTCACACACACACACACACACTTGGTGCTGTTGCCCATATAAAACCAATACAGCTACTAAAAGATTTTTATTATTACATTATATACTTGCAATAAAGTAGCAAACGTTAAATTAGCAAAAGGCCCACGACTCAGCTTCAACAAAACCAGAGAAACACAAGAAAGCAAAAAAAAAGAAGAAAAAACTACGAACACGTCGAAACAAAACGATGCGGGTTATAATGCAGCAGTGTTGGCCATTTAAAAATGTTTCTTGGTGCTAATGGCCAAAGCAGAAAAATACTTTGCAACTGCTGATATAGTAGTAGGCTACGGTATAGTCTCTGTGTGTGTGAGTGTGTGTGCCTATTCCCCAAAGCAATTAAAACGATAAGACTTGACTTGATAATAACCAACGTATGTATATAAATATCTGAACATTGTAGTATGGTAACACTTTGATGTTATTACACCCATCATCGGCATGGTGGCCTTAATGTTGATGCTAGAAAAATGTGAACAAAATTACTACAACGGGAAAGTTAACTGGGCGGTGAGGGAAGACATAGCAGCAGAAGATTCGTCTCATCGCTCGTTTATTTTTGGGCAAGTGAACATTAATTTAGAGTCTTTCGAACAAACTCTAACAGTAAAGGACACTGCCTAACACACCATGTAACTTATGGAAGAACTCATGAGGTGGTAAACAGTGGTTTGATCTATTCTAGTTACAGGCTGTAATTGAATATTACAAAGCACAGGAAAAATTCTGTTAGTTATTTGCGGCCTATGTTATTCATAACTTTATGTATAATACTTCACTCATCAAATTGTAAGTTTAAAAGAAATTGATGCGGAGATTTTACAGATTCTGTGGTTGTTATGCGCGCAAGGAACTCCACTAAAGAGCACTGGGATACTGGATACAAAGTTTACAAAGGTTAAATAAATAGATTTGGTATTATTTACATTAGAGTGTAAATCAATTAGATGTAACACCGGAGGTTGTTGCGCACATAATGCTGGAAGATAGTGGGCATGACAGTTGAGGGATCCTCTAGGCAGGATATGTTTCAAAAATATTTGTTATTCTCCTTGTAACCAATTAATATCGACTTTTATTTCCTACGTAGCTGGCATTGCCAATGCTAGCTTAACACATGGCTGTGGCTGAATTAATCGTGAGTTAGAAAAGTATTGGTTGATTTTCTAATTTCAGTTTCTTCTGAATACCCAGAATCTCTCTTTGGAGGTCCCTAAGAAGCTTACAACGTCCGATAGATCATGTGTTCGCCGGGCCATGCCACTGAACATCCATTCGGCGGAAGCAAACATGAGAAGGCGAAACGTTGAGCAATTTAAATTGTATGATACCACGGATGCGTCTAAGGAAGTAGAAGTTACTAAAGCTCAATCCGAAGAAAAGAAAACAAAAGAACGTCCCAAATGTTGACAAATCCCGCTAACGTTATAAGGACCATGATTTAAGGCTATGCGTCTGCAATGTCCGAACTCTCTACAGAGATTGGTGGATGTCCTCGACAAATACAAGGCTGATATCACCGTCAAACAGGAAATGCGATGGTCGGGACAGGGATGCACACGACGAAAGAACTGTGACATATTTTACAGCTACCATGCAGAAAGGTGTAGATTTTAATGCGGATTCATAGTGGGCGAAAAACTTCGACGTTAGGTCTCGCGGTTCAAGGCTGTATAAAATTAGGCCCCAAAACAAAAATGAAATAAAGCCCCAAAAATTTGTTCAGAAAACAACAACAGTGGGACTTTATTTCATTTTTGTTTTGGGGCTTTATTTCGGTATAAATAAAGCCCCAAATTTCGAAAATGAAATAATGCCGTAATCTCGCAGCTGTTATTCTCTAACATTATTAAAAGACGTTCAATTTAGTCGGCACAGCAACATCTTCTATAATGGATGCAGACTGGTTAGCTTCGCGACGACAAGAAACCTGGTAATGTGGTAAACGAAAAAAAGGTATTTATCGAGCGCTATAAACGTGCGTGTAAGGACAAGGACATTACAGTTTCCTGAAGGAAATATAAGTTCGCTGCCATGATAAAACATTTTCCTAGAGATTTAAATGCTGAAATTAAAAGGGAACATACACTTGATTCAGCAGTCTGAAAATTATGTATACTAAACAACACCTCCGAAAACGGATTCAGGGTGGTTTACTTCAAGTCAGCAAGAAGCATGGTAGAGAGTGGAACCAGATTCGCCTGACACAGATACCAGAAAATAGACCGATCACGTGGCAATCGACAGAAGATATATCTCAAGCATGTGATGCGCGGTACATAAGTTGACTCGGATCACTACCTAGTTGCAGTCAAGGTACTTAAGCGATTAATTAAAGCTAAAAAAGCTCGTATGCAAACGAAAAGAAAGGTTATCATCGCAAAGCATACATACCACCGAAATTTCCAAGGCCTACTCCAACCATTTCCTTTAAATAGCCAAAATTCTGATGATCCCCACACACTGCAACCAATGTTTAGGCACGCGGAGCAATATAATGAGAAGAGCAGGAAGATGAAACTCCTCTTCAGGCGAAAAAGCAACTATCAAAGAAAAGAGACTTTCATTATATCGAAAATTATATGGATGTAGGTGAACTCCGAAAGTTCTACCCCCACACGAAGGAAAGAGATGGAAATCAAGTCATAAACACTAGTTTCCAAAGGCAGAATAAGTGGCGAAATCACGATTATCGACGCCAGAATCGATTGTCCACCACACAGCCAACACCAGATCAATACGGCAATTGCACGGCTTAAAAACAATAGAGCTACGGGAGACAACAGACTGCCAGCAGATCGGTGACGATGAGCAGTCAACGTACATGCACCATAAAAATAAATACGATTTGCCTCAAGAAGTATATGCTCGATGTTTGGAAACTGAGTGTTCTATGTTCTAATATTCTATGCTTTCGCAAGTCGATCCAAGGGTGTGTAACAAATATCGCGGGAACGGCCTTATCCCCATCGTTTACAAGGTCTGTCCCCTAGCGAACCTGATTTGAACTTATCAGTGTGGCTTTAGACTTGGTATATCCACGACCAAGCAGATATTCACACACACGGTAAATCCTGGAAAAGACCCAAGCGATGCAGATCGATACGCACCATCTGGGTATCGATTACAAAGCTGCATTCGACAGTCCAATACGACAGAAATTGTTAGATGCTGTGACTGAATTTGCTATCGCCTCGAAGATGATACGATGACACTGACTGATACGAAGTCTTCAGTGAAAATAGGTAACAGTCTGATTGAGCTATTTTCTACCAAGCGAGGGTTAAAACAAGGAGGTAGCCTGTCATGTGGTCTTTTTATAGCCTCACCTTACGCGTAGGAGGGTATATATCATTTGATACGACCCAAAAGTGTAGCTTATATAAGGAGTCACTTTAGACACTAGGTTTCTTTGAACCAAATTCGATTCATGACTTTTTAAGTCGTTTGAGGCATGTCCGTCTGTCTGTCTAGCCGGTACACACGATAACTTCCCAAAGACGCAACCAAATGTTTTGAAATTTAGCACGAGTTAACATTTCTTCAAAAACTACTTACGGTATTGTAAATTGGCTACATGTCCATGACCCTTCTGGTACCTCCCATACAAAAATATCATTCCACCTCTATCATCTCTAAGGAGTAATAATATCAATACACCCATTTGTTAAATTATAACACTATAAAAGTTTGGGGAAAAAATTTGAAGCCTTGCCACTTCCCCTCTGGTACCTCCCATACACCCATACAAATGTATCACTCCGTCCACTTTAATAATATCAATATACTAGAAAATTTTATGTCTTACTGAGGGTGAGGGTATATGTAAGTCGGGTTTCCCGACTGAAACTTTCTTACTGGTTAACATTTTAATGGACATGATCATGCTGAAGGCTGCAGTAAACAGGACTGGTGCCATTTTTAACAGAAGTGCTGCTAGCGTATGCCGATGACATAGATATCATTGGATGTGAACTTTGGGATGTAACTGCGACCTTTTCAAGCATTGACAAGCAGTCAGCAGGAGTGGGTCTTGTTAATGAGGACAAAATCAAGTTATTTGTTTGAATAAAAAAAAGTGGGTGATAATACTCCATCTATAAAAGTCTTCGGCAATGAACTTTATAGGCGGAATAGAAAGGGGCTACCGCGATGAATGGACCAGGTAAAAGAGCTATTATCCAAACTTGGTGTGACGAACTACCTATTGAGCGTAAAAGATCGAAGCGCTAGGAATTCTACGTGCGGCTACTGATGAATAAATTTATGTTATGGCACTTTATATCAATCACCTACCAGCATTTCCCTTTTCGTCTCCATATAAATATTGTCGGCTACTGCAAACTACAGTGCAACAAAAAGTCAAGCTTTAACATAAATATATACCAAAACACAACGACAGGACAAAGTTCTAACTATACACAAAAAGTCCTAGATTCATTTTTAATGGTAGTAGTGCGGTTGCGGTGTCAAAAATGTTCAAATTCTATTCATATGTAGCAAAAAAAAAACACCCCACAAGCCGCCTTAACGTTGCCAGTATCCCCCATATGGTACGATGGCATTTGTGTTAAATATTAGACCAAATATTTGCTGAGTGTCTGTGCGGGATGTTATGTTCCTGTATACGCGCATCTGTGTGTGTGCGTTTCTGTATTTCTATGATATTATAGTTTCTACGTGTATGTGTGTGTGTTTGTGTGTATTGTTTAAAAGATTTTGTGGGTAGTAGAGGTGGTAACCCTCATTGATTTTTCATGTATTGTCAATGTTAGGTTGCAGCAATTACCATTTAAACCATTCAAAACACCGAAACACTCTTGCTCGAAAGATGCATGTTTGGGCCGACAGAACCGTTGGTATCCAAGCGAACGATGGCAGTGTGAGATGTTAACTGTAAGTAAGTATTATATTCACACTCCTTTGTGAAAGTTTGCGAAATGGTTTATAACGCCCCCCAATAACGGGATGTGCCTACAGGGTGCAAAATTTTGTAAATAGTTAAAGTTATTACGGCTTTGCGTTGATAATGTAAACGTCGTCATTTACCAAATGTTATTTTTTTGAACAAGCAATTACATACAGCGCTATTGGGAATCACCCAAAACTAAAGTGATTTATGAATCAAATATTGGTGCAAATATTATTTCCGACTTTTTTTTTAATTTTATTTCTTTCACAACTTTTCGAATGATGATCATTGTGATGGTGAGGTGATGGTTTCCTGTATGTATAAAAGTATCTCCTTGCATCAGAAAATAACGAGCTCCAACTTCATATCTGAAATACATCTTTTTATACTCATTTAATTACTCTGTCACCTTTGCTTAATTCCCGACTACACACTCCAATTAATTTCAACATATGTTCACTTAACACCCTGTATTCCATGTGTCCCCAATTTAATCTTGTTTAGTTATGTAATTGGTAACCAAAAGATGAGTCTGCTCTCAAGCAGCCTCTTCGTGTTACATTGCTGTTGCCAATGTTTGGTTTTATACAACACACACACACAGACACAGACACACAAGCGAACAAACAACGCTGCATAGACTATCCATTCGTATGGTTCCTTTTGAGTTTTACCTCTTCTTTTTGGCACTTGTGTATGCAAGTGTGCAGCACTGTTTTTAGAAAGATGTATAGATATAACGAGGACCAAGGCTATGCATGCACACCAAAAAGAATATGTCTGTGTGTTGTGCTACTACGTGTGTTTAATATTTATTTTCTGTCTGTGTAATGCAATAAGTGCGGTATGCGCTCGAGTAAGAGGAGAGTTCATGTCTCTGTGTCTGCGTGTAGAAGTGTCTTTTTGTTTGTTCTGATTAAGATTTTTTCATTAATTTTATAGTGTTCGTTGGCCTGGGAATTTTATTATTTATTTATGTTTTCTCTGCATATGGTTTACGATCGCATACGTACTATTCCTGTGTAGCATCGTTTGTTCATTAGTCTTGTTCATTACTATTTGCATTAATTTATGAGGTGATGTTGCAAATTGTTATGGGAAATAATACAAAAATTCGGGGAAATTATATTATTTTTTTTGTCATTTGAATTTGTTACATTTTGTACAAGTGCTAATTAGTGTTTTATGGAAAATATTATATTTAAATGGGTCATAAGTAAATGTATAAGCAAAAATGAGTCAGACAACATCTGGTCGGTGATGGGTAACAATTTATTTTTCTATCCAATACTTCTGAAATAGATTGATAAGATTACGGCAATATCAAGGATTGTGCGCTGTGCCTGGTAGAGTTAGATCTATGTTCGTCGTGGGAGGGCTTTTTCATTAAATCGTTTGCTACGCGTTTAGTAGCAACGATTTGCGATGAATACTCGTCTCTTGATTTCCAGGCTGACATTTTAATTATATCCTCACCCTACGGGTAGAAGGGTATATATCATTCGATACGACCCAAAAGTGTAACACATAGAAGGAGTCACTGTAGACCCTAAGTTTCGTTGTACCAAATTCGATTCATGACTTTTTAAGTCGTTTGAACCATGTCCGTCTGTCTGTTTGGCTGTCCGGCTGGTAACATGACAGCTTACGAAAGACGCAATCAAATGTTTTGAAACTTTGCACAAGTTAATATATCCCCAAACCTACTTACGGTATTGAAAATGGGCTACCTGGCCACGCCCTTTCTTGAAATCGAGTAATAACACCAATACATCCAACTCGATCGTTCCCAAATCCTATATTTAGTAAAACTATAACAGGATAAAGTTTTGGAGAAAAAACTGAAAGACTAGCCACTCCCCTTTTGGTACCTCCCATTCAAATGTACCATTCCGACCACTTTAGAAATCGGATAATAATATCAATACACCCAACGCGATCGTTTCCAAATTCAGTATTTATTAAAAGTGTAGCAGAATAAGGTTTTGGAGAAAAAACTAGAAGTCTAGCCACAGTTCTTCTGGTACCTCCCATACCCATCAGTTACCGCCCACTTTAGAAATCGTTTAATATTATTAATATAGCTCAAGCAGGATAAAGTTTTGGAAAACAAATTAGAAGTTTAGTCACGCGCCTTCTGGAACCGACCATACAAATGTACGGGTCCTCCCACTTTAGAGATGGAGTAGTAATATCAATACACCCAACGTGATCGTGTCCAAATCCTAAATTTAGTAAAGCTAAATCTGGATAATGGTTTGGAGAGAAAAACTTTAAATCTAGCCACGCCCCTTCTGGTACCTCCCATTCAAATGCACCATTCCGGCCACTTTAGAGATAAAGTAGTAATATCAGTACACCCAATATGATGGTGCCCAAATTTTATATTTAGTATTTAGCTTTACTAAATACAGGATAAAATTTTGAGGAAAAAACTGTAAGTCTAGCCACGCCCCTTCTGATACCTCCCAGACAAATGTTTTCCCCCGCCCACTTTAGAAATCGAGAAATAATATCAATATACTAGAAAATTTTATGTTTTACTGAGGGTGAGGGTACATGTAAGTCAGTTTTCCCGACTGAGACTTTCTTACTGGTTTTTGTATACGTTTACGTGGCGTCCCAACCGAGTAGATTCGTTGTTCGTTGACCCGCTTCTGGTGACTGATTCTAAATATCATCAAACGCGAGCTACATTTGCATTTTATTAAATATGGTACCAGCCGTGTTTACTGCATCCTTTCGCAAGAATGTCAAAGAGAATGGTTGGTAGCAAATGGCTTTGTCTGATTATTGCCTATTTTCAGTGACAACTTCGTGTCGGTCAGTGTTATCAGCTTCTCAATGGTACCAAACACAGTTATATCATATTATAGTTTATATCATATAGGACTGTCGATAAACAGACGATCTGCATCACTTGGCGCTTCTCCAGATTTTTTTGGTAGGAAACATTTCTAATTGGTCGTGGATTTACTATGTCTGACGCCCCACTGTAAAAGTCTACTCAAGTTCGATAAGATGGGATTTATTTATTCACACTAGACACGATCTTGGTTGCAATGAGTAACAGGTTGATACCGCTGTAGTTGGTGCTCATTCTTGGGTCAACTTTCTTAAGCACAGTATATGCAAGTCTCAGATACCAATCATAGGTAATGGGTTTCTTTAGTCAAATTGTGTTTGGGAGCTGGTTCATGTACGTTGCTAGCCTTGGTCCGCTGGCCTTAACAAGTTTTGCCGCCAGTCCATAGGCACTCGGAGCTTTATTTTTTTAGGCCGTGCAAATGCCTTGATTATCTTTTTTTGGCTCGGTGGTGGGCAAAACAACTTTCTCCTCGATGATTGACGTGGATGGTCACTATGCTGCCTTCGGGAACGAGTAAAGATTGGAAGTGTTCCCTCCATATTTGCAGCGCACTCTGAGCATCCGTGACCAGATTTCTGTCGCTATCCTTACAGGTGGGAATCTCTGTTCCTAAAGAGTTGCTTTTTACCTTTTGGTAGAACTTTCCGCCTATCCCTGAAGTTTTCGATATCCTGACTCTATATTTTCTTCTATAGATGTTTTTTACGCCTGAAGGTGCGTTTCATCTCCATCTTCTCTTTATAACGATCCGTCACCGCACTCTTTGCCATTGGCTGCAGTTTTTCCTTGTATGCACATTTCATTTCCTCAGACATTTCGCAATACTCATCATCCTATCAGGGGTTGTCTGAGAGTGGTTTATTTATAACCCAGTGCGGTCTTAGCGGCAGCGGTCATAGAATTCGCAAAATGCTGCCACTGTGTGTCGGAAACATCAGAACTAGGAGGGTTTGTTTGAAGTAATTGAGAGATTTGGTTGGAATAGGCATTGGCTATCTCGGTCTCTATCCTTACAGGTGGGGATTTCTGTTCCAAAACCTTTGCTTTTTACTTTTTGGTGGAAGTTTCGGGCTTCTACCCTTGTACTTTTCGATATCCGGTCTCACTGTTTCCTTCTATACACGCATTTTCCATCTGATGGTGCGATTTGTCACCCTCCTCTTCTCGTTATATCAGGTCCGTAACAGCACGCGTTATCACTAATAGACCACAGTAAAACACATGATTTTGAGACTCAATTCTGAGAACTGGACGTATAAGTAGACCCAAAAAGAATAAGTTATGCATCATTCGTTTTGTCGAGTTACATGTCATAATAATTTAATATAGATTTGAAGTTAGTAAATATGGTATAGGAGAATTTGTCACGTTTTAGGCTCTTTTGTTATAATGTTATATGGTGGCGTAAGATTATGTTCCACGTAAATCATTCGTCACGGAGTACAACAGTTTTATGTGACTGCTACAAAATAAACCCAGTTAAAAATCATTTGATAAATGGAAAAGTGAAACAAATGGGTTGACCTAAAATGGCAACAAAAACGGTAAATGGGGTTTTGTTGGGGGTCAATTGTACATTAAAAATCCACTTGCGTCAAAATCCTAACTGATCCTTTTCTTAAGACCAAAGGATTTTTCGTTTCTTTACTCCGTTTTGACGCTTTTTTTAGAAGTGACGTTCTTTGCCCCATGATTCCATCATCAAATATTAAAGATAATATATCGCGTACGGACTTCAGCTTTATGTCCAAATTGTCCAAATTGATGGTTTCAACACAGTTATAGGCTTTAATAAAAAGCTAAAGTTTTGAATTTAAAAAACAATGTTTTTTGCCGGTATAAATATTCGAACTTGACACACACATTCTTTATATAGCAACCTGGTCTAATTATGGTCAACCCATTCGTTATTCAGGCGAGGTGTGTGTAGGGAAACATTATATGAACAGATTAAAGGATTCGTAATTCATATTTTTAAATTTGCTTCAGCTTAATCGGCCTAGTGGTTCTCGAGATATGTCAAATAAAAGAGCCCAAGACGTGTCAAATTCCCCTATGCGATACTTACTTACTTACTTCTGCGTGTGTTCTCCAGTTAGTACTACCGGATTATGGCACATCGCCTACCACTTGGTCCTTCCAACGGAGTTTGGGTCACCCTGCTCTGCGCCATCCTTCAGGTTCGCCTTCAAACACCTTTCTCGCTGGAGCATTTACATCCATCCTGACAACATGTCCCAGCCATCGAAGTCGTTGGATACAGACTCTTTTAGCAATGTCGATGTCGCGGTTAAGCTCATACAGCTCATGGTTCATCCGATGGCGGAACTCGTACTTTCTCTCGAATACTCCCAGGTTTTGTATGTCCGTTGTAGTAAGCACCCATGATTCGGCAGCATACAACAGAACAGGTTAGATAAGCACCTAATATAGCTGTTTCTTAGTATTCCGAGATAAGGTGGTGTTACTAAAGTGCTGCCGAAGTCCGTAGAAACATCTATTGCCTAGCACTATTTTCCGTTTAATTTCTTGGCTGACATTATTTTTCTTGTTGACGGAAGATAAATTCGTCGACTTCCTCAAAACAATAATTGTCAACGTTCACGGTCCGTCCCCATCGAAAGGACTCTTTGTTCGTCGAAATCATTATTTTTGTTTTGTCCTCGTTGACCGCTAAACCCATTTTTGCTGACTCCTTTTCTAGTGATGAGAAAACTGCAGTAACATCTCGCAGATTTCGGCCAATTATGTCTATATCATCGGCATAGGCTAGTGGCATGTGGCTCTCGGGAATATGCCAGACATGTTGACGCCAGCCTTTCTCATCACCTTCTCCATAACTTATTAAATAGTGTACAGGACATGCTACCGTCCTGCCTGAGACCTCTTTCCGTGTTGAATGGTTCAGACTGATCATTACCAATCTTAACCGAGGATTTGGTTTTGTCTAAGGTACATTTGCAATGTCGAATCAGCTTTGCAGGAATACCAAACTCAGACATGGCCTCATAAAGCCTATTCCTTATCGGACAGTCGAAGGCAACTTTGTAGTCGACAAAGACTACAAAGGTGAATATTTGATCCGTCGTAGATTTGCCAGGTCTAAAGCCGCACTGATTTGGTTCAATTAGATTTTGTACGCAATTGGTATTATTCCACGGTAGTTCTTACATTCACTACAATCTCCTTTCTTGTATATGGGACATAACAGACTGAGACTCCAATCCCCGGGGATACTCTCCTCTTGCCAGATGTTCTCCATGAGCTGATACATGCTCCTAATCAGCTCCTCCCCGCCAGCCTTAAACAATTCAGCAGGGAGACCATCGGCTCCAGCAGCTCTGTTTTTTTTAAGGCTGGAGATTGCCACACGTATCTCGCTCTGGCTCAGAGGCGGACAGTAAACACCATCGTCATGGATTGGAGCGGGGTCTTCTGGAGTGAGGTCTGCATCCTATGCGATACTTACTAACTTCAAATCGAATTTAAATTAATTGGCATGTAACTTGACAAAACGAATGATGCAGAACTTCTTTTTTTTTGGGCTACTTTCATGTGCAGTTCTCAGAATTAAGTCCCAAATCAATGAGCCGAAAAAATTTTGAACTGTGGAATGCATATTTAATGTTTTTTCTTTGTCTTCCGTTGGGACGTGACCACAAATCAGCGGGATGTAAAAATCTATATCCACTTGATCCCAATAGTGGATTTTGGGTCACTTACTAGGTTTAACCGCCAGACCAGATGTCGAAGTCTCTCGATGACTATGAAACCACATCTAAATTCGTGTTTTTCTACATTACAGCTGTAAAATATGCTATAGTTGTTTCGTCGTGTGAATCCTTGTCATCACATTTTCTGTATAGCGAGAACATCCTCCAGGTCCATGGTATATTCAAAAAATGATTAAAGAAACAAATGTGGGAGTGTAATGGCCTAATATTCTAGCTCTTCTAAATATGATTCTAAATATAATTTGTGTGTATTCATTTAAATTTGTTCGCATATTAATTAAGGCAAAAATAAATTTCATTATATTTAAGTAAGGACTAAAAGTAATTGGAATGTATTGGAAAGTAATTGAATGACAATTTGTTCTTCCTATTATATGACAAAACTAGCTGACCCGGCAAACGTTGTTCTGCCATACAACTTCTGACTTCGCGAACTTCGTCTCGCTCCAAGTTAACGCCTTCATATAAGCTCTAGAGTAATATTAAAACCCATATAGTTATTTGAATTTAATCGAAATCAGTGAAGAGCGGTCTGATAAACAATGTTTTTCGATTTGTTTTCCGGCGCTAAAACAAACAATGAAGACAGTTTGCAACACGCGAAAAACTGAGAAATTCGAGGTTGATCCCACAAACTTCCAATGTCAATCGAATGGGGAATTGAATTCGCTAGAATTGGAAGGAAAAATCGGTTGGAATAATAGAAATTCGAGGGATAAGGACTTCCACTCCTTAGAAAAAATTTGACGGGAACGTCATCAATCCAGTTGAAACATCAACAGGAATTTGTCCATTACAAAGCGCCAGTAGATATTTTGAAAATGCGGTAGCCGATGGGTCGTTTTGCAACGTGATTCTCATGTTCGTAGTTAATTTCAACTCCTTATCATTCCGCCACAAAGACATTAATTACATCAGCAGCAGTAGATTTTAGGTTAGCGGGAAGTGTTTGACGAAAATCTTCCGACAGAAATAGTATAGCCCCAACAAATCGTTGCTAACGCATTTTTAAAAATTATTTGTGCTAACCTTTTTATTCGTTTCTTTTTCTCATGACTTGTAAACAAACCTGTCGTTGTATTGACCATTTTTTAATTGTGGTGATATTCACCCTCTCCACGGCAGAACATCAACGGGTATTGAAGTGCATCATATGACCGATGAGTCTCCCGACGCTTGATAACAATATTGTGTGATTCCACATTCTCACCCTGAATCACTCTGGGATCTCATCTTAAAATAGATTGGGATCCCACCTCGAAATGAGTAGCACGCCGTCGATATTCATATGGAATGGTAAAAAGGTGGTTAACATGAATGTGATCAAATCGATAACTTAATTCGAAACCACATACCTTACAACATATTTTACAGAAAACGCCTTTAAAGTTTGTGGGTACATCATATAGATTGCACTTATATGTTAAGTTAAAATATCATGTATTCGAGAACCGAATTGTTGGAAAATTGTTCTGAAAAATTCAAGTATTTGAACACTATAATTGTATCTAATGCAAAACATTTTGCAATTGTTCGATAATTTCGTGTTTTATCGAAGTAAAAACTGCACAACGTTAATCTAATTCTATTGCCGAACCGCCAACGAAATAGATCTGAAGGAACTTATGACCTTCGTTTGGTGGTGGTAACAAAGCGCCAGCTCGATGATGTATTTTCCCTTGAATCTGAATGTGTGAAAGCAATTTCGAGCAAAACTTTTTCAAACTTTTTCGGAAACACTCGAACGTTGGGCAAAACCTTACCTCAGTTTACACTTTACTTTCATTGCGAAATGAAATAAAATGTTTTGCGACCTTAAAATAGAAGTCAAAAAAAAAGTATTTTTCACTGAGCTAGGGGCTTACTCAGCTCCAGTAATACTATCTGAACTGCATAACTACGTTCGTGCGTTTTTTTCACTGTTCCACTGTGTAATGAGACGCCATTACCTTTTAACTCGGATTGTTGCCGGGTTGATCAACAACTTCGGCTCCAAATGACGGCATTTGAAAGCATCCTTCATATTTTTGTGTATTTGCCAGGAAATGTTTTGATTAGATTGTATTTCCATAGAGAAAGAAAAATGTTACAATGGCACTGGCGGATGAGTCAAAACGGCAATTTCACCTTGCCACTAGCGCAGCATAAGCCGGGAGTTTCCGATTGTAACTTCAATGCATTGCAATGCTGGCATACGACAGACAATGAACCGATATCAACGCAGCGAAGATCTTTGTAGGCGATTGTGGAATCGTATTCAAAAGCAGCGCGATTCAAGTCTATATTTACGACTGGTCTTATTATAGTAACATTTTGTCGAATTTGAGGTGGTGATTATGCAGCGCGAAACTGTGCAATATGGGCACGTCTCCATTAATTTTTTTGGCACGCTCCTTTTGCGTTTGATTATTAAGTACGTTCTGACTAATTATAGCACGACGCGTACGTCGTCCAAAGTTTGATTGTCTAATAGGAGGCATTAGTCTAGTAAATAACTCACCCTAAAAACAACCATGCCCTATTCGAAAAATCCAAATTTTTCGAGTTTTTCCGAGTTTTCCACCAAGAATTTGTCTATTTTTCCATTCGGAAAGTCATGTCGGAATAATTATGTAAAATTTTGCGCAGTTACATCGTCCAAATCTCTCAAATCATACGACAAAAAGCTAAATTTCGTCGAAAAAAATTCTACTTTTGCATTTGAAAAGCCATTTCGTAACAATTGCACTCAAATTTCCGGGATTATCCCAAAATTTTCTTTCGCATAAACCTACTCCTGGCAATAACGAACAACTGAAAAAAAGTTTGAGCAAAATCGGCCCCGACGTTCTAAATTGATGAATTACTATACATTTTTTACACGATTTTTAAATATAGAGATATTTCACAATAATCCGAAATTTTTCAGCAACACAACGATTTTTGCGCCTTTACGTCGTCTGAAATCATCAAATCAAGCGTTACAATGGAAGATTTCGTCGAAGGCATCCAAATCTTTCGATTTTTTTCTGGAATTTTCCGAGTTTTCTACCAAGAATTTTTCTATTTTTCATTCGAAAAGTCATAATTGTTCGAAATTGTTCACATTTACATCGCCCAAAGTTACCAGAACATACGATAAGATGCAAAATTTTGTCGAAAAGAAAAGAAATTTTTTTTTGGCATTTTCCAACTAAAATTTTCTATTTTTCCATTCGAAAACCGACAAAAATTTAATTTTCGATTTACCTTAAATCAGGCGATGAAATGCAAAATTTTGCCGAAAAAATTCATATTTTCCGATTTTTTCGGAATTTTCCGAGTTTTCCACCGAGAATTTATCTATTTTTCCATTCGGAAAGTCATTTCGGAATAATTATCCGAAATTTTTCGCAAGTTACATCGTTCAAAACTATCAAATCGTACGACAAAAAGCAAAATTTCGTCGAAAAATAGTATTCAAATTTTTCAAATTTTTCAGGAATTTTCCGACTTTTCCAACAAAATTTTTTTATTTTTCCATTCGAAAAATCATTCGTAACAATTGCACACAAAATTTCATACAAAAAAGCAATTTTCGGTTTTTCCAATTTTCCGGCTTTTCCGGAGGATTTTCCCAAAATTTTCTTTTACATAAACCTTCTCCTGGCAATTACGAACAACTGAAAAAAAATTTCAGCAAAATTGGCCCAGCCGTTCTCAATTGATGAATTACTATACATTTTTGCCACCATTTTTATATATATAGATTACAACGAAATTAAAATGATATACATATTACAAAATCATTGACGCTTAAATGTATCAAATTCATTATAACTCCTTCCCCCCAAACAAATCTTTATCAATTAACTTAAATAATTATAATGTTCTTATACCCCGCCCACTCTGTGCTAAGTAAAACAATTTCTTTGAACTTTAATATAAACATGTAATAAATTGATCTAATTTCGCCCCTAAATTCCCTACCACATAATTCATATCATAACCTAATGACAATAGAGGCGAACATATTTAATCTAAGTCAATTCACAAGCCATCCCTATATATTCACTTTCGCTTTTACATATATGTACTTAGACTATGCTTTATATATATTCTATATTTTTTTGCTCGCATAAGTGTTTGTAAATATGTCTGTATATGTCTCTGTGTGTGTGTGTGTCCTAATAACCCCTCATAAATTTACAACATATTTAAGAATTTCATCATGTCGAGATAAGAACCCTCTCCCCTTCGCCACACACACACAAACACTTTATGCAATTATACATACAGGCATCTGCTGGCTGTTTGTTCTCGACACTGAATATTATTAAGAGAAATTGCTCTCAAGAGAATAAAGCTTTGAAAAACACACATACAACAGAGAGCAAAAGAAAAAAAAAACAGAAAACAAGCTCTGAAATTAATAAATTTTCACTATAATCTCAAAGCTGTAAATGGATTTTTTATTATGAGCATAAGGGTGTTGGTGTTGTCGTTGTTGATGTTCTATCCACTTGCTTTACATTGTCTAAGCAGAATAGAATAAATGGTACTTTATTAGTTAAAAATTATGTCACATCAAGTGTAATTTACAACTGGTAAGGTGAATTACAAGAATATTTTGGTGGAGGAAACACTGAGACGTGACAGGTTCTAAGAGAAATTTAAAAGATCACTGACAAAATAAATATAAAGGCGTATATGTTTGTAAAAGAATTAAGATAACAATGTAAATTGTGATTTTGTAGACATTATCTTTTTGGCAACACTGGTTTAAACAGCTGACGCACGTTTCGTGTTTTGTTTTACTGTCAAACATCTTAAGTTTGGTCTATAATTTAACCATGAATCATCTTACAAACGAACAACACTGGCAAATTATTGAATTTTATTATCAACATGCGTGCTCTGTTAAGAAAGTTCATCGCGCGCTTCTTCCATTTTATGGTTAGTTTATTCGACCCACTGAAGCGGCTATTCGGGCTATTGTGACTAAATTTCGTACCAAAAATACATTGTTGGACATTAAACCACCAACACGCTTGTGTAGAGTGCGAAGTGAAGAAAATATAGCACCTGTATTGGCCAATGATAATGATGACCATCAATTATCGATTCGTCGCCGTTCGCAGCAATTGTTACTCAACAACGTGGAAAGTTTTGCGGAGGGATTTATGCGTGATGCCTTTTAAAATACAGCTGGTGCAAGAATTGAAGTAGAACGACCTACCGCAACGTAGAATTTTTGGTGAATGGCCTCTGGGAATGGCCGAAGATCCACTTTTTTTTCCGAAAAATTGAGTTCAGCGACGAAACCAAGCAGAATTGTCGATTTTGGAGTGAAGATCAGCCAGAAGCATTGCAAGAGGTACCAATGCATCCAGAAAAAGTCCCAGTTTGGTGCGGTTTATGGGCTGTTGGTAGCATTGCACCGTATTTCTTCAAAGATGATGCGAATCGTAACATAACTGGGAATGGTGAGCGCTAATGTGAGATGATATCCAACTTTTTTTTGCCCAAAATTCAAGAGCTTGACTTGCATGACATGTGGTTTCAACAAGACGGTGCCACATGCCACACAATACGCTTAACAATGGACTTATTGAGAGGCGAGTTCGGTGAACATTTTATTTCACGTTCGGGACCGGTCAATTGGCCGCCTAGATCGTGCGATTTAACGCCTTTAGACTATTTTTTGTGGGGCTATGATAAAGCTCGTGTCTATACACACATGCCCGCTTCAATTGACACATTGGAAGACAACATTGAAGCATTTATTCATGAGATACCGGCCGAAATGTTGGAAAGAGTATGCCAAAATTGGACTAAGCGGATGGGCCATTTGAGGCGCAGTCACAGTCAACATTTGCATGAAATAATCTTCAAACATTAAATTATAAGGACCTTACTATCGATTCAAATTAAGATTTCATGCATTTTTCTGAATTTTATGTGTTTTTTTTAACTTTTCTATAGCTTTAAAAAATCACCCTTTATGATAGAAATATAACTTGAAAGGTATTTTACTATTACAAACTACTCTTTACATATTTATACCCTTTTTTATAATTTGATACTAGAAAAAGTTTAACGCATTAAATGAGACGTGTTAGACCTCAAGTATCTTAAGACCAAGTTCGTCTCAAGTCACAATCTTTTAAAAACCATGTCCGTTTATATTGAGGTACAATAAATGGACTTTTTTATGTAATAAGAAGGCTGCAGTTACATTCTCAATTTAAGACGATGATATCTACATCATCAGCGTACGATAGTTGTATTAGGTTAAATATTATGATTATTTGATTACATCACCTTAACCCTTATGTGAGTGACAAAAAAAAAACACCTTCTGCAGAGTAACAGGGGTACCCGGGTACCCACATACAAATTGTATAAAATTTTTATATTTTTCTCATCGTACTGTACGTAAATCGGTATAAAATGATGTTTTTATGTTTTGTGGCTTTTTTATATCGATTTTACGTACAGTACGATGACAAAAATATCAAAATTTTATACAATTTGTATGTGGGTACCCGGGTACCCCTGTCACTCTGGAGAAGGTGTTTTTTTTTTGTCACTCACATAAGCCTTAATTATCAGCGATCAAATCTATTTTTTTATCTTCCCAAAAAATTAAAGCATTTTTCGAAGAATTAAGCTTCAGAAAATGTTATTCCAAAAAAAAAAAAAATACTTCTTACATGTAGTTTCATTGATTTTACTTTGGGGTACCCAGGTACCCCTGCCACTCTCTTAAAGGTGTAAAAAGAATATCGGTATGCCACGCTCTTCTAAAGTGGTAAAATTAGTCTACTCCAATGAAAATATAGAAACACTTAAAATTTAAGAGTTGTCAAAATGTTTGAGCTTTGTAAACCATCTGCATTTATTAAATATATTCACTTGAAAATGAAAAGGGTACCCGGGTACCCTGTCACTAACATAACGGTTAAACGTACACTAAGATTTCACCGTATTTGATATTTCACCACATGTTCATTTCCTTTATATGTTCTACATTTGACATAAAATTCCACGTAACATAATCCTACTATGTATCAGCACCATATACTGAAAGTTTCCTTTGTTTTCTTTCTTCTGACTTCAATTCATTTACCTTCGTTGCGAAGCTATTGCGCCTTACTTCATGATCCCCTGTCCTTTTCTGACTATACATTGACAATTACCATCTCAATTACAAAAGTGCCTAACCTATAAGATGTATGATATAATCTATTAAGCTTTAGAAATTTTCTAAGATTAGGCGTTGCTATGAAACTATTTACTATGACACTTTTGTACCACACAAAATAATAGACACTAGATACAATCATCACTCACACACAAACACTCATACATACTCATATAGTCATATGAACAAGCTTAGGTGTTTACAAGATATGATGACGCTGCTGCAGATTTCATCTTGTTAAAATATAAGCCCACCTCCAGATTTTCTTTAAGCAATTAATTTTTATTAATTTCCCTTTTGAAAGGCAAAAAAACCTTAGTTTAATCTAAGAGAATTAAATAGCGATCATGGAAAATTTGAAGAAGATTAATTTAATTTTAAGAAAACACACAAATTGTGATTTGCTTTGTAAAAGTATGTATAAACATACAATTTACTCATTACAGGTATTTATGTGGGTATAATAACTAATTTATATTTTATAATGAGAATTTATTCATGTAAGTATTTGAAATGCTTCATTAATAATTACAGCAATCAGATTTTAAGTTTTGATCATTAAATGTGATTCATGAGAATGTAACTTTATGAGTAGGTATTTTAGTATAATCTATGTTGCTATTGCAATTATATTATTATGTTTTCTTTTTAATTTATAAAATATATATTATATATATGCCATTATATAAATGGCATTATTCGAATAAAAGTAAATGAATTAATATTTAAAATTATTTTCAATTCCTTAAAAGTTGTGTTGGCTACAGGGAGATAGTGGACTTGTATATCATAAATAAGCACTACTAAGTGTTCTGTTCGACAAGGGGTGGAATTCAATTTTATTTTGCTTTGACTAACAACAATGTCCTTTTTATTCGAATCTTTCATTCTATCAACAAGATAATGGTGCTCATATATTGATTGTAATAATTTAATAGATGATGAAAGATGTGTATATATGTATGTGTATATGTATATACAAAAGTTATGGTGTTCTGAGGATTTTTCTATTATTATAAGGTAAAAAAACTGAACAAAATTTCAATATCCTCATGCCGTCTGTTTAGATGTTGTGCGAGAAGTATTAATCTATATATATAAAAATGGTGTGAAAAAATGTATAGTAATTCATCAATTGAGAGCGGCTGGACCGATTTTGCTGAAATTTTGTTGTTCGTAATTGCCAAGAGAAGGTTTATGTGAAAGAAATTTTTGGGAAAATCCTCCGGAAAAGCCGGGAAATTAGAGAATCGGATAGTTGCTATTTTGTATGCAATTGTTGCGAATGGCTTTGCTTTCATTCGGTGCCCGGACATAACCCCCACGGACATAATCCCCAACACGATTTTGGGGTTTATGTCCGCCACGCTCTGCGGACATAACCCCCAATTTGCATTTGGGATTATGTCCGCGGGGCATAACGGACATAAGCCCCAACAAATATAACGGACATAACACCCAAACTAATTTTGCGACTAAAAGTAATGAAAAAGGTTGATGAAGTTGATGAAATGGGGGTGGGCAAACAACAACAAATTCGGTCATAATCCCCATTGGGGCTTATGTCCGCAGATTATTGTCGGACATAATCCCCAATGAAATTGGGGGTTATGTCCGACATGTTGCCCGGACATAAGCCCCAAAATCGTTTTGGGGATTATGTCCGTGTGGGGTTATGTCACGGCACCCTTTCATTCATTCCGTAAAACCTTTTTTGTTTTTTAGGTATAGTTATTTGCTTGACTAATGCCTGCTATTAGACGACCAAAACAAACAAATTAGTCAGACTATACACAGTTCATAGCTGACCGAAAGAGATGGAGGCAGTTGACCGAACGATGAAGGATTTACGAGGTGAATCAAAACTATTTGTTGGGGCCATGGTATTGCTGTACGGAGATTTTCGTCAAACGCTTCCCGAAATCTACTGCTGCTGATGAAATTAATGCCTACCTGAAATTGTCGTCTTTGTGGCGGCATGGCAAGAAGTTGAAATTGACTACGAACATGAGAGTCACGTTGCAAACGACCATCGGCTACTGAATTTTCAAGGCAGCTACTGGCGTTTGGTTATGGCCAAATTCCTGTTGACGTTTTGATTGGATTGATGACGTTCCCCGCAAATTTTTGCGAGTTTACATCGTCGAACGAGGAACTTATCAGCAAAGTTTTCCCCGACATTGCAAAAAAATTCTAAAAATCTAGATTAGATTAGTGAACGCGGCATACTAGCAGCATACTATCTACGGAGCGCAAAAGACCGAAGCGCTTGGAATACTTTTCTACATGCGGCTACTGTTGAATAAATTTCTGTTGTTGCTGCCAGTAAAGAAGAACTAATACGATAGGTTTGGAGAAAAAAATTGGAAGCCTATCAACACCCCTTGGGACCGGCCCGTGGCATAGTGGTTAGAACTCGCGACTACAACATTTTTAACTCCTAGCTCCAGTCATCTTAAAAGAAAAAATAAATACATTTTTCTTTCATTGTCGGCTCCGCTCGAACGTTGTCGGCAGCAACTTCGCAGTATTAGTGCTGAGTCAATCGGCGTGTCTAGTAAGAGCTTCTCAAAACAGTGACGTTTGCAGTCGTCGATAAACAAGTAGATGCCGTTAGTTGCGAATCTAAAAATAGAAAGCGTGTTAATTCACAACAACGCGAGAAGCTATCCCGTACCTCATTCATGGGGTGTAAAGGCAAATTAAGTATTAAATTTAATCAACGCCCCTCCTGGTACTTCCCATACAAATGTACCGTTTCGCCCACGTTAGAGATGGAGTAGTTATATCAATACACCCAAATTCTGTATTTAGTAAAGCCATAGACAATGTTTTGTAGAAAAAATTGGAAATCTTGCCGCTCCCTTTGTGGTATCTCCCATACAAATGTACCATTCAGCCCATTTTAGGAATCGAGTAATAACATAAATACACCCAACGCGGGAAACGGGAAGTCTAGCCACGCCCCTTCTGGTACCTCTCTTACATATAAACCACTTCGCTTACTTTAAATATATAGTAATAATATCAGCACACCTTAAGCGCTCGTGCCAAAACTCTGTTTTTTGTTCAGCTATAACCTTTTAAGAAATCCATTATATTTTTCATCTATAACAGTTGTGAGTTAAACTTAAATATATTTTCGTCCCTACCGCCTTAAGTTGAAAGTCAACTGTTGATGTACACATTGCTGACGCACAAATTAATAAAGGGGTCATTAGTCAATAATACAATTTTCAAATTTTTTTTCCTTGGTTACTTGCTTTTTAACTTAAGAATTCAAGTATGAGTCTCTAGGGAACACATGATAACAGGACATACACTGTGACACCACACACACAACACCACCTCATGCTTGTCAACGCATATTACGTTATTAAATAAACTCATAAATATTGTTATTACATAATAAAGTCCATAGTGGTATCTGTCATTAGGACCTTACTACAAACACGCTCACCCGAAAACTTTTCTGCGATTTTGCAAAAACAACACAAAGTCCTAAATCCCCAACTATCAGTTGACGTTACAACGTTAGCAAATAATGCGTTCAGCTGAAAAAGTTCGTTTCCTTTTGACATATGTGTTCACAAAATACTTGGAAATCTAAACATGGAAAATCTGCTGTGTAATAACTTTAGTTTTTCCACATCTCCTACCCAAAAAGAGGAATAACTATTTTTTTTTTGATGTTGTTTGTGTCAACTTAAATCCGTAACGTAAATATGAACATCATTTTCCTTAAAGTTTGGCAAACATTTCCGATTCCCACTAGTCGAGCAACGCCACATCTCAACACTTACAGAAATTTCCCCCGAGCAAAAAAGAAGTATGAATTTTGTCTATGTGTTGTTGTTACTATACTGTGTAAACGTATGAAAATTTTTCTTTTATTTTTCTAAGCAAAGGCACAAATACAAATAGAAACAGGCATACGTACCATATGTGTGTGTGTGTGTAAATACTTAAATATTCTGATTCATTCATAAAGTTTGTTTTTGTTGTTGGTGTTGTTCTTCTCTGTAGGTGTGCAATTTGTAAACTAAAATTTGTCTACACGAGCTCTAGCAGTGCGTATCCATAAGATTACCAATGCTTTGCTGCTTTGTCATAATACGTCACACGCTCGAATGTTAGAAAAGCGTCTTAGTCAACCATATTTGTTTTTGGTGCTACATATACATGCGTGTATATGAAAACGATTAATCATCACAGTGTGAGTTTAATAAGAGGCTTAGGAAAATTGACAAACATCTTACAGTGGCTTACATTTTTTAATGTTATAGCATTGTTTGTTTGACATCGTTTATTAATAACATTGAATGTTTTGCCATGCGTGTAGGGATAAAGGTACATGAGCATTTGAACCCACACCTATGCGATAATGTAGCGGAAAGTGAACACAACATCCTAAGGTAGGATATATTTAGAGAGACTTTTTGGCATCCTAAGTAGCAACATGAGCGTAAAGGTAAAACGTCTTTAGGGTGACAAAATCATGACATTTCTGTGGTGGTAAATAACTATGTGTGACCTAAGCTGGGATTATAAAAATTGAGGTTGTATATTTCTATGTGCTGTAGGAGAGGAAATAGTAAAAAAAAAACGCTAATTTGATTAATTCTTTATTATGCATTTGTAAACAGACCTTGTTCATAGAAATATCTCTTTAAATTATTATCAGTGAACGCTTATTTAAAATCACAGTCCTCCAATTAAATCATGATATTTGAAAACGCCGCATCTTTCGACTGTATCATACAATAGCTGCGTCACGCCAAATATACTTATGCCGTTTCATTTATATCTACAAAATTTAATATCATTTCGAGCGTCTTCTTATCTTATAGTACATTCTATTCACATACTCAAACGCACACACCTAATTTAGATTTCTGACGCCGCCCACCAACAATTTAAGCACGAAAACGTGCTTACACAATAAGCCGTTTCGCAAGAAAGACTCACGAACATTGTCATTACTAAGTCAATGTCCTTGAGGCCATGTGCAGGGTATTATACTGTATGACAACCTTCTTCCATTAACGTTTTGTTTACTTTCTGTAGCATTTAAGTCTTTAAACAGTTAAAAACTGTTAACATTCAACGGGCGGCAAGAGTGAATTTTAAAATTTTTATTACAACAGAATTTATAATTATTTTCAGCGTGTGTGTGTGTGTGGTTAAAGTCAACTTACCACAACAAAAACTACGACAACAAAAATCAGGAACCACTGTCAAACCTTTTCAGGACCGCATATATAAAAAAATAAACGTTTCGTTCGATACCACAAACGTTCCGTCAGTGGTCTCATGGGTGAACACACAGTTCGTTAAATCCAAAACCAGAAAAAACAGTAATTTTTAAATTTATGACAGTAATTTGTCGTTTTCGTTTATTTTCTGCCCAATACAATAACATTAGGCAGGTACATTTTTTAGGATACTACAAAGGACGAACAATCAGTGACTCAAAAGTGGTAATATGACAGTTTAAAATAATGAAAGTGCCGCATGTCAATGCTAAGGATTATATGTTCAAAGTGTAATCATACTATGTGAAAATGTAATATTGATATTTGAATTCTAAATGCATGAAAGTATAATGACATGGCTAATTACTACATACATTAATTTTACGAATGTATTTTTAATCCTCTTAATCAAATGTGTAAGTGGTTTAGAAATATGAACTAAACTTTTGTATAGCACACTGTGTTCAATTAATCTTTAAATTTAAGTTAAGTCACTTAATATAGTTTATTAAGGTATGAGCACAGTAGAAATGGATAAAGATAAATAAATGTGATAGTAAGTGCAACCAGATTCCCGCATAAAGGCTTGGACTTGCCTACTTCGACCAACTGTCTCTATATTATTTCAAGCAAACGAGCATAATTCTGTTGTTCCCGACACACACAGACAGCAAATAGTGAATTCTATGAACACTGCCGCAACGGCCGAGGAAGGATATAAGATGTCTTTTCAGACATCAGTTAACTGCGGACCACAGAGGTAGCAAACGCCTACTCCAACCACCTAACTCAACAGCTGCGGAATGCTCCAACCACTGATAATATTACATCGCAGTGACAATATATAGCCGACTCGATAGAGCGGACTGCGAAGAGCGTACTTGGGTATTCAAAGTCGTCCCAAGCAGATGCCTAGTACGATGATGAATGTCGCAATGCCACGAGAGAGACAGATGCTGCATATAGGGCGAAACAGCAGCCAATGACAACGCGAGCTGTTCGTGAACGGCACAGGGAGAAGAGACGAGAGGTAACTCGTATCATTAGACGGAAAAAGAAGGAGCTGAAGAAGAGGCCGGGACGGACCGTGGCATAGTGGTTAGAACACGCGACTACCATGCGGGATATCGCAGGTTCAATACTTGCTCCAGTCATCTTAAAAAAAAAAAAAATGTTCTTTCATTGTCGGCTCCCCACGAATGTTGTTGACAGCAACTTCGCAGTATAAGTGTCGAGTCAATCGGCGTGTCTAGTAAGAGCTTCTCAAACAGTGACGTTCGCATTCGTCGATAAACAAGTAGGTGCCGTTAGCTGTGAATCTAAAAATAGAAAGCTTGTTAATTCACAACAACGCGAGAAGCTATCCCATACCTCATTCATGGGGTGCAAAGGGAAATTAAGTCTTTTAAGAAGAAGAGGCATCCTGCACAGATTTGCTCCGAAGTAGAGGGGAAGCCCGAAAATTCTACCAGAGAGTTAAGGCGAGAATGTGTGGAACAGGGTTGCTCTCTTGCAAGACCAGCGATGGGCAGCTAGTGACGGACCCAGATAACGTTCTGAATATATGGAGAGATCATTTCAGAAATTTACTGGATGTGTACGACACACCAGAAGATCCCGCAGCAAGTCATGACTATGGTATAAATTGTCCACCTCCGAGCCAGAGCGAGATACATATGGAAATATCCCGCCTTACAAATCGGCTAGAGCCGATGGCCTCTCTGCCGAATTGTGGGGAGGAGCTGATTAGCAGCATGCATCAGCTCTTGTAGAACATCTGGCTAGAGAGGAGCTTGCCCGGGGATTTAAGTCTTACTCTGCTATGTCCCTTGGACAAGAAATGAGATAGTAGTGAGTGTAAGAACTACCGTGCAATACGCATATTACTAATTCCCTACAAGGTCCTTTCGAGCACATTGTGTGAACGTCTAAAGCCAATTGAAGAAAAACTAATTGGACCTTATTAGCCCTTCTTTAGACCTTGTAATATTCACTTCACGACAAATCCTGGACAAAACTCATGAAAAGCAGATCGACACCTACCAGGAATACAACAAATCCTACACCTCTTTCTCGACTACAAAGATGCATCCGATGCGGTCAACGAGTTCAAAACAAAAATTATGATTTCGACAGACAAAGAGTCCTCTGTGATCGTTGAGGTAGTTTGAGGTAGTAGATAAATTTACCTACCTCGGATCTTCCGTCAATAAGATAAATAGTGTCAGCCAAGAAATCTAGCGGAGAATAGTGCCCGCCAAAAGATGATTTTACGGACTTCGGCAGCACTTTAATTGCACCAACTTATTTCGGGATACTAAGAAACAGCTATATCAGGTGTTAATTTTGTCCGTTCTATTGTATGCTGCCGAATCGTGGGTGTATAGGACAACGGACGTACAAAACCTGGGAATATTCGAGTGAAAAGTACTCCGAAAAATATGTAACAATATCTGGGTCGGCGGCGAGTTTCGAGCATCGGCGTAGCTACTTCTTTGGAAGGACTAAGTGGTCGGCGACTGACCACCATCTGGTAGGACCAACGGGAGAACGCACGCAGAAGACCAAACGTGTGAAATTCTTTAATACAACTTTTATCGAAAGTTGTAATGGGCCTCGTAAGTAAGTAAGTAAGTGTGTATGTTGAGTTTAGTATATTCGCAATGTTGATACGACTTTGCGGGATGACACGAAGTCTCTAGCGAACATAGACAAAAATCTGACAGAGCCTTTTTCTAGCAAGCGAGGCTGTAGACAAGGCGATTGTCGGTCATATGATCTCTTTAACATTCTAATGCAGATGATCTGGAGGAAGGCTGCAGTAAACATGCAGTAATATATATCATTGACCGATGACTGCTGGATGTTACTCCGGTCTTTTTAGGCATTGAGAAATAGCCGACAGAAGTGGGGACAAAATCAAATTCAAAGTACAAATTATACTTTGACATGTATTACTGAAAAAAGAGACGTTTGCCATATCCCTTATCCCAGTGGCAAAAGAAAGGAACTAGAAGACCTTGTATAACACCTTCAAAAGTAGGCAGTAGTCCTGCGCTCTGCATTCCCTCTTCTTTGCCAAATAAAATAGAGTATCATTAGGAGACAAGGTCTTCATCGCCGCTTCCTATAAGGAGGTCTGATGAAAGGCCACATAAAAAAGAAAGACTTGAAAAATAAAAATAAATATGCAGTTAGTCACCCTCAATTTGATGAGATTATTTTTAGACATTTTTCACTTCTATATATTTCTCTCTATACTTATACTCTATACTTGTTTTTCCAACGACAGTAAACCTTGCTGGAGTTTGAACTCACTACCTCGCGATTTTTAGTCAGCCATGCTACTATCTAGCCTATAAAGATGCATTCGAATTGTGTGTCTAAAAAAATAATCATAAACTATTTTCAGAAATACACACAAACATCTTCCTCGTTGCTTTCCTTTTCCTGCCTTCTCTCAAGTCTTCTCCGAGAAGGGAGACGGAATTCACATGGAATGATGGAATAACAAATCATCGTTAATTCTCCCTTCTCGAAGAAGGACTGCAGCAGTGGTCCTCAATGAATGAAGTGAACATGTTCTCGGGATATTTCAGAAAGGGAGGAAAAGTCCTATTTTCTGGCATGTGAAAACAAGGCATTGAAGACATGACATTTGAATGTCTCAGAAGGCCTTGTTGCATGTAGAGTCCTTGCTAATTTCGCCGCTGGGATGGTACCTCCCATACAAATGAACGAATTGACTCTTATAGTTTTTAGATAATAATGAAAATGAAGTGATCTATAAGTTACGCGATTTGTAAACGATGTTCGGGCATAAGTCTTAGCATGATGATTAGCCAAAGTGAACAAAGTATACACTTCATTAGTATGACAGCTAGTGTGACAGCTATCCTTATAAGAAATTCTATATGTTTAAAATACATCACCCATTATATGTCTGTACGACACTTTTAAGCTTACAAATATGTATTTTAACGCCTGTTTTGCAGCCTCTAAAAAAACTTAATAACCATATTTCAACCCACTTAACAAACTCATACATAATCTTTCCACATCTATGATCCTTATTATGAAAAGTTACCGCCTCCATTTGCACATTGTCATGTCATAAAATTAAGTATACACTCTTTTTTTCTGTTGTTGTTAAGAAATTGCTTGGTATTATGGAGAAGAAAAGTAGCGAATTTCAGAACTATGTAGAACACTCCAAACTGTTGTTTTAATGACACATGCAGTGCACAAACAAGTTGCTGTGTCAAAATAAAATTGTAGTAAAACAAACTTTATTTGTTTATAAGGTATAATAGTGTTGCCATATAATGAAATACACCACCTGGCGGGATACAAATGCAATAGAATAAATTAGCATATAAAATACGACGCTAAACAAGTCACAAAATAGTTTGCAGTTTAAGTGTCAAGAAGCTGTGTGGCAGTAGTGCCAGGTAAAGTTTCACTTTTGTCAAGCTAAAGACAAGTTAAAACTTGACACTTATAATGTGATAAGACTTAATAAAAATACGGTTGTTAAGTACTAAGTTTGTTAATTCCTAACTTTAGTTAGGATTATTAAATTAATGAAGTTGACGGAAGCGACATACAAGAATTGTATCAATTGAAAAATTTTGAAAATTAGTTTTTTTATATAAGACAAGAAACTTTGATTTAGTTCAGCTGAAAAATAACACAGTACAACATGTTATAGCTCATTGATTTGGGACTAAGAACTGCACGTTTTGTTTGGCATAACCCGAGAACAACTATATTCAGACTTAGCTTTGACTTACAATTCCTTTTATCTGTTCATATAATGTTTCCTGCATAAGCAACAGTTTCACTTTTCCATTCATCAAATGATTTAGTACTGGGTTTATTTTGTAGCAGTTACAATAAAACTTTTGTAGTCTGTGGCGTATGATTTATGTGGAATAATACTTATGATAATCATAGGCCACCATATAGTATTTATGTTATGTCAAACAAAAAAACCTTAAACGTGACAAATTTCCCTATACGATACTTACTAAATTCAAATCGATATTAAATAATTATGGCATGCAACTCGACAAAACGAAAGATACAGAACTTCTTCTTTTTGAGGCTACTTTCACGTGCAGTTGTCAGAATTGTGTCCCAAAATCATGTATGGTACTGTGTAATTATATACGGCAATTATGGTAAAACGAAATATAGCTTATGTGAATTTACCGCATAATAAAAAATTGTTTATTTTACCTTTGACGACTCGCGATGCTCTATATCATACCCATATCACTCACTCAATGATTATATGGCGCCATGCAATAAAGCCATATGGCCTTATTTTACACTCGATACAATTTATCCATCTATATATACAAAAGGCTTCGGTGACTGACGGATCACTTTCCAGTCCAAACTGCTAAAATCAGGACCTTACAATTAGATAAGTTGCTTTAAGACGTAAGGAAGCACTAAAAGTGGGATTTTGAGAAATTCGGACTACAAGGGCGTGACACCGATCCATGCAGCTAGAATTTTGATATAGTCGAGATTTCGTACATATATTGGTTGTACAAGAAAAATTACTTTGTTTGTGGGAAATCTTTAAAATAGTTCCTTATATGTGCCAAATAAATCGACAAATTTCAATGAAATTTTCTCCGTGTGGTACTGTCCGTAGGGCCTCTATCATAGGCTACATGAGAAGATATTTAGACAACGGGGCGTAGTACCGCCCATACAAATCGAAATTTCATTCGGTCATATCTCACAAGCCATTTGAGGAATGAAGATGAGATTTGCAACATATGTTCCTGGTACAAGGAGAATTACGTCTCGCTGGGAAATGTGCGGTGCCATGACCCTTTTAAAAAAAAAACGTTATCTTAATATATATAAATTACGTGTCACGTTGTTTGTCCGCGATGGACTCCTAAACTACTTAACCGATTTGAATCAAATTTGCACACCGTGTTCGGTTTGATCCAACTTGAAAGATAGGATAGCTTACATCTTAAAGGGGCGGCGCCACGCCCCTTTTTTCAAATATAGCTCAGACGGCTTTTCTAATAGACCGATTGATACAACAATTTTACCATGAGGTACTGTTGACCTGTAGATAGTTCCTGACTACATTTGGTTGTAATTGGATAAAGGGGCGTGGCACCGCCCATACAACTTGAAAATTAAAAAGGCTATATTTCATGAACTATCAGAGGTATGAAGGTGAGATTTGGTATATATGTTGTTGGAGCAGTATTAATTACAGCCAGGATGGAAGTGGGCGGTGCCACGCCCCCTTTTCAAAAATCGCTCTAACGGCTTTTATAATAGGTCGATTAATACAAAAATTTTACCATGACGTACTGTTGACCTGTAGATAGTTCCTGACTTCATTTGGTCGTAATTGGATAAAGGGGCGTGGCACCGCCCATACAACTTGAAAATTAAAAAGACTATATTTCATGAACTATCAGAGGTATGAAGGTGAGATTTGGTATATATGTTGTTGGAGCAGTATTAATTACAGCCAGGATGGAAGCGGGCGGTGCCATGCCCTCTTTTCAAAAATCGCTCTAACGGCTTTTCTAATAGATCGATTGATACGAAAATCTTACCAAGTGGTACTGTTGACCTGTAGATAGTTCCTGACTTCATTTGGTTGTAATTGGATAAAGGGGCGTGGCACCGCCCATACAACTTGAAAATTAAAAAGGCTTTATTTCATGAACTATCAGAGGTATGAAGATGAGATTTGTTATATATGTTGATGGAGCAGTATAAATTACATCCAGGGAGGAAGTGGGCGGTGCCATGCCCTCTTTTCAAAAATCGCTCTAACGGCTTTTCCAATAGATCGATTGATACGAAAATCTTACCAAGTGGTACTGTTGACCTGTTGATAGTCCCAGGCTATATTTGGTTGTGCTTGAATAAAGGGGCGTGGCACCGCCCATTCAACTTGAAAATTAAAAGGGCTTGCAGTATGATTTACAGTAAGGGTGAAAATGGGCTGTTCCACACCCTTTTTAAAACAAACGGTTACAACTGTCAAAATTCCACAGTATATTGCTGTTCAACTAGAGATATGAACAGTAAGGTGGGCCAATTTTTTTATTCGCACAAATCGTAACCAAAATCGGAATCTACGATGATTTTTAAGAAAATTTCACCAATAAACTTTGTGTCTAAAATCAATTCCTAGCTCGCGTTGGGAAGCATGAAGATTTCAGATAGAGATTTTTTTTGTTTTTAAATGAGCACAAACCGAAAACTTCAGATATATATTTTTACAGACCTTCTGCGTAAAACTGACTTCCCAACGAACTAAATGAGGTATTACAGAAGCAAATCTATGTATTGGTTAAAAAGTTATGGCCTCTGAGAGTTGGCATACAGAAATTAAGTTTTTAAAAATCATTTTTCAGAATATTTGCTCATTGCTAAAAAAAAAATCTCTACCTGAAATCTTCATGCTTCTCAGCGCGAACTAGGAATTGATTTTAGATATATAGTTTCTTAGTGAAATTTTCTAAGAATTCTTCGTACATTCCAATACTGATATACGGTTAACAGGTTGTTTTTTTTTTTGACGCGAACTAATTAATTCGCCCTAATGATCAGGCTATTTCGAATAAAATAAGTTAAAAGTGCCGAGGCGCTGCCCACGCACTTCAATAGTTAACTTTTTACCTGTATCAAATAATGGTCCGTACACCAGGCAGTTGAGGATGCGCAGACTAAAATAGTGATTTTTTTAAATTTACTTTACAGGTATGTATTTTTTAATTACTTCTCAGGAGAGGGAATCGGTAATAAATCATATAGATAGAAAAATTAAGCAATATTCATTGTAGTTATACTACAATGGTTAAATTTTTATAGTATATCAGATGTAACATTAGCAAACAATTGAAAATAACCTATGCATGGGGTATTTTCTTGACATATAGAACTTCTGATAGGTATAAGTGTAAATCTAGCTGTCATACTAATGAAGTGTAATAGACTTTCTTTTAGTATACTTTGCAAAATCACCATGTAAAAACTAAACAAGAACAAAGTTTACAAATCATGCAAATTTATTTTCAAAATGCACGTTCTGTTCGCCAAACTTATGGAGCCCTTTATGAAGTTGAGGGTGCATGTAATGATGCATCTGAGCAGCTAATAGAAGCCATCGACGCTGTAGACGTTAGTATGACAGGGGACTCGAATTTATCGAACCGACTTCATTCTCTGGAACTCGGTCTCTGCAAATGCTGAGGAAAGACCTTGGCCTACATTCATATAAAATCCAACTGGTAGAAGAAGTAGAGCCAATGGACGATCAATTGATTTTTTTATTTATCATGTCATTGAACATTATTTGAAGGAGAAATGGTTCTAACACGACGCTGTAACATGCCATACAGCGCGTGAGACCATCACTTTGCTAAGCCAAACGTTGGTGACCGAATTATCACAAAAAATGGTAATACGAGTTCAATACAAAAACAGTATTATGGATTATTCTTGATCCGTGTGAGAAGAAGACATGACAAAAGAAGTTTTATGGCTAAAGGCATGAAGCTTAAAACGGAATTTTCATTTGCGGTCAGTAGGAGAAGGCATAACAAAAATGTTTTTTTATGACCAAAGAGATAGTTAGTATACAGATGGTTCACGCTACTACGGATCAAGATAAATAATATTGATCTTTAGAGATATGTATGTTTCCGATTTGTGAAAGAAGTGGTTTTTCGCCCTACATACTGAAAAAACTTTATCTACATTTTTATTAGCATTAACAACAATAAAACTTAAGTAGTAAACTTTAATGTTAGGGAGTTACTTTAAATAAGTTACATAAGTAAATAAACTCAACATATTTTTGTCGAGCTTTAGTGCCGTTTTCAAAGTACTTTGTAGACCTAAGTGTGAAATATATTACAAGTTAATATGCAATAGCGAAGCATTGCCGGGCCCACTAGTATCTATATATATAAAAGGCTTGGGTGACTGACTGATCACTCCCCAGCCCAAACGGCTATAGCTAGAACCGTGAAATATAGAATGTAGGTTTCTTTTATGACGTAGGCGCGCACTAAGAAGGGATTTTTGGAAATTCGGACTGCAAGGGGGTAAAATGGGCGTGGCACCGCCGCATACAACTGGAATTTTAAAATGGCTGTATCTTTTAAATCATTATAGGTAAGAAGTCGAGATTTGGTACGTATATCGGTCGTATAAGAAAAAATCTTTTTATTTATAGAAAGTGGGCGGTGCCACGCCTCTTATTAAAATTGTTATACTAGCTAAATAAATGGACCGATTGTTATGAATTTTTCACTGTGAGTTGCTGTCAGCAGGGCCTCTATCATAGCCTACATGAAAACAAAATTAGATAAAGGGGCGTGGCACCGCCCACACAAACCGAAATTTCAATCGGTCATATCTCAATAGCCATTAGAGGTATAAGGATGAGATTTGCTACAAATATTAATGATACAAAGAGGAACACGTCTGGCTGGAAAATGGGCGGTGCCACGCCCCTTTTGAAAAAAAATCGTTTTCTGGGCAAAAAAATGGACCGATTGCAATAAAATTTTAACTGTGTAGTACTATCCGTAGGGCCTCTACCATAGGCTACATAAAAACATAATTAGAAAAAGGGGCGTGGCACCGCCCAGACAAACCGAAATTTGAGTTGGTCATATAGGTCGAGCCATTAGGGGTATGAAGATGAGATTTGCTACATATGTTACTGGTATAAAAAGCATTAGGTCTTGCTGGTAAATGGGCGGTGCCACGCCCCTTATTGAAAAATTGTTATACTGGCCAATTAAATCAACTGATTGAAATTAAATTTTCACTGTGAGAACTGTCCCTCTATCATAGGCTACATGAAAGCAAAATTAGACAAAGGGGCGTGGCACCTTTGCTACAAATGTTACTGATACAAAGACGAAAACGTCTGGCTGGAAAATGGGCCGTGCCACGACCCTTTGGAAAAAATCGTTATCCCGATGAAATAAATGGACCGATTGCAAAAAAATTTTCACTGTGTAGCACTGTCAGCGGCGACATAAAAAAACATAATTAGAAAAAGGGCGTGGCACCGCCTACACAAACCAAAATTTTAATCAGTCATATTTCACAGGCCATTAAAGGTAAGAAGATACAATTTGCATTTGGTACATGGCGGATAATGTATCTCTGGGAAATAGGCGGAGCCACGCAGGAGTCAAAATGCAGAAAGTGATAAACTGGTACTAAACGGCTAAAGGCATAGTTGCAAAAATTGAAGTGAATATTTTATAATGTGAAATAATTTTTTGAAATTCTGGTACTATGGTCCAGACCAACTGCCTAAAGGTAAAGGTACGAAAATGTAAATAGAATTGCTGCCTATAGAATTAGAGAGCCAACAGAAGAAGTTGTAGAAATTCGAACATTTAGTCGTAAACAGGTAGAAAGATAATACTGGTACCATCACCCATATCAAAAGGCTAAATCTATAATCGTATATGATGATGATTCCTATAGAATTAGAGGGAGTACCAGTCCATTATAAATGTGCGTTACGAATGTATCTTTTGAAATTTGTACTTTTAGGTATAAGTAGGTACTAAAGCGGTTCAATCACTCAGACTAATGGGATAAGGCTACAATCACATAAATAAGGTGTTTGTTCGTCTTATGATGATTTTACATGTATTGCTTCATAAGAAGATTCATTGTAAGTATGGGTGAAGCAACGCGAGCCGGGAAAGCTAGTTGCTCATATAAGGGAACCAATTGTAACAAAATATTCACAATTTTTTTAGATGACTGACTAATCCAACGTAGCCAAGGCTAGGGCTTTGAAATTTGGCATATTGGTATCTTTCGTAACTTATGTGAGACGTAAAAAGGTCAATAAAAGGATGAAACTGGCACTAACGTCCAAAACCAATGGCTATAGGCAGAATCGCTAAAATAGGGATGAATGTTTGTGATACGATGGATATAGTTGTGTGATATGAAGGGATTTTTCAACAATCGTTCTGTTAGGGATAAAAAGGCCAAAAAAGTAATAAAACTGGTACATTACCGAGACAAATGGGCATGAATGAGAAAGCTAGACATCTAATGAACTAGTTATGCGATAAAAAATATGATTTGTCAAATTTCGTACTTTTATTGATAAAAAGGTACACAAATTAGGATTCCCGTAATAAAACGAATCGGGAAAGCTTGTTTCTATGCCTATAGATAGGTAGATAGCCCACATGGTCTAAATCAGCCGAACGCAATGCAAATAGCTCGGTACAAAGGCAACATAAATGTCGTGGACTATTACTAAAAGAAACCTTGTAAATACCCTTCGGCTATGCCGAAGTTCAGGTACCCTTCACCGTTTATATTATTTGCACCACAACAATATTTTACCGCAACTGTTGTACCGCAAAAAAAGGATTTTGTATGAGAGGTGGATGTTGCTTTTAGCCTCTCGCATCCAATTTTTTTTTCTCACTAAGTTTTTACTGAAATGTTAAATACACATATTGTATGAGATGTTGGAGTATGGAACCGGCCGTGGCATAGTGGTTAGAACACGCGATTACCATGCGGGAGATCGCAGGTTTAAACCTGGCTCCAGTCATCTTAAAAAAAAATTGATCTTTCATTGTCGGCTACCCTCGAATGTTGTTGACAGCAACTTCGCAGTATAAGTGTCGAGTCAATCGGCGTGTGTAGTAAGAGCTTCTCAAAGAGTGACGTTCGCATTCGTCGATAAACAAGTAGGTGCCGTTAGTTGTGAATCTAAAAATTGAAAGCGTGTTAATTCGCAACTGCGCGAGAAGCTATCCGATATTTCATTCATGGGGTGCAAAGGGAAAAAAGGTTGGAGTAGTTTTTGCCCGAATAAGCTCATATTATAAGTTAACCTTCGCTAAAAGCTAAGAGTATAGGGATACACAATGGGGAACCCCAAATAAAGGGGTGTTTGTATGGGAGGTGAGAAATTTGCTTAGAGGAACCTTTGAACCTTTGCTTAGAGGACTACGTTTTTATACCAAATTTCATCTCCAAAGCTCTTTTACTACGGCTGTAATTGGCGGCGGATAGACCGACACGCTCAAAAGCGTAGAATTTTATAAAAGAGATGGGAGTAGTTTTTTGTCCGAATATGCTCATCTTATAACTAAACCTTCGCTTCGAGGATAGAAGCTTATCTACCAATTTTCGGCTTGATAGCACTTCAACTTTGGCTGTAATCGGCGGTCAGATAGACGAACACCCTCCAAATAAGGGGCGTTTGTATGACAGGTGCGAGTAGATTTTGTCTAATTTTACTCAGTTCAGAACGTTACCTCCGAATAGAGGATAGAAGTTTGCATACCAAATTTCAGTTCGATAGCTCTTAAGTTACTTTTGTTATTGCAAGAACAGGCAGACGGAGACCCCCAAAGAGGGAGATTTAAGAATGGCAGGTGGGAGCAGTTTTTTTCCTGATCTTTCTCATCTTAGAAATTAACCTCTATTTAGAGGATAGAAGCTTGTATACCAAATTTCAGTTCTATAGTTCTAAAACTAATGCTGTAATCGCAGGAACAGACAGACCAAAACCCCTAAAAAGGGGTGTTTATATGGGAGGTGTGAGTAGTTTCTGTCAGATCGTGCTCATAGTAGAATTTAGCCTCCGTTTAGAGGATAGAAGCTAGCATACCAAGCTTGATTTCTCTTAAAGTACGACTGTAATCGCAGGGACGGACCCCAAAATGGGAAAGTTTGTATAGGAGGTGGAAGTAGTTTTTGACCGATCTTGCCGATCTTAGAACTTAACCTCCCTTTTGATGATATATGCTTTCATTCCATCTCTTAAACTACGCCTTTAATCGCGGGGACAGATAGACAGGCGGTGTTACAAATGGATGAACAAAAGTAAGTAATATACCCTTCAAGAAATTCAATTAAAAATTCCAAATTATGAGCGGCCACCTAATTTACATGGAACGATCGCTTTGTTTCAAAAAACTTATCTCAATCGTGGATAGAAGTAAAAATTATGTCAAAACAAAGGATTTCGTTAATAATCTGACAGCTGACAGGGTTGCTGTGCTGTGATAACATAACCAACCAACCAACTGCCAATGTGAGTCTAAATTGATATGCACTATAAAACAAAAAAAATGTATGATAACGTAATTGTTACTCAAACAACTAATGATTTTTAAAAAACCTTGAAAACTTTAGTCCAATTTTGAATTTAAAACAAGCATAGAAAAGTAATTTAGGAAAAATGTTGTATCTATTTAACTGTGCCCCACAGCGATGATATAACTCAGTTTTCTTTCGTAAGAGAAAGGTAGCCTGCATATATAACTTATTACAATGTATATCCCCAATTTTTGCCTATAAATTTCCGTTTGCAAACTCTAATACTTACTTACGCATTCACATATGTAGCCTTGTTATGAGATTTAAGGGTTACAATGGGGAATATTTTAGCAGTATAATTTTAACATTGACTTTTACCCCTCAGACATTGCGTTAACATGTGAACAGTGGCCATGCTTGAGATTTCACGTCAGTACCAGCCGAGTGATGAGTTTTGGCATTATAGCCGGGGTAGAGGCAAAGGAACCGGGTTAATATCTTATGTTAGTGTTGGCATAAAAATACATAAAAAAGTTTTCGGTTGTAACATACTTTGTTTTTCTTTTGTTACTACTTCTACGTCTTTCTACGGCTTGTTTAACCTCTGGTGGCACTTTGATGTTTTCGCCTAACAATTACTGCTGGGGTATGCGTAAACTATGTGCTCGTTTTATAGCATACAACCAAAAAGAGGAAAAAAACTGAATATGCGTATATGTGCGTGTTATCCTTTAGGAATATTTGGGATATGTGTAAGTGTGTGCGTGTTTAAGGATACGCTCATGTGTCAATGAGCGGGTGTTTGTAGTTACTGGAAGTATACACTTTGTTTTTTTTTTGGCGTGTGTTAAAAAGTTTTTTACGCTTTCTCAGTCAAGAATTTTCGATGAATTATGTTTTTCCATAACAATTTGTAATGTTTTGATAGTATACATTGTTGTTCTGTTTCCAATTTTTAAAGAGTCACACAAAGAAGTCAATATGTAATGAAACAAACAAGGAAGTGCACGATGTATGTTTTATACATATAATGAAGGCAAAACTTTATCAAGGCATTTAAAGCATTTGGGGTCATAGCTGGGTATAAATATGGTAGGTGTAGTGTGACGGGGGAGAATTAAATCATAGGGAAGTATGGTGCGTAATTAAATATATCACTTAAACCTAACTATGAGTTTACAGATTCCTTGAAATGTATACATATTTAAAGAATGATATATACAATTGTTTATATTCGTTGTATTATTTTGCATAAAGTAAAATAAACTACCGAATTTTAACTTAAATATATTTCTGTATGTCTTTGATTATATGCCCCTGTTAGAAATAGACATTTATGTGGTGCTTTTCTCAGAGGCATATAACTTTTATTTGGAAAGAATGAATGAATATCTATGACTGAAGTAATAACAAATAGTTTATGTGTATATACATATCTGTGGTGTCATTTAGCACCTGTGTATCAAGTTGTATATGTATATAGGGCAAAAATCGAAAATAAGTAGAAAATCCGATAATTTACTATGCATATACGAAATTTAATTTTAGTAATAAATTACATATTTGACTACAACCACTGAACGAAAATTTCTAACCGTTATTCCCTGAAATATATATTTACATCAAGTTTTATATCTCTAGGGCAAAAATACAGTTATGCCTCGCCCATTCCGCCCACCAATTGAAAATAAATGTGTTGTTTTCAAATTTCAATTAGTCCAGCCGAGTACTATCAGTGTACCAAATTGTATCTCTCTATGGTAGAAAATATTTTTGCCACGTCTTCTCCACCAAATGGATCAACAATTTAAAAAAATATATAGTTTTTTTGATATACACTGCAATATGTTCTCAACTGTCTAGTGTACGGACAATTGATTGATACCGTGTATATGTAATAGTCAAATACGACGTGTGTGGGTGGCAAGTAGTCTGTTCATTTCTCCAGGTCAACTGTAACATACTGTGAAATTTTCAGGACGAATTAACTATAAACACAGCTGTTAGAATTGTTTCTTTTAAAAGGGGCGTGACATTGCCCACTTTCACCATAGCTGTAAATCATTATGTACCAACAACTTATCTACCAAATCGCATCTTCATACGTCTAATAGTACATGAAATATAATCATTTTAAGTTCCAAGTTGTATGGGCGGTGTTACGCCCCTTTATCCAATCAAAACCAAATC